>JAWLRI010000764.1:3182470-3198090 GCA_034781795.1 Crypturellus tataupa
GCAGCGCGGGAAGGGCCTGCGGCCGCCCCCGCGCCTCAGGGGCCCGCGGCAGCCCCTGCTGGGGGCGGCTGCTCCGCGGAAATAGACAGAAAGTGAAAACTCGGGAGCGCGGCGCCGGCGTCGGCGTCGGGGTCGGGGTCTCTCCCGCAGGAGTTGCCGGCGGCGGGAGTCGTCCACCTGAGGGGACGGGCGCTCTGCGGGACACGGATCCTCACGAGAGAAAGACAGATGAGACCGTTAGCAAACCACACATGCAAACATTCCACCAAACTTCTCCCAAATCACACTTCTCACCGCTTTTACAGCTTTTGTGTTTTTTTTTCTTTAATAAGACCTGAGATTTTAGAGGAAACAAACACATCTGCACATTAATTTAGAGACCTGCATCATCCAGCTTGCAAATATAAAGAGCGCTGGGTATGACAGCTCTGCACGGCCACGCTTTCCTCCAAGCTCGCGTCGGAGTGGCCTCGAGGTCCTCCTGATGGGCCCCTGTGCGGAGCCATCACGGCAGCGTTGCTTTTCTGTACTTTTTCAGTCTGTAATGTGAGGATGAAACTCATCCAGGAACCAAGACAAAGTTCAGAATGGCTCAGTCATTCGTATTACTTACCCTTTGGGGGCTGATTTATTTTCCATTGTATTTATATTACTCTATATTATAGCACCGTGTTTCTAGGAATTTACTCAGTGGGCTTAGCTTAAATTTCATGCATAGTGCTAAAACTGTATCTTATTTCACCCCCTAAATGTCCTGTGGTCACTTGTGCTTTTAGCCATCACACATCTGACCAATAAATGGAATATACATTCTGGAATATACATCCATCCTTGGAGCACCCTGCATCCTCGGAAGAACTGTAACTGTTTTACATCTATTTACATCTTTCAGCATAGGTGTTCTCTGTCTGTGTTGCAGAGGTCTAGTACCGCGACTAACCCCACAAGGGCTGGATGTCTACGTTTCTCGGTGACTTCTCTGCACACTGGTTGCCTCTGTGACCTCCTTGAACCGCACGTTTTTCTGCAGCACACATACTCTAGGAATTAACTTCACTAAGAAAGGGTAAACACTCTTGCAGTTTTTCTAAATTGCTCGCCTTCCAGGAAAGAAATTTCATTTCTTTAAAGCGGCACTGCAATAGTTTCCATCTTGAATGTTAACATTGTGGCTCTTTTTTTGTGTTGCTGTGTTTGGTATCCTTGCTCTGAAGACTAGAACTGAAAAGCCTTGAGGGAACATCTGAGCCTGGCTATATTTTCTTACGTGTAGATAGCATCAAAAGCAAAATAATTGACTGCTGCGCCTGAACAATCAACCTTTTATTACAAAGCTACTGGGAGGGAAGGAGGGGGGCTATTTTCTGGATTTTAAATTAACCTTTCAAGGGAAGGACTGGGGGAGGTTTTCAAACATCAATCAAGATACTCACCTGTGTTTGTCCAACATTTAGCTCATTATGGGGTAAAATGGGATTAGAAAAAAAAAAAAAGAATTACAAAGTGTTGAAGTCTTTCAGTTTAGGTAAAAGCAAAATAGCCAATTCAAATATTATCATGTTTCTAAGTTAAGGGATTTTTTTTTTCTGAAATGTCCTGATATCTGATTAACAGAGTCTTCCCTTTCGGCTGGTTTGGTCCTTGCATCCTGAGGGATCCTTATTTTGTGGAGCTCTGATTCAGCTCTCTGGAACTGCCTCACGAGCAGCAGCCCAGCAGAGGTAACTGAAGTCGACCATGGAGCAGAACTGACTGCAATTTCCTGAACTGTTTTTCTGTTTTTGGAATATAACTCCCTTTATGAAGGGAGCATAAGCAGGTTTCAACCAACAACAAAAACTAACATTTTTAAACTATCTAGAAGTGATCAGTGAACTTATTCTGAAGAAAAGAAAGGAATTATATTTTAAGTAGAACCTAGATTGTATGTTAGGGATACAGATTGGAGTGAGATGTCAAGGCCAAATATTCCCACCTTTGACACTCCACTGTGCTAATCTGAGGATGAGATGTTAAATGTTGAAAGAAAATCTTGAAGGCTTTTTGGGGTCCGCATAGTGTAGGCTTTGGACTATGAACATATATAGAGTAAATAATAAAATATATTATTCTTCAGCAGTTTACCTGACTATACTAAAGCTAAACTGGAATAAAGTAATCAAGAAAAAATGATTGATACTAACCTGAACCAGAAATACCTGATTTGTACTTTAGTAGTGATTTACGCTATGAAGTTGACTGGATCATCAGTTGAGTCTTTGTACAAACCAGAGTTTTGCAAAGTAAAGATAGTAGTAATGACCAAAATACACAGTTCTTCTAATGTTTGCTGCAGAGTCCCATATTTTCAAACAGATTCTTTTATTCTGCAAGGCTGTGGAGGGATCTGGGTTTCTGTGCACGGTTACTGAAAGTCAGACTTGTTGGGTTTTTAGTTTTGACGCCTTAAAATAAATGAGCCTGAAATCACTACTTTTTGAAAATGTGGTCTGAGGAATGGAATGGCATTAATCAGATCTGAACATCAGGCACACAAGTTGCCAGCTTAATGCTGGAAATGCAAAATTAGCTGTTTACGCTCCATACTCTTTTTCTCCAATGAATGTTGTTTAAATGGTACAGATAGAGGCATTGCTGTAGACACTTTTATCTACCAAATAGCTGTCTCAGAGCACACATACTGCCTTGCAAAGAACATTTTCATGCTACAAATAGCAACATACCAGCTTTTAAAATAAATATTTCTTTAAACCCATTATCATGACATTAAGTAAACTGCTTGGTGGTGGGGACTATGTTCAGGGAAGAAATCGTAAAGCACATAAGTTGTGTCTTTTCTGCGCATTGACTTTTCATCAGCTGTTGTATCTGCTCTGAGGATCTAAAAAGCCCCCCGATCTTCTCACACTGAGGAAAAATGGCTCCTTTCTGCAGAGCAGATCACTGCTTTAAACACAATCTCTGTGTGTTATACGTGTGTGCTTAACCCCATGGTAGGAAGGGTTAAGTTTGGGCACAAACCTCCAAGCTGCAGCTGTGGTTTTAACACTGTGGGGTCAGGGGCCTCCTCTTGGTACTGCACGTGCAGGAGGACATCTGTGCTGGGCTTCGAGGGCTCGCTTGTCCTTCGCCCACGTCGCCTGGGGGCTCCGGAGTGGCCCGTGTGGCGTCACGCCAAGAAGGGGCTTCTTGTGCCCTTGAGCATGTCGGCACCGGCTGCCCCCAAGGCACCCTCGGACCTGCTTTCCTATGGGTCACCAACCCCTGCAGACCTTTAAGTATTACTGTGGTACAAAGGTGTGCTGAATATTATACCGCACTGTAGAGAGAATGCAAATGTTTGCACTGAGGACTTTCATGTTTTCTATTCAGTGAGGATGGTGCTTACTTAAGTGTTTATATAAATCATAGCAGGTAATGTTTACACAGCAGCCAAGCCCTGTGCAAAACAACTGGAGGAAAAGATCACCTTCAATAGCTGTCAGTGTCATTTTTGCTTTTAGATAACAAAAGACTGAACGATTTGAACCACGATTTCATCACAGGATCATCAGTGTCTGCAGACAGATTTTATAGTCACCTCATAATTTTATGAGGTTTTATGGTTGCCGGGTTTATTTATGGACAGCTATCTTGTCATCGCTGTGGTTGACATGAAACCCTGAAACTTGTCTGAGACCCAAAGCATGCAATCTGTTATGCTGAATTAAGAGGTGACTTGATCTTGCTCTGTGTGTACATACAGAAAGAGAAGATATGCAGTAGCTGGCAGACAAAAACCTGAACAGACACTGTGGCTGGAAGCTGAAGCTGGACAAATTCAGACTGAAAATAAAGTTTTTTTTTTTTTAATTTTCCTTAAACCTATATTTTTTTAAACAGCATAGGTGTTGGACAGTTTATTATGAGAAGTGGTGAGCTCTCCAGCATTAGAAAGCTGTCATTCAAGGCTGGGTTTGTTTAAAATACGTTCTTTTCCAGGTTCACGTGGGCAAGTGTTATGGTCATAGTGCACGGAAGATGACAAGGGATCATCCCTAAGTGCTGGGAGAAACCATACAGTTAAGGAGCTCTGATTAATTCCACGAGGTTGCAGCATTGCTAGTGCTCCACTCGCCCAGCTCTACATTATTCATGTAGTAGCAGCTGAACACATGAAGTCCTTGCTGTGAAGAGCTAACAAGACAACAGACATACCTTCCTGGCTCCTAGCTAATAGGTAGGTTACGGAAAGTGCTCTGAGCAAAGCACTTTTATGCAGGAGGCCTGTGAGGTCTAAGAGTAGAAAATCCTCATCCAGAGGAAGAAAAAATTCCAGGTGGGAGAGATCAGTTCTTCAAGATTTGAGAGACTCAGAACAGGCACAAATGCTCAGGGGCCTGAGGGGAGGAGAGCTGGGAAGCTGGAAGGATATCCACCTAAACCTTGGCTCACCCACCACAGGAGTGAGGAGCCAGAGGCAGGGAGATGCAGGCGGCTGCTTGGCTGTTCCAGCCAGCTCTTCATACTGGTTGGCGTAGCAAAAAAAAAAAAAGAAAAAAACCCACAAATTCAACAGAGGAGCAGATTAAACCATGTAACCGTGTGAACTCCCTGCGTAGCTGAGAGGTACGGTATCAGTGTGCAAATCAGCAATTTGTCCTTGCAGGTAGGCCAGCGCCAGCATACCTCTATAAACACAGGGAACAAAATGACCCTGTTATTTGTATTCAGAAACCAGCCTCAGCCCCAAAGCAGAGCAAAGCACAAGCGAGGAAAGCCAATCTCCCTAGTAGAAAAGGGAGGCAAGTCCAACCGAAGCAGCACCCAGAGTTGCACACACCAGGGTTTTAGAATATGCAGAGCACTTCTCATGATTAGAGATGATGGCTGGATCCTTCCCTAGTGTTAGTGTTACAAGCAGATATGCACAAAAGAGTATAGAAAGTTCCTGATATCTGCTAGTCCTGTATGAGTAAATGAAAAAATAGGTGCAGCAATGCAGGACACTTTGTCCATCCTTCTTCTTTCAGGCTGCTGAAAAAAACTCTTGCAAGGGAAAGAGGAGCCAGGAATCAGGACCTGGCAGGTAAATAGAAGAGGGAAGGATTTTTCAATTATGATTGTGTATTTTGGGGAACAGTATGAGTTCTCTACTGGCAGTCTAGTAATAGCTGCTGTTTGTGTGTGTGTGTTTTTTTTTCTCCTGATTTCTAAAGGAATCAGGAAAACTAATTTTGTCGGATTTCTCAATTCATTTAATCTTCTTTGACAATTGCCGGCTTTTGGTCCACCTAGAAATGGCTCAATCTGCAAGCCAACAGAGCCACCGGGGGCTGCATTTCTGTGTTTCAAGGGGGGCTTGGCATTCCCTCAGAACAAAGGCTTCCGCCTGCTGCCGGCCTGCCCGGAGACAGCTCGTCCTGTCAACTCATTTATCACCCTCCCAACTATCCACTGAGCATGAACAATGAGTGAGGAGGGAAGAAAGGAAGGTTTTCTTTTGGGAATTTTAGGAGGCTGGGAAAAGTGTTGATGGTAGTTAAGGCTGCCCAAGCTCTTTGACCTGTAAGAAAAACATATTGGGAAAGATTTTACTAATTGCTCATAGTACAGCAAAAAGATAACCTTGATTCTATTGAAGAAAACCTCATTACTGGGGTCCTTAAGTTGTATCAACTGGCACAGCCCTGTGGATTGCAGTATTAGAGTATATAGAAGATGCTCTGAAATGGATGTAGTCCCCATTACAAATAAAAGGGAGAATTAATTCCATCATGTACTTGTGAATGGCTGGCTTAATGCTGAATATGAGACAATTTTGACTCGTGAAATTTGTTACAACATAAACATTCCCATAAGCCCCACTATTAAGAAGCTTGGTGTCCTGTGGACTTTGAAGTTGGCTGGCCTTAATCTCCAAGAATGCTCAGGCTCCATTTGTTGCATGGGGCGAATTTGTGAGGTCTCTCTCCTCCGTGTAGCTTTTCGCTAAAAAGCCATCTTCAGTTATGACATTTTCTTGACATTTACAATAATTTGACATATTTTAGTACTCTTTCCTTTGGTGAAATTTAGTTAAAATAACAGGTTAAAAGACTATGCAGAAATATGGGAAGAAATAGTGTGACAGCTTAATTTACCTCTCCTTAACGTCCTCAGAAGGCTCCTCAGAAACCTTTGATATATTTATATATACATTTATATGCATATCTAATGCACTGAGATATGTTTGCATACACACATGTGTGTGTATAATTATTGTCTCCTGGATCCAGAGAATTATTAAATAAAACAATCACAGAATATACCAGCTGACAAAATCAGTGTGGTTCTCAGGATAACCAATAAAGTAATTTATTCATCTTCCTCATGAGGATTCAGTTAGAAACCTGGGGACCAAACTGCATCAGTGTGGGTGAATGAAGGTCTTCCATCAAATTTGAATGCTATTTTTTTAGACTGATGTCATGATAACTATATCATGAAAAAGTTGTGACTGCTTAAGCCCAGTAATACTGTGTTGAATAAAAATAGCTCATTCTGTCTACATGCCACCAGTTCCTAGAAAGCATTTTGCATGCTCCCATGATTATAACATGTAATAATTTAGAAATCATGCTTATAACTTTTCACTTCAGGATGGATTACAACAGCAATGAGGAAAGCAGCCATGCTAGCTTTGTGCTACAGGAGAGCTATATTCTTCTGACCTCTTGTGATGCCACTGCCTATTTCCTGTTCGTAACCTGTCCAGAGTACACGGCCAGCACATTAATCTCAAGAGTTTTCCGTATCTTGGAGAGTGATACATTGAAGGGAGCAGGAATGTCAACAGTAGCTGTTATACCCAAGTGCATTTTGATATATCAAGTGTGCTTGTGTAATCTCTCATGTTCTTGAGCAACAGCAATCATCTTCTCCGAGGAGACATTTCTCAGGTTTCAGTTTTGAAGTAAAAATTACCATGTAAGTTGTTACTGTTAAGCTCTGACAGAGCTAGAATCAACTCTCCAACAGCTTGGTTCCCACTCTTGTATTTAGTGCGTGTTCCTGCACTGCCAGCACTGATCAGAACTTCCACTTGTTCTCTCCCGAGTCTCTAATTAGCGCAATATTTTGATTTCTGTTCCCTCCTCTCTTGCACGTACCATACGCAGGTTACACTGGAAACAACTCATCTGTAGGGTGGGCATCCCACTCTGTTCTGATGCATCTCCGACCCTGATCTGGAAGGGCTGCTTTCAGAAAAGAAGCTGTCCTTGCTAGGAAAGACTTTTCCTAACCAGTTACTCTACTGTGCTCAGCACCATGAAGCCAACTGTGGCCTTTATAATAATACAACTGCACAATATTTTTGAAGAAAGGTAACATCTGAAAAATGCCATACTGGATAACTGCACATTCCCCTGCCAATAAGCAGCTGGTTTACAAGTTTTAGAGGAAGTTTGTAAATAATGTATAACAATGGCTAAATCAGGGAGAAAGTGTGAGAAAAATAATTATTTGGACGAGTATTGTAGCTAACTACACTAAGCACAAAGTATGGGATACTGTGAATCTAGGGCAGGAATACACCAGCATCAAATGAAGTAGCTTTTGTTACAAAGCTTAAGCCTTCTGAGTGGGTAAAAAACACGAACATCTTTGCTAGCTAAGATTTTTGTGAGGTCACCTATTCTAGAGACTTTAAGTAGCCTGAACAACTGGATGTCACTATGGGAATGTCCTGAAGAAAACTTGAGCTTTTGTCATTTTTGATGAACCAAAATAGAGATAAAATATTGCAAAAAGAAAGTACCACAGGTATCAAGAAGCTGTGTTGCAAGTACTTTTGGATTTAGCGTTTGCATTTTAAATATTCCGTAATGATTCATAAATGTCTCTGTACTATTATTTACATAGATGAGGAAGCCTGCCAGTGCTTGTTAACAGATATGCCTTGCTTTCCAGTTCTCTCTGCCCTTCAGAAACAGAAAACAACCTGAAAATCCCTGACAGCTTCTGGAGCTCACCACAGGCCTGCGTGTAGTAATCACCTAACTGCAAGATACTGATTTTATCAGTAAAGTCCTCAAAACAGAGCATGTTCGGGAAAAATAAATCACTCTGGGAGCTGCAGTATGTTTCTATGAGGAAGAACATGATGTGATATTTGTCTATACTGTAGTGGGGTTTAGAAATAATATAGATTTGGAGAAAGGAAGGGCAGGCTAGTTCAACTACTGCCATTATTCTTGTCACTTAAACTTGGAATATGTTTTATTTCCACAAAAGTGGCATTTTGGAGTTTTGGTGCTGCTAGTGCAGATGCAACACACTTTCCCCCAGACAGTGGCAGGGCTTAATAAGAAAGCAGAAAAAAAAACTCAAAAAAACACTCAAAAAAACCCCAAAACACCAACAAACTCAACTCAACCAGAATTCAGAGCTCCCCATTGCCCCAGACAAGTCTTACTTGTGCACAAAGCTTTCAGTAAGACGAACATAGCTTTACTTACCCAGAAGAGTGCACGGGTGTACAGGTAAGGGCAGGTTGCCTTTGCTTTGAAGAACCCTTCAGTGGACAGTGCAAAATAAAAGTGCAGCTACTGAGAGAAGACAGGGAAACTGGAAGAGCTCTGAGGAAAATCCTAGGGAGGAAGATCCTGGGAGACTCCCAGCAGCTCAGGGAGATGTAGCCAGTGTGGTGATGTCAAGCACTGCTAGCAGAAGAGTGTATGATGGGTTATGATGAACAGGCCTTGGCATTACCTGCCTGGACAATCAGGACTGTGGTTAATGCAGTGCTCAGCAGTCCCTGCTGCACGGGCTCCATTAAAGAACAATTCTTCGTTTCTAATAGCTTAGATAGATAATAAACATGCTCTTCCCAATGTTTCCTACAGTTACTCTTCACAACATCTTTCTAAAACAGATATTGCTGGTAATAGTAAGTAACACTAGTTAACACTAGGTAGATCCAATTTTGACACAGGCAGCCCTGGCAGAGATACCTTTTTGCAAGGTATCGCTCCGCGATTGAAGGCAGATCCTCTTCCCATCCATTATTCAAACCAGAAATGTGATCTTCTCCTGCTCAGATTTCCATCAGCTCGAGGCAAATCACAGAAGAACTCAGCGTGGCCCAGAGATCGGCAAAAGGGACGTTTTTACACTTTCCAATAACACTGAGCACTGCTCATTTCAGGAGGATGTTTTATTTTGGCATCAACTAGCCCCTGTGCTATCCATTGACTTCATTTATGTGGCTCCTGCCTTACAACAAAATCCAGCATGGGGGCATTAGGAACAAGCAGCAGTTCAGGGCACTTGAAACCCTTCCACGTTTCTATTATTTTGGAGCCAGCCGGTGTGTTACTTTCGGAAAATCAACAAAATAGCCTGTGCTCAAGCCCCAATTAAGTGAAATTAAGGGAAATTAAGTATCATTCTTTCAAAATGCAACACTCATATGAAGAATATTAATCTAGCCTAATCCTTGGAGTGTTTTTTAACTTCCTACTCACTCAGAATTACTAGAATTAAAAAAACCTTTTGCATTTGGACATGCTGTTGCAATACATATGTATTTATTGTACCGGTCGATTTCATCCACCCTTAAAAGAAATGCTCACAATTTTGAACTGAAAGCACAATGAGAAATTGAGCAATGAGAAAATGAGCAAGGATTTTTGAGCTAATGCCAGTCTACCATTTAACGCTCCAACAGCAGCTCCCAGGCACGCTCGTGGCCAGGAGGCAGGTTGACTCGAGGGTCGCTTGCTCCCAGCAGCTCTCCTGTCTCCAGCAAGACTGTGAGGCCTGGGACGCACAGCACAGCGCGTGGGAGATGCTGCACGTTTCGTGGTTCAGCAGCACTGTCCCACCGCCTCTCCAGCAGAGCAGGGAGGTGCTGGCGGAACTGCAGCCAAACACTGCAAACGACTCCCCCTTTCAGCGCTGACTGCAGAGCAGCAGGACTGAGCACCGCTCCTTCTCCCCCTCGGCTCTGCTCTGGCAACGCCAAGGAGCCCCCGACGCAGGTAGCCCTGGGCATGGTGCGTTGCAGGACGCTGACTGCCAGCAGCTCCACAGCTTGCGCGGCTGGTGCCGGGCTGCAACCTGCCCCAAAGACACACAAGGGCACAAGGCCTGTGGGCACCCCAAAGAGATGGCAGAAAAACCTCAAGCATATAAAGCAGTCAAAGGATACAAAGCAGTAACTGCAAACCAGGTAGAGCGACATGATAGAAAGCAAAGCAATTCCCAAGACAAAATGTTTATTTGTACATTTTTTTTTCAAATGGGCATCCATTTGCAGTCTTTAAATAAAAAAGTACACGTGACAAGGGCCAGTCGAATACACATCCTTATAAGACAACGCCATTCCTTAGTGATTAACGTTCAGTAATTGATCAGTAGTTACATATTTAGGACCTCAGATACAAAAATCATACACAGGGGAAAGACTATGCCAGTATTAGGCAAAACAAGGTTTGCAGAACAGAATCCTCATCATTCACTTCCAGTAGCATATCACGGTTTCATAATTAGTAGCAAGTATTAGTGGGGAAAAATACAATGCCAAGTTGAATGTTCTCAAGCACCAAAAATGCCAGCACAAATAAATGGTGAAGCATCTACAGAAAGTAAAATAAATTATTGCAGTTACTGAAACCTCTTCTTGTCTGAAAAGAATACCATAATAGACTGAAAGTCACAAGGAAATCCTTTCTTTGGATTTCCCACTGAACAGGTTTCTGTACAAAACAACAGCAATAAAGATTTAAGGTTTCAGTGGAAATAAAAATACTGGAATAATACAGAAATCATCTTAAAATATATATTAATTTACCACATTTAGCTTACATAGCCCTTTATGTATGTTACAAAACACTACTGTTCTACATACTGCATGTAAAAAAGAAAAAGTTCATACATATATATATGTATGTGTGCATCTATAAAGGCAAAGCCAGACAGCTTGGTATTTAAAACAAAAGACAAGTATAAGCAGACACACTGGGAATTACACTGTAACGAGTTTATGTTCCATGTGTGCGTTAGAATAACTACGTACAACCTTCAAACACCTTTTTCACAGCCTAAGTAGGGTGTTTTCTCTGTATCAGCTCTGCCAGTTATTTCCCCAATTCCCACAAATGTCTCATATCATATAACTTCTGGCCATCACTGTTATATTTAGCACTAAATCAGAAGGCAAAAATAAGGCAAAATAACCTTTCCGATCCCTGAATATCTGACAACATTCACATGATCTTCCTGAACTACTGCAAAACTCTTCAGGAGCTCAAGAAATGGCAGCCCTGAGCTGAAGCATCTTCCTGTCTTTACAAAGCTGCCCTGACACTTAATTCCAGGGTGATCCAAGCTACTCAAGTACAGATGATTATTCCCAGGCACCCTCTTTGTTTTAGCAAGTACCAAAGGAGACATTAAAGCTTCAGGAAGGGTTTGTGCTCACAATTTCTGGCCAGCAAACAACACTGAAGAGGGTAGTCACTTCTGATAGTGCTCAGAAGTCCAGACTGGATGTTCAGGCTATTAAACTCTGTGAATCTCAGTGCTGCAAGTGTGACTCCACTTTTTATGTGCCTAGCATATATTTTACCAAAAAGTTTACAGTTCAGTATATAAACTGCATACTTTTTTGCTGTTTGTAAAGAAAAGCAAGATAAAAAATTTCATCAATCTTCTCTTGCATCAAGTCAACAAAAACAAATTTAAAAAATCACAATCTGGTGCTGACAGCTGAGCATTGCAAGTTCTCTGATAATAACTCAAATTTACATTCTTGATAAAGCAAAAGTACCTAAAAAAACCAAACTGAGGTACCTGGGGTATAAAAGAGAGAGGCCTCTGAGGAGCTTTCAGGGCTAGTCACTGGACTTGAACGAGAACCCCCTACATTTATTTCTTCCGAGCACAAGAGCAGCATCAGGACCCATCACTTCTCTGTGGAGGTTGCTTCAAGGCCGCAGCCCGGCAGCCGTGCCAGCCTCTGGCAGGCACAGATAGGGACGCACTCGGCCCACGGGTGCACAGGCCTCTTGGCAAGACCAGCACAAGCTACCAGGGAACACCCCAAATGTTCCTTGGACTGCCATGTGCCCAAGAGTTAAACTAGAAAAAGGGTGCAACAGTTGTGAGCAGTGGATATCCCAGGAGTGTCCTTCCCCACGCTAGCTGTACCAAAAAAGAACCATCATTTGGATAGCACTAAGACAAAGCCCCAGGTCAAAATCTCCCACTTTTTTTCTGGATTGGGATTCCAGAGGATCGTAACAACCAGGAACGGCAAGAGAGAAATACAGAAATACAAAAATGCAAAGATTAAAAAACAGAAGGGGGGGCAACAATCCCCCTCCAGCGATCCCTTTAAAACAGTATACTTAAAAACTTTAAATTCACTTTAAAATTGCTTTCAAAATAGTCTGATAGTTTGAGACTTCCAAAAATCAAGATACCGTTCAATGGAGGTCATTAAAACACCCCTATAGCCTTGTGAATACCTGCCCCCACTTGTTTCCATTAATATTCCTTAAAAGAATAAAAACATGCAAAACATCCAAATTTCAATATGCATACACAATAAAAATGAATAGTAATAGAAAAACTGCTTATAGTTCAAGGTGACTGGCTTGATTCAGCCTCCATTAAAACTAGTGGGACTCTTCCCACTGTGCCCAGTGGATTTTGGACTGGGCCTTAATGAATTGAGACGAGCAAATATTGTCTTATATCATCAGACCACACAGGCAGTGCACTAGGTATATAGTGCAAGTTTTGAACTGCCTCTCTAAAAACAGTTGTTTTAGCCAGCAAATGAGTCACCAAGCCAACGTGACATGTGATGCCAAACTAGGCTGAAAACCAAACAAAAAACCCCAGCACCCCCTCAGACACATTTGTGTTGTTACAGTTGCTTAGTGAGCAGCTTTTTATGAAGCTTAATGATACATCCACTTGAACCCAAATATAAATTGGAAAGGCAGAAAGCTGCGTTACTATAATGGCCTGATTGATTTTAGATGTGCTCTGGGTGACTTTGAAGGCAGGATATCATCTCTTTGACAGGCTTCCCTTCATAGCAGATTTGATACACAGCAGTGAATAGTGGAAACCTAAGGAAAGAGGAGAGGAAGCAAATGCAGCATAAGATTATTTCCCTCATTTAACAAGATATCATAAAGTAAAATAGAGTGAAGAAGGAAAAAGAGACTGAAAAAATACTTTGTATTTGTCAAGTATTCATGCTGGGTTGAAAAATGCTGGATAAATAAGACTCTACACACATCCCTAGAATCAATCACGCTCTCAAAAGCCTAGCTAGATACAACTGAGACATTCATTATGTACAGTACAACCATTAACTTATTTAAAGAAAATGAAAAAGAAAAAAATGTTTGCATCTTTTCTTGATAATCTTATTGCAGCGCTAATCTATGGACAAAAAAGACGACTGGCCTGTCAGTTAAATATTATCTCTCAACAATAATTTGATAATGTAACTGCAAAATATGAAAAAGACACAGGAAGAATTTGAAGGTCAAGTTTTTAATAACAGTATAAAATTTAAAAATGGATTTTGAAATACTAATTTCAAATTCTTTTTTTCTTTTAAAAAATTGGCTATATTTCCAACAAATCCCAAATTATTCAGGCTTCTTTGGTAACATGAAGGGCTATTATAACTGAGACACTTTACAGATATTTATTTTTGACCTTCACTCAACCTGGACAGTGGGAACCAGACAAGTCCAATTTTCAGCCAGAGCTTGGCGGATTTTAGGGATTAATTATCTATTTACCTACATAAAAATGCAGTTTCAGTGTGGCTTTATCTATTCATAAATTGGGACCAAAAGCACTTATTTTGACTGAATAAAAAATAAGAAATACTGTATATGCAGGAATAGTTAATTTGAGTGATTCGAAACAGATCTGAAGCAGAAGCTCTCAGCTTTTCCTCTGGAAAGTGATCCCATCCCTCAATCTGTGCTACACTGAAGCAACTCTGCTGCCTACAGCCAGTTCTGAATTGTGCCACAGAGCAGTCCCTCTGCTCACATGTGCAGATGACTCAGGAAGAGGCAGAATTCACTAGCAAAGAGCAGCTCATTTGGGAGTCCTCTTGCAGTACAGCGAGAAGAGCGCTCTTGCAGACAGATGCAGGATTTGTACGGGGGAGAATGCAGCACTTCCCAATACTAGGCAAAACAAAACGTGCAGGAAGGCACAGGATTGCAAATTTAGTCCTTTTTTTCCATGGCTTTTGTTACAAGTGCTTGAAAATGAAGTGTTGTATTTTCATTTTTCATTTTTCAAAAGCATTTTGATGTCCTCCTATGAAATGCAAGTTCGTTTGTGCTTATTTTTGTGGAAAAACCAGCAGAGAGAGCAAATATTATTTCAGGTCAATCCAACCCACAAAACATACTCCGCACCTTATGAGACAAAAGCAAGTTTCACATTGCTTTAGATGCAGTACTGCAAAGTACCAGGGAACTTGGAGCAGGACCACAACCTTGGACCACATCTCAGCACATAACTCCTGCTGCTCACCACAGAGAACATCACCAGAGCAGTGCCTGGCAGCAGGATAGGCGCTTCCAGCAGTGCTACTCCTCTGTGTGTCATGTTTCATGCAGCCCAGATGGAACCACAGCTGGCTGCAGGATCCAGTGGCAAACTCCCAACACACCTTAGGTCAGGGTGCAGCAGGAGGGTTAGTGCTACAAGCGGTACTGAGATGAAAGACTGAGTGGTGCAGCCAAGACCACAGCAAACAACGCCGGGCACCACCTCTGTTGAACCTTGCTCACTTTTATGTATTCCTGCACAATCTTAGGGCTCTGTTGCAGGAATAGGGAATGAAATTTTACTCTTTCTTGACTCTTACATTTGCACTTCCAAAACTATTACTGTGTTTTAAGGCAACATCAAGCCCTACATTTTTAAAAAATAGCTTGTAAATTACAAAAATCTTGTTGAGACCTTTCATGAAAAAATGGTACAGGCTTGGTAGATAGAATGGAAACAAGTAACTCTCCTATTTCATATTTTTCACTAAAAGCACAACACGGTTAAGTGTACTACTTGCTGTGGGATGGAACAGGGAAACAAAACAAAAGAAAAAACAAAACGACATCAAAAAAACACAAACACAGCACCTATTTTATTTTGAGTATCATAAACAGGAAAAACTAACGTGATAATTTTAATACGATTTTTCTGCTGATAGCAAAATTGCTATACAAGGCAGCAACAGGATTTACTCCTAAAGATAACGTTGACGTTATCTTTATTTAATGTAGATGCATTAAAAAGAGATTTTTAAAGTTTCTTTGAAGGGAAAAAGTCATTTATTTTTCCAATTCAGCTTGATCTGAGAAGAGGAAGAGATGTATCCCCTTAATCTCATAGAAAGACAACTGTGTATGTGGCTTCAGGAGCCATGTATAGAATCATAGAATGCCTAAGGTTGGAAGGCACCTCTAGAGGTCATCTAGTCCAACACCCCTGCACCTGCAGGGCCATGTAGAGCGTGGACTGGACTGTGTTCAAGTGGGTCTTGAAGATCTCCAGAGAAGGAGACTCCACAACCTCTCTGGGCAGCCTGTTCCAGTGCTCTGTCA
>JAWLRI010000764.1:3198190-3221217 GCA_034781795.1 Crypturellus tataupa
TGAACAGGCCCAGCTCCCTCAGCCTCTCCTCATAAGGCAGATGTTCCAGGCTCCTGATCATCCTTGTGGCCCTGCGCTGGACTCTCTCCAGTAGATCCACATCCCTCTTGTACTGTGGGGCCCAAATTGGACACAGCACTCCAGGTGTGGCCTCACCAGGGCTGAGTAGAGGGGCAGGATCACCTCCCTCAACCTGGAAAGCTAGAGATGCTCTTCTTAATGAACCCCAGGATCTCATTGGTCTTCTTCGCCACAAGGGCACACTGCTGCCTTACGGTCGTGTATGATTTATGGTATGTGTTGACTAACATGGTATGTGTTGACTAAAATGAACAAAAACAAACAAAAAAGGCAAGACAACTTCCTTTATTTCACGCCACACACACACACACACACACACACACACACAGGATCACAGAATGGTTGAGATTTGAAGGGACCTCTAGAGATCATCTAGTCCAACCACCCTGCTCCAGCAGGGACATCTAGAGCATGTGGCACAGGGTGGCATCCAGACAAGTTTTGAAGATCTCCAGATAAAGAGACTCCACAACCTCTCTGGGCAGCCTGCTCCAGTGCTCTGTCACCCTCACAGGAAAGAAGTTCTTCCTCACATGGAGGTGGAACTTCCTGTGTTTCAAATTGCACCCATTACCCCTTGTCCCGTCACTGGCCACCATGGAGAAGAGCCTGTCCCCATCCTCCCTACAATCACCCCTCAGGTACTTGAACATGTTAATCAAATATCTCCTCTCAGTCTTTTCTTCTCTAGACTAAACAGACCTAGTTTGCTTAGTCTTTCCTCATACGATAGATGCTCCAGTCCCTTAATCATCTTTGTGGCTCTCTGCTGGACCCTCTCTAGAAGCTCCACATCCGTCTTGTACTGGGGAGCCCAGAACTGCACACAATACTCCAGGTGTGGCCTCACCAGAGCTGAGTAGAAGGGTAGGATCCCCTCCCTTGCCCTGCTGGGATGTTCCTCCTGATGCAGGCCAGGATCACACAATCGAGACAAGAAGATGGCAGTTTTATCCCCTAAGAAACTGGAAGTCACATAAGGAAAGAGACTCACAGTATCAAGAGACCCCTGTGGATAGATGAAACCACTTTATTCAGCAGATCACCTGTACTGCTCTAACAAAACCCCACTTCCTTGGAGACAGGCAATTAATTTGCTACTATGAAACAGATTATAGAGCCTCCTTACAAGGCTCTAAGAAGTCCCACTTTTGTTTTCATGTATTTTATTCACTTCACATTTCACACACTCTGCTATACTTGTGATAGGGGGAGGCCACCATACATTCTCCATATTTGTGAAAAGTCTTCCATTTAACACCATGCTATCAGTTCAAATAGCAGAGTATTAAAGCAAATACTATTTTTCATTTTATTCATTATTCCTATTTTTTTAACTGTGGACTAAACTGCTTGTGTTATAGTGATTTGCTTTTCAGTCACTACTTGCAGGAAAATCTCAAGATCAGGAAAGCAAAAGCAGTTAAGAAGATTAAAAAAGGAGAGAGGAGGAACTTGCTCTATTTGTTCTTACTCACTTTTCTACCATTCCTTTCTGCTTGAGGATGCGATACACTTCCGCAGAAGTCTGCGGTCCTTGCAGTTTCTGACCGTTCAGCATTTCTTGCTCCAAATCTTCAATAGACTAAATAACAGAGGGGAAAAAATAGAAGAATAAAAAGAGAGTTACAATAGTTTTTATAATCTGGATGGAAAAAACAGGTGTATTTTGAGGGGTGTATTTTCCTGCCTCAAAAGCCAAACTGGGGACAAGACTGTGTCAGTGAGTGAGCAAATATGTCACTTATAAGGGAATCCCTTTTAAATGGTCTCCTTATTGCATCCAAATCTCACATATCTCCCTTTCTTTCTCCCCTCTCTTTCTCTTTTGTGAACACCTGTCCTTTTAAAATACCTTTCCATGGATTCTAGCCTTGTTACACTAAAGAGAGGAAAAAGAAGGGTGCTAACCATACACAGGTAGCATGTCTCAGGCCACTATATTATGACTCCAAGAAAGCAGGAGCGCCAGTGGTTGCAACAAGGCATTTTTACCCAGTGGATAAGGTACCTTTCCAGTTTTAACAAATGCTTCTGCCACCCGGCGATTCCGGCCACCATAGCATGTTGTGATAAGATCGGCAACTCCGCAGCTCTCCAGGAAGGTGGCAGTAGACACCTGTCCTTTGCAGAAGATTCTGGCAAAGGCAATCATCTCCATTAGGCCGAGGCGAATAACAGCAGCTTTGGTATTGTCTCCACAGCGAAGGCCATCACAAAACCCAGCTCCTACTGCCACTATATTCTAGTGAGAAGAGGAAAAAAAATAGGAAATGAGTCAATTACTGTTTAGAGAATCCCAGAAGACACCAATGAAACAGAATGTAAGTATCCTTAAGTCCTGCATATACAGCTGTTTATGGGATAAATAAAGTATTATATTCAGAAAATATTTCCAAGGACAAAGGCATAGTTAAAGCTTTGGAACAAGCTGCCCTGCAGGTGGTGGAACTATTACCATTGACTAGGACCAGGCGAAACTGCATTCAAATAAATTTTGTCTAGATTCATCTAATCCTCTCCGAAGGCTGGGGTAGAGCTACACTGACACCTCAAACCTCGAACCTTATTTTCTTTGCAATTAAAGCAAGACTGAATCTGAGAAATCTATGTTCACTTTCATACTAACATGCTGTGTGGCTACATTCAGCTAGTCTAACAGCATTCCTCCCTTTTAAATATGCAGAGTTCTTAGACCCAGAATGGTTAATAGAGGCTTCCCTGGAGGTTCATGGCACATTGAGACCTTTCCTAAGCACAAAAAGATTCTCTCCATAGAAGGCTACACCCCTCTAGAAAGAAAATACTGTTTCTTCAGGATCAAGGAGGTGTACAGTCCCTTCTTTGGCTTACAAACATAAAGGTAGATCAGATGTGTGACTTTAGAACAAAATGACAGTAAAAATCTTTTTCTTGACTGAAAAATAACAAGATAAGCCACCAGAAGGCAAAGATTTGCCCATCCTCCTCCTAAACAACTCCAAAAGAGATGAGGATGTGAGGGTCTGCTATAGCAGACAAGGAAGAATGTGGTAACGTCTTTCTGCATCACTAACAGCAGCAGCCACCTCAGCTCAAACCAGAGGATATCCAAGGGCACTACCAGCCCTTGAACTGTAACTTGCTGAAGCAGCAGCGGCATCACTGGGAAGCTGCTAATGAAGGTAAGACTGTTAACAGCTGTTTTTGTTCCTTCTGTTGGATCAGGGGACCTAAAGGCCACAAGCAGCCACAGTGCAGTGAGGCTGATCACAATGAGGTGCCTCTCACCCACAAACAGAGCCAGGGGACGAGTCATTGCTTTCTGACCAGGCAGCTGAGGTCTAGGGTGACCCTTGGAAACTGCTCAGAAGTGCAGACATGAGGCATGACGGCAACAAAAGATGATCAGACCTTTAAAGCTGTCACTTCAGATCATCTTGGCTTATATCTTCATTTTGATGATTCAGGCAAAATGTTTTTACATGAGACACCTCTGCCAGGGCAACAGGCCATCACCTCCAATATCTCTTCACATGGTGGTAAGAAAGTTTTCAGGTTGGATAACCCATTTAACTGGAACTCTCATGTATCTGAAGGCTGAAGTACTTAGTACTTGGATAAAAAAGAAAATAGTCTTGTCGCTGAGCAACCTCTGGACATTTTTCATGCACTTTTCAAACACTTCAGCACTATATAAAGTCTTCTCTTCCTTCCAACTTTGCCTCCGTTGACTTTCCTTCCCATTTTCGAAGCAGCCTGTCCTACCACAACTTACAGCATGATTGAGTCCAAGGCACTCTGCTGTATGCTTTTACCTACTGCAACATTTGCCTTTGAAGCAAGGGAAATTCTGTTTCAAGAAAGTCCTAGGCAGAGCAGTTACTTGTGAGAAAAATGGGGTGAGGAGGGTGGGAGGCTGAGATCCAGCTCTGAAATGCTTAGCTCCTCTTTGTGCAATCTCCCCTTTGTACATTCTTACACATAGTTTGCAAATAATGAAGAAATATTTTCTACAACACACACCCATGCCTAAGAGTCTTATATCCTGGTCAACATAACTCTTAGGCCAAAATTACAAATTTGTATGCTGTCTTGCCTGGTTTCATTTAAATCCTTGAAGAATCTAGAGATCTCTCTATTCTGCTTGACATATTGAAGACACTTTGATTATACCATATCAACTGCTACACCTTACTGGACGGGAAGTCTCTTGTTTTAAAATAAAAGGAAACAGAAACCTCACAAACCTGAGACAGAGTCTGCCCCAGATGAAACACAACAAAACATTCCTCAAGCAGCCTGGTACCTTAAACCTCCCTGGGTACAGGTACTAAGCTGATTTTGTTTCAGGAAGATGCATGAGTGAAACACACAGGCCTCATGTCATTGTACAGACCCTCGGTGAACCAGACCAGAGAGGAGGAAATCACACTGTCTTTTAGCCAAAACACCCTTGCTTTACCTCATGCCTCCGAGATGTATCAGGCCCACCTCAAAAGCACAGGTCAGTGCATGTGTTTTAAGTCGAGATGTGCTTGATTCAGCTGCTGAGCACAATTAACACCTGCAACTTCATGGCCCTACATGTTCCTGTGGTTTGCTTCCTCTGACACTCAGAAGCTCTGGGCAGTGCCAGCTCTCTTATTCTGAGCAATAAGTCGAAAATGAGAGCGTACCTGAGGAAACTCAGGTTTATGGCAGCCAGAGCCTCCACAAGCACAGCTTCAAAGTTTCTGACACCTCGGTCACAAACATCTTGAGCTGTTTGAGTCTCCTTGTGTTCAAAGAAGTAGGATACTCTTGCAAGTAAAAGACAACTGGATCAAAAATATCCAACTACATTAACAGATTTTCCTCCTAAGTGAAATAAGCTGCAAGCCCCAAGTTTGACTAGTTGGTCAAACTGAAGAAAGATAATATCTCATTGCCTACTCTTACGGCTGTTGAACACCTCCCTTCAGTGTTTTCTTTTTAGCTTCTATAACCTAGAGAAAGCTGTAGCTTTCCAATATTAAAAGACTCTTATCTAAATTCATTCATATATTTTAGAAAAAGAAATGGGAAAAAAATTCTAACTCAGAGGATTCCAAACACCCATTAATATGTTCTTTCTGGAGAAAATGAGGAGCTGTTTGTTAAAAGTTTGTTTTGGCCATACCAGAAGATGTGCAAAAGGTTTTCAGAATCTTACATGTTCCCACAGACCAAATTTTAAGAATTACTACTCTAAACCAGTCTGAAGTTATGAATCTCCTGCAAACAGTTCACTTGATCTTGCAAGAAGATTAACTGATCATAACTCTTCTTGGCTTTAGAACAAATACAAACAATGAGGAAATGTAAGTTTCCACTTGGGAAAATAATAAAAAAAAGTGCTCAGATGATGGGTTCCACATCCCTTTCGGCTTCCATCTCCAGACCTGAAACAAAAATATCTCAAACTTTTGCCCATCTATCAGGAGTTTAAACTAGAAGTTCAACATTAACACCATCTTTGATTTAAAGGACCCGTAACACCTTCCTCATGGCAATATATTTCAAAGTATTTCTCAAGGAACAATAGTATCATTGTTTCCATTTTACATCGAAGAAAAACAGAGCTATAAAAGAGAAGTGGTAGAGCTGTGAATAACAAAGAGTATTCCCTCTTCTTAATGCCTCCGTTATATCACATCACCTACTCAGGATTAATAAGGTCAAAATAAAATTTTAGAGACTCCTGCTGTCACAACAAGAATGATCCTTTCATATTGTTGACATTAATAACTTCACTTACCCTACTGCTGAGGATGCATTTAATTATTTAAGAGATGTCAGCTTCAAGTACCATTTGCTATCTATAATATTTAATCGGTATTTCTATTAAAGTAAAGGAGAAATATACTGAACACTTCCATTGCCAAAGCCTACACCTGTCATTACAAGAGTTCCTGCAAATACAATGGGTTTACATTTGTGCAAGAGAAGAGGCAAATGTTGACTATCTTGGTATATACAACACAGGTAAGCAAAGGTGACCTTAGTCTGCAAATAAGCTTGTTGTTCTAAGGTTCAAAAACACTGTCACAACCACGGCAAAATAAAAACAACTCAGTGTTCCTTTTGGCCTGAGGGATTAAGAGCACTCAAAACCATTTTACACTTGAATGAATGAATGCCAATACTATGTTGGCATCAGCAGCTTTTTCATTAGGGTATGCATCCTGCAATCAAGAGGCACCTGAGTCATTTGAGGACATTTAACTTTAGCAAATCTAATATCCAAAACCCAGCACTATCTGAGTACTAAATACTCCAGAGCTAGGACAGAACTCAAGTTATTTTATCACTGGGGTATTGATGCTAAACTCCAGAAGAAAAATGTGCCAGCCAGTGCTCAGAGCATGCTTCTGAGTTAATGAGAAAAATTGTCTTCTCTTTGCAGCTGACCTGATATAAGCAAGCCAGAGGTCAAAAATGCAAGGTCAGTTGATGCCAGAAGGCTACTGAGACAGCAGGCTCTCCTGCCAGGTTCTCCCACACAGGGTCAGTGCTCAGGAACATCACTTCCAACTTAACACTCCTACTCAGTTTGCAACAATAAGTTTGTGGAGTGCCCATGCAGAAGGCTTGAGAGACCATTTCTCAGGGCACCCTTACCTCTCCATAATTAAATGGATCAGAGAACCAAGCAGAGATGTTAATTCATCTGGGACATCCAATCTTCCTTGAAGCAGTGTCACAGCTCCACACAGTCCTGCTTACAGCATGAATTTGGAGGAGTGCCTCACTTCCACTGTGGCTTAGAGAGGTCAAATGAAAACTCAGCAAATCAAAGACTATTAGCAGGGCTGTCAGAGAAGTTCAGCATAAATTGTTTGCCTACTCGTGGTGAACTTGATTATGAATAATGAATTCCCTTACCACTTCATCTCAGAAAATTGCAATTACTACAACTTTTCTTCAATGGCTGTACTGACTACCCAACAATAACTGCCATAAACAAGCTTTGCAGGGCTACCTTTGTAAATAATAATGCTGGATTACAAAATCTGGTAAACAACAAAACTAAGATTCAGAGATCGGTTTGAAGCTCTACTGGGAAAGGCAACCACAGCAGTTGTTCTTCCTGCGGTAACTTTCCCTCTGTCTTGATCCTGGACTGCTGCCACAGAGTCACATTTATATCTCCTACAGCCCACAGCAAAAGCATTAGGCAGCTAGTGCCAAACCTCCCAGTTAGGTTTTCATTCCTCCTTTCCTCACACTCACCCAGAACACAGCTGCACAGGGTAAAGGATTCCAGTAGCATTTACACATAAGAATGCTACACTGAAACTGCCTCTCAAGCACATGGCAAGGTTCACACCAACTCAATCTTGCCTCCAGTCTATGCTGTTTGACATAGTAGTCCACATTTAGGCACAGAATTAAAAACTCCTTAGATACCTCAAAAGAGATAAATTTGTGTCTGTGCTAGTCTGGAGTACTACATCGCTAAGGACTTGGGAGCATATCCACACATGAGCTGAGCATACAGCTCTTATGGTGGTGTCCTCACCACTGGGCACTTTCTAGGAAGACCCCAACGGCAGCTGAATTCACAGGCAGTCTGTAGAGCATCTGGCCACCCTGAAGCTGAACTATCCAAATTTGAAATTTTATTTATTTTTGATCTCCTGAACCCTTGGGGAAAAAAAAAAAAAAAAAAGCTAAGAAGGGAATACAAAATGCACTTCAGTCCTCAAAATATAAAATCCCTGTTAGAGAAGAATATGCCAAGTATTTTTTGTTCCTACAGCAAACAAGTTACTGTAGCTGTTCTCCTCCCCAGTACCATCATATGTTGTAAAACGACTGCCATTCCCTATTCAGTGTCTGAGATGATGCAAGACTGCAGTATTAATGTTCTGATTTCTGTACCTCAGTACATCTCTGCCAGCTCATTGTCAGAAAAAATAAATACAGCAAATGAAGTGGATTTTCAGAATACATGTAACTCTGAAGAGCAATAAAGCACATGTTCTTTCATGATCACCCAGCTGCAATACCTATTATTACACTCTGAATTTAAATATGCTTCAAAAACAAAATTTAAACCCTAAAATTATCACTAGCAACAGTAAAAGCTGTGCACCGAACACCCGTTTTTACTCTTGTTTTTCCTTTCCCTCCCAACCTTGAGGCAATCAACACACTGAAAATTCTCCCTACTTGCAGGAGCTTGCAGAAATAAGGAGTGAAAGCAGTTAAGACTTTCAACAAACACTAGTCTATCGTTACAGAAATACCAGAAAAGTCTTATTTTCCGAAGCTGATATTTATTGAAAATGCAGAAGCCAGGAGAAGATACCATTTCTCCAAGGATTAATATTTTTCATAGTATACTAATTTTCATCCTTTAAATACCAATACCAGAGTTGCTTTTACTAATTCCATATTCAAGAATAAAGTATTGACTGGGACATGTGCTCGTTACTGCTGTTTTTCTAAAATGCTGTATGCATTGCTATAGAAATTCATGTCAGAAGTCCTTTTTGTACCAGTCCCTTCAGGCAACACAAGGTTGATCTCCTGAAACAAAAATTTTTCCTTTCAGTAAATTAAATACCACTGTATTTTGTCATTTTTCACAAAGCAACTTTTTGGTTTTGTAAAGTAACTGTCAGCTGATAAAAGCTACACTTAAGCCTTCTCCCTAATAATGATCACATGAAAACATTCTTATTTTTGTCCCTGCATTTCTGTTACAAAGATTACCTAAATAATTACATAAAAGGTAACAAGCATATAAAGTTCTTGTTGTTACCACTTATTGTTCACATTTGAGTTTTGCATTTTGCAATTAAAAAACAAAAACAGATTCACAGCTTGGCATCAATGTTATGCATTAATACAATTCAGCAACATTTGAGTTAAAAATAGGGCAGGGAATTCTTTACACTGTGTCAGCACAATATTTAAGATAAATAGAAAAGATTTCAAAGGAAAAGTTACTTTAAAAATAAGATTCTAATAAAAGAAAGAGTCATATATTTGAAAAAAAAAATCATGACTGATCTATGCCAATTTATACCACTTCATGCCTTCTAATCAAGAAAGAAATCCATAGTAGTTTTAAACAAGCTACTTTAACTCACCTTTTTTTAGAAGCCTCAGCACATCTGACAAAATATACTGCAAGCAATCCCAAATACCTAGAGAATATAGAGTAAATATAGCTCTTTTGGGCTAAAGAGTTCACTCTGCAAGTACCAAGAGGAATAATGAAGTAGGATGGAGGAACAAAGGAGGGCTACAAAGAATATACACAAATTTGATCTGCCTACCTTTCCAGACCCAGAACAACAACTTATTTGGAATTATCTTATCTGTTTTAGACTTTCACAGTAAAGTTTGTGTCTGCTGACTCACTTCTGCGTTTGACAGGCCTACTCATCTCCCCTTCAACAGTCTAACTATTTGCAGAAGATTTCTCTGGAAGAATCACTGGTCTGGCATGAAATTCCTCTGTCAATCAAGAATTCAAGCTAGTCAGAAAACATCAACCTGAGAAGATTTTGAAGAAAAATAAATCTGTAAAATTTTCTGACTAACCTTCCATACATAGGAATTTATCTCCTGCTGACCTCCCACATCATCACTATAGTATTTTTGAGCAATAGCTATGGAGTAAAATTATGAACTCCACAGTCCCAAGTACTAATACAATAACTCCAAAACTATTAACACCAACAGTCCATTAGCCCAGTTCACCAGCCAATGAACAAAGAAAACAAGACAATGCAAAATAATTATTCAGAAAAAAAATAATAAATAAAAGTAAACTATATTATCAACCGTAGCACTAGACCCATCAAAAAGGTTTTCATCATAGGTATTAGATAATGTGAACTGCAGTACTATTGCCCAAAGTCCCAGGCTACTACTACTTTTTCTTCACAAATTAACCTGAAGAATATATCAATATGTTTAAGCTGGGCTTCACTTCTTGGCAGTATCAATTTTATTAAGAAAAAGAAGTCCAGATGCTTAACTCTGAAATAACCTTTTTTTCTCTTTAAAACATTTCTGAGTATGGTTACCTATGGGAAATTTATGCAATATATATCCATAAAATATGAAATATAGTATTCATGTCAAGTAAGTCAATGAATAAGGGAATAAACTGGTTAACACAAACAAGATTAATACCAACTTCTTTACTTAATATTCTTTCGTAAACATACTCTTGAATAAAGAAAAAAGGAAAAAATGTCATTTCCCTTTGGGATTCAAAATGGATTTAGAAAAATTCTGACCACTTAGACAAAACAAATGCTTGTTTTGTGACTGCATGCATGTTAAGTAAAAGATGTAGGAGGAGAACTTAGGAAACTGTGAGGTATGGCTCTAAATGACAATTCTAAGAACACGTTGCTTTCAATTTCACATCTGGTTCTTCCTGAAAGTTGTTTTGTATATTACATAAAATATAATAGATGTAGCCCTACAGATAAAAAATACCCACTTGTTTCCATGAGGATCACTTTTCCCTCCATGTAGAAAATCGCACCTTACCTTCAGCGCACCACAAAGCTCAACAGTATCTGCATCATCTACTACGGTTATTCGGAAGTTTGGAGTCTGCAGGAGTTCTTTGAAGAGAAGGCCATTCTCCAAGATTTTGCTGCCTGTTGAGAGAGAGAAAGGAAGAATAGAAAAAAAAGCAATGAATAATTTATAAAATATTATTTTGGCTTTCCTTTGCAAATCAGAAAACTTGAAAGCAGAGATAAGGTTGTTCCATCTTTATCCTGAACAGATTCCCTTATTTTAAATGATTAAGGTTGTATCTACACCATCCCAAAAAGCTCTGCACTGAATAACTGTGGGTTTCTTCATAATTCATTACCTGTTCAGCAAGAAAGTCTAAAAAAAAAAAAAAAAAAAAAAAGTGCCACTAATTCTCTATACTCTGCCTTTTCTTTAAAATTTTCTTTTAAAAGAAATGTTAATAATAAAACAAAGGTAATTTAAAAATACTACAAGCACATTTCTACCAATTATTTTAAGGTCAGTTTTCAAGAGAAATATGTACTGATAAAGGCAAGTTACGGATATTTTCTTAACCGAGCATACTGGCAATGGCAGCTAAGCTTCTGTGTATGGCAATTCAAACATTCAAAAAGAGATGTAATACAAAAACTATGCGTAGGATTGGGGAGAACTAGCTATTTTAATAATTTTAAAAGGATTACAGTAAAAAAAATTAAAAAAAAAAAGATTTTTTTTCTTCTATAGAGATATATATAGAGGGACCATCTATGACTAGAACACCTGAGCTGGAATATATAATTATTTATCCAAATTAAGCACCTTGAAAAAAAATCTTCAGCACAGCATTACCATAAAGCTATTTAATATTTGGAAGATGATAAAACACATGCTTAGTATTTTACCTGCAAGGGTCTGCTAGTCTCACTGCTGAGACTATGAATTGCATTCCTCCCTCACCCCCTGTTCCCATTTCTCTCCCAGTACTTTGTGGAGTGTAAACATTCTAGGAACTCAACATTACAAGAAGACAGACCCCCCTGTTCCTGCCAGCAGCTGATTAATATTGAAAACTGAAATGTGAACTACTGGATGCACAGTTCCAAGCAAATATGGAACACATTTTAAGCATTTCAATTACTTGGCATATTACCTATTGTGGTTTCACAGAACTTCTCCGCTGCCACCTCGTTGGCAATGTTGGCTCCCATGAGCACACTGATGTCTATCTCCACCTTCTCGCGAATAATGTCGGAGATCAGCTTGAGCCCCTCTGGCCCTTCATCTATTCCCTGCAGCCAATATCAAAGCCAATTACTAAAAAGACCTTAGACATAGTATAGAACAAGAGCACATCACCATTGGCTTTGCCTACGGGTAGGCACTACAACAAGGTCCATTCAGATGGGGATTGAAGATGACAAACTTGTTGGCAGAGAGACAATGAATTTCCATGAGATGCTTCTGCTAGCGCTGTGACCTCTTGAAGATGATGCCTTCTTATATGAGGCAGCATCTAAAAATGCCAAATATTCATCTCGGTTGTTCAAAATCTCAGTTGGTTGAAATCAATGTGTGCCTTCTAAAAACCAGTGAAGAATCACTGAAATACCAATTGTGCATCAGCCCTGCACTTGGATCTGAAGTTGGGCCAAACTCACCAGATGGCAAACCAATGGCTTTTTTTGCAAAGAGGAGAGATTCCCTTGTGTTTAAACCCACAACAGCTTACTAGCAGAAAGACAACTTAATCATCTTGAAGAATACTACAAGTTGAACAAAAATACACAAATATGAAAGCTGATTTGAGAACACTTTCATAAAGCACCCTTTACAAATTTTATAGAAGGTGAAAGCAGAAAATAGGAGTTTAGAAATGATTGCCCCAGAGATTAATATGGAATGGATGTACTCCAGTGCTCTGAAGTGCCAGGATCAAAGACTGAGAGAAGACACTTCTTTCTAACAAGATCCTTCCTGTCACCTAGCTAAATGCAGATTTCTTTTGTGCTTTGAAATCCTAGGGAAGGCAGACAAGGAAGCTATCTGAAGCTACTGATATGGTCTCCTTTTTTTTCCCCCAGAGATGGCTTATATAACCTTCTATATAGCAGTATTTAGAATGTTTGTGAGGAGGGATGTACATAACAATTTCAAATTAAATTACACAACTTAAAGGTAAAAAGGCAGTGTGATCCACTACTACTTTAAGATATACTCTCTCACACACACATATATATGTACATACATGCACACACATTTATTTAATCAAACAGCATTTCAGGCAGCACTCTGTAAAGCTGCCATTCCATAAATAATATGATGCAAGAGACATAAAAAAACAATTGTATAAAACCCAACTGTTAAAATATAAACAAGGGTCGATGCATTTCTGCCTTATTTTTCAACCTACAGTTCTTAATACACAGCTCTGCCTTCTATTCTTTTATGACCCATATAGAAAGAATCTGAAAGCAAGCAGATACACGTTTGTCATGTTTTTCCCTAATAGTTTCAATGATGTCCCCACAAAATATCTATAAGACTTCTTCCCCATCCTCCTAAGCAAGCAATTAATAAACACCACACGCATATTGGAAACAATTCCCAACATGTGACTACACACACCTCAGCTATTCATGCCGGGGAAAGCTCAGGGATGCTTGGGTGCCAAATTCAGCTCTGCTAGGAAACAGGTGCAACTTCTGACAAATTCAAGGAGAGCTGCACCTATTTCTTCCAGAGCCAAATCCAATACCGGATGACAGACAACAGGAAAAATAAATAAAAATCAAGTTTCCAATATGGGAATTTCTACTGGGCAGCAATGCTCCCAGACAATGCAAGCCCAGTTCAGTAGTCTTACCACCTGAATCCTAACATGCTTGTCAGAGTAATGCTATGAGTCTGCATGCTGGTTGATGGAAAGGAGACCAGCATTTGGGTTGTCTGAAGCGTGTTCGGAGTGATCGTCACAACCCTGAGTCCTACACTCTGTGCTCTACTGCATCATAAGCTACACACAAGTGAGACTCCGTTCTTCTCCCAAAACAAATGATTTGTTAGGTCTTGGCAGATATGGGGGTGATCAGAACATATGTAAAGTATCACAACGGCAAATGTTTCAATGGGAGCAGTAAACGTCCTTATTTGCCAGAGCTTCAATTTTATTTTCATATATTAGGCTCTGTGTCAAGATTTGATTGTTAAAAAAAGAGGCGGGGGGGGGGGGGCGGAGAGTAAAATACCACATATTGCTAATTTTCCAAGCAAGTACTTGTGATTTAGAGAGCAGAGAAACAAAGGTGTCACCAGTGACATTTTTAGGAGAGAGCAGCACTTCAGTTGCCAAAGTTAACACAAGCCACTTCAGTAGCTTTAGTGCCAAGCGTAATGAGATGAAGACTGTTAAAACACTGGTGAGAAAAGTGCACACAGAAAAGCTGCAAGAGTAGGAGACAGAATGCATTCTTGCCTCTACCCTTCCTGCTCAATCTCTGCCCTTTCATCTTAGAAGATACATATGCGATTACGCGTTTTGATGAAAGCTGACAACATGTACTTTGCATTCTCCTGCAAAGAAACTGAAAGGCTGCGCACAATTTCTTTCAAAAGACCACCTACTGATGCAGAGATGCAATGGGACAGTGGGAGGCTGCCTCAATATCAGTTCAGCTTTGCATGGCAGGTGTTACTACACTTTTAAATATACTGGACAGAACATGGATTTTTATATTATTATTAAAGACGAATGCTCCCCCTGTTCTAAACGTAACCCATTATTAAGATTTCTAAAGCAATACAGGTCTGGATTCAGAATTTGGAGATGCCGATACAAGTCTTCATTTATTCAAGTGATTTCATGAAATAATTATTCCTAGGATTACAGACATGAGAACAGAGTTCACATTTAGCAAATTAAAGCAAGTTTATCTTGACCTTGTAGAAGAAAAAGGCAAAAAGTGGTAACTTCAAAAGCAATAATGCTTTGACATTTAAGGGTATTCAGGACAGTTGTATCATTTTGATTTTGATGCTACGCATTCAAGCTCTTTCAGCTCTGCTTTATTTTATCCTTCTACTTCATGAAAAGCTTTTTCCAGAAAATGCAGCCAGTGCACTAGGGAAACATTGCCTTTTCATATATCTCAGCACTACCTCAGGTTAGCACAGACAAAACACACCACAGCTTAGATGAGCTTAGCAAATAAAAGACAGAAGCTTGTAGTCAGTAGTGATAAAGGGATTTTTCTTTAGCACATATCTGTAAATGAATCATTTGCCAGAAAAGACAACAGAAAAGGAAACATGTGCTGATAAAAATAAATGGCCTACTCTCAATTAAGTACAAAGCAACAACGAAGAAACATTTTCCAAAGCTCATGGGAACCGCTCATCCTTTGCAGTTAAGCACACTAGATGCTGGGAAGATAAACACACCGTATACCAGAATTCTCTTGCCACCAAAACTACAAATGCCCCTGGTGAAACACTTACCCTATTTTCTACACTTCTACTCCTTCCTGGCTCCCATGCTTAAACTGGTTTATATTTTTGATTGTGCTGAACGACTGTAGCATCTGTTGCTACAACACAGTCTTTGACATGAACAAGAGCACTATCACTCAGTCGTACGGGATTCTCTCAGCAGCTCTTAAAACGATCAGCTGTGTGTGGGGGATATGCATTAACAACCAGACCATTATGCTTGTGCTCTGCTCTCCATCTAATGATGAGTTTGGAAACAAGTAAAAGATTGGAAAATTGGGTGGTGCAAAACATATTCCCTCCTCCCTTCCTTTTAAAGGAAGCTTTGTGAACAGTCTCATTTTCCTCCTACTGCAAGCACTAACCTAAAATAACACACTGTATAACCACCCACTAATGGCTGAGAAATTCCAGTCATATTTCAGAGAAGGTTTAACAGAACAATTAGAGACTTTTGCTATCAAACTCTAAACCGTCTGATTTTAGAAGATTCCACAAAACATTCTCAATATTGACATACAGCATTTATTATACCTTTATGAGAGTTATACCAAGGGCTTTCCTGGGTACTCGTCCAGTGATTTCATCGCAGATCTTATGAATGAATTGATGAGGAATGACAAAGATCAGCAAGTCTGCATCCTTCACAGCTTCATTAAGGTTTGGGATAGCAACCTATACAGTTATGGGCGAGAAAAGCCAGATTAAAAAAATTAACACTGTTCACACGTTGTCAAATATGTAAAAAACATTTTGGTCTTCTATACAGTGCTAGAAATTACTGTCCTTCATCACTGAAAACAAGTATCAACACAATCTTCCTACAAAAGCAAAAGAAGCTTTCAAACCAACCGCTTTATGAGTTCAAAGCATCTTTACAGCCACCTGTAATGTTAGTGCAAAGAAATATATAAGCAAGTGATGGAATTTAAAACACCAAATTTGCAAGAATCGAAAACCAATGTGTGCCTTAACATTCAAACATATATTTTGGAGTTACAAAAGATAAAAGAAGCTTCCTTCTCTTCGACAAAATAATCTCAAATTTGACATACCACTGCATGCTGAAAAGTTTGTTCCTTGTACACTCAGATTTCTCCTTCACTCCTTTTTACACCTACTAGTTTATATTCATTGTGTACTAATATTTTGTTTACCCTTTAAAAAGATGACTTACTTCCAAATAAGCCCTGTCAGTCTCCACTTTTCTAACATGTGATGACCATTTTAAAATAACAGTCAGGTTTAAAATCTGGCGAGAAGCTCATCCTACTGTCAAAAAGAACCAACATGAACGAATAGGTCATGACTGGCAGAAACACCACGGATTTCACCTTTAATATTAGACAAAACTGCTCTCCATGGCAATTCATGCTTTTCCTGACCAGAATTTGCTGCTGATCTTTCAGCTGCTGCAGTCTCTGCCTATAGTGCTTTGTGGGCCAGACTCACCACCACCCACTAACCACTCCATTACCCCAACACTAACGGAATGTGGTCCTATCACTCTGCCCTGGCAGAGGTAGAAATCTGTTGGTCTGCGCATGGTAGAAGGTAACATAGAATAAATTGTAAATAATCTTGAGTTCTGCTCTTGCTGTCATCCTACAGTACTTTTTAAAACACTTCCAGAGTATTTGAAGCCTCCTCAATCCTAGTTGATCAGCCTGCAACCTTCCAAAGTCAAGGCCAATTTTTTATATCAGGCATGGGCAGAACCCTTACTGTATTTCTCATTTTCACATTTATTTGCATACACAAAAGCTGTAGTAATATAAAAATACAAAAAAGTATATGTTTAATATATATACTTCAGTAATTTTACTTGTTCCAAATTTTGATCATAGAGTTTGAAATATGATAAAAACTTAAGACGTTAACAAAACAAATTTCTACCTTCATTCACAGCATGAGCAAAATTCCCACAACTCCATAACTAGATCAAATTTATCTTCTCAGCCTTACCACATTATCTGGCAGCTTGTATCCAGGGAGATATTTTACATTTTCATGTTCATTATTTATGATATCTGTCAGTTTTCTCCCATTAATATTCTCCTCAAACACCCACATCTTCACTGTAGAAGCAAACTTCTGCAATTTTTTTACATTATTGCCTATTATTTTGGCAACTGCAGAACCCCTGCAGAAAAGAAAGCAAAAATATGTATTTAAAAGAATATATAATGTTGTTCTACAGTAAACAGAAATCCACATGCTACTGGACCAATTTTTAACTTTTCCAATCTAGTAAAAAAAAAAGAGTAGCAAAAAATACAGCAGTTATTCATGCCTGCTCTTTCTCTCAAGCAAATATATCCAGAATACATTGGACTTAAACATTTATCAAAAACTTCTACATTTATTTTGTTATTTTACTGGCTATCCAGTGAGAATTTGGATAATTTTATTTGCACATATGAAAGGGATTATATGGTCAATCCAGTGGCAGAAGTTACATACTATTATTTCATTTTTAATTCATAAACTCATTTTAAAAAATGGATTACTTTCACCTTGAACAAAAAGGAAGTTTTCTTTAAGACGACTAAGCCATCCATTTTTGCAAATATTGATAGGAACTTAAAGACTGGGAGCATTTATACCTTGCATAAATTGTATGTATGGTCATGTTGCCAATCTCATAGAATTTAAGTGTTGCAGTGGTATACTCTGAGCTCGCAGACCGACAATGCCATTGCTCTTAGCCTCATTTTCTCCCCAAGAACAGCGCAATGAAGCCTAGAAGATTGTTATCAATTTTACTTGCACTACTCAAGTCTCTAAGCAATAGCAAAATTACTCAGAATTACTGAAGGTACACACAAGAGGAAAAAACACATCTTTCTATTCCAGTAGCTTGGACGCTACAGACAAGAAGAAGATGCAACTTAATAAAGTCTATCAATCTAAATCCCTTTCCTTGGATCAGAAAAAAAAATCATTATTACTTCATAATTACTGATAAATGACTAAGCAGATCATAAAGATTAGAAAGATATGATAAAGATAAGCAGAATCACTGACCAGAAGTTTACACATTTCTGCACATTTCCTTGCTTCTTTCTGCTACTTCAACTTTTGCTACTGCGACTTTCTGGTATGTTAAAAGCAGGGAAGGGAAAATGCTGCACACACTTTTTTAGAAGATGAGAGAGCTCTGCCTTTACAAACATAGCTATACACAGAACACTCCTCCAAATTTACTAAGGACATTACTTGTAATAAACTTGTCCTGGCATGTAAACCAAGCAGATTCGTTCTGCCATAAGAGATTTACATATGGCACAACTCATTGGGCTATATTAAAAATGTCTGCAACCACATGCCTTCCTAATGTTACTTTCTAAGTAGCAGAAAAAAATAATAATATCTGAAGTAGATCTTCAGCTAAACCATAAAAACAGCATGTCTTAGAACACTAGAATTTATTTCGCTAACAGCACTGCACAGTGTAAAACTCCCGGGGTGAGGCAGGTGATATGGAAGCCTCAATATTTTTTTAAGAATAAACACCTTGGTCACAACTAATGCAGCCTGGAGATCCACATGGCTCCACCTCAAACTATTTTTTTCAAAAAGCTGAAAGAGTAACTGAAGCAACTGAACCTAGATAGCAACTACATTTTGGCCTTCCCTCCATCAAACTATCTGAAGAGATCCCTCATGCCTCATGGGTCTATGAGGGTAGGTTAAACAACCTCAACTTACTAAGTCCCAGTTAAGTTGGTCATCTGTCACCAAGCTCCTATTCCAGACTACCATATGCACATCATGTGGTTTCCCCTGCAGTGGCAGACAGCTCACCAGTTCAATCTTCCTGAGTTCAGATATTCACAAATGCAAAATATAACCAGACCACAGAGGGTTGTTCAACAGAAGGTGTTTTGAGTTCTTTGAAAAAAATCAAATTCACTACTGCAGATTTATACACAAATATAAAATCTGTTTTTTGGGAAATCACCATCTTCAGCTTTTTTGTATGATTAAGAGTGATAAAGGCAGATATAACTGATTCAGTGACTGTCCAACTGGGATTTTCAAATGGTATGTCATTATAAAGTTTAACACTGTATACTTTCTATAATATTTATTATATTATTATTTAATACTGATATGTATCAGTTGTCTCTTTTTTAAAAATAGTACATTTAAAATCTTTGAAAAATGAAGAAACAGCTAGTCTTAGTCCCTGAATTCAAGAAGTTTCTCCAGATTAGCTTCTCTAGATTCCCATTTCATTTTATGTTGAAAGCGCTGCTGCAGGAATCAATTAGACATGGTCAAGCAACTGACTGAGTCCAAGACTTCTCAGATAAGCATGGTGAAATACAAGTTCCCAACACCTGCCAATCCAATCAACAAGTTCTCTTCTGCATCTCAGAATTCCTCAGTATGCAGTCTGGACTCATTCACTGGAATTTCTGGCTCGTCTTGCAGTATACTCCTGACACACAACAAGGCAAAGTAACTGGAGTTCTTGACAGCTTAAGTATAGCAGTAGCAGTTCTAGGAGGACCTGGATTGTGATACTTGGTGTCTGCAGCAGTTCAGCTGCACAAGAAAAAACAGACTGACATTCCCTCATAAACTCTGATCAACCCTAACATGCTCCAAGGGCACTTTCAGTGTTCACCATCTACTATTCACCTTTACCAGCTGTGTACCACTGTTGGTCTGCTCTCCTCTCTCATCAGATTAAACTGCATCATTGAGGTACTGCCCTCAAATCCTGAGGCTTCAAGATCTATCTCCGAAGCCCCTCTTCCTGCTGAGGTGGGCTCTGTCTTAAAGATTTTAACACAATCATGTATCCACCACATAAGCAGCTTACAGATGGACTCAAGTAGCAAAAAAAAAAAAAAAAAGCACAGCTCCTGCTCTCCTGTGACTCCCGAAGCATCTGTCCTGTCCCATGATCTCTCATGAGGTGTTAAGAGCCCCTTGCCAAGTAACTTCATTGTTAAGGTCACCTTCCCTGCAGCAAACTGACCAAACAAGTTTGACTGGAGGTAGTTTATCATCTGAAAAAGATTAGCACAACCATTCTAAACTGTCCTTGTCCTGCCAAGCTCCTTTAGCCTGTTTTTTTGTTTTGTTTTTTTTTTTTTTGGTCTGAAATGTAGGCTAAAGGGCTGCAAGAAAGCAAAGACATTCATACTGTACATACTGTTACAGGAACTTGTGGAACAAACTCGCCTTCTTACACTGAACACAAGAGTCGATTGTGGAAAACACAGTCTCCAAACTGCTAAGCAGGCAAAGTCCCACTTGGTTGAGCTACTTACATACTGACAGCTGAGGTATCACCAGTTTTACTCATGACATCCAGGTTTCAAAAATATATAATCTTAAAATACCAATTCTAAGATGCATGTAAGTGCTTTGCTTTCCTTCTCATTTCATGTTTTTGAAAGGCTTTTATTTTAGGAATACAGGCCCCAACTGAGTAAGCCACTTATGTGCACAAATACGCACTTACATTAACAGAGTCGCGTTTAGCTTAAAGGTTACATACACTATCGAGTCCAACTGCTGTCTTCAGTCAGGCTCTGGTGTCTGTCATCCCTTGGACTTGCAGAGGACACCTATCCCTCCGAGAATTGTTTTCAGAAACAAAGCTGTTACACACCAAATTATTTGCTATTTAAAATCTTTTTATTACTTCTGTTTCATCTATCCTACCACATATTTTTTGCCACATTGCTATCAAATATGACATTAATTATCAGTCATTTAAAGAAATTTATCCTCAAAAGAAAGAAAAAAGCTGAATGCCCAGAAACAGTAGCAACTTCTTTCAATATCACAGGCGTGGGCATGAAGTGGAAACAAAATAGACATGCACAAGGGCATGGCTAGCAGGTAACCTCCATGAATCTTCCTGCTTTTGGCAAGTTGATTTCACAACAGCTCAATCACAAACACAGTTAAACTATTTGCACAACTTCTCACTAGGTTTCAAATGCGGAAGAAAGACATCAACGCTCCTAGAAGCCTGACAGGCCTAACTACATAACTTCCTTTTGATATACATTGCAATGTCCTGGATTGCCCAGTTCACCTTACAAGTTAGATCAAGGTAAGGAAGAGCTGCAGCACTGAAACGATGTCAGCCATGAATTCAACAGACCCCTGGGAAGAAAAAACATAACTCTGCAGTTGCTGATTTGTTAAAAGTCTGCAAAATAGCACCCAAAGCCAACTGCATATAGCAGGCATCAAGCCTAAGATCACTTTGGCAAAAGACTTAAGCCTTGTTTAACAACCTGTAGTACCTGCTCTTGGAACACCAAACTCCTCTGTAATGTTAATTGAACATATAACATATGTTATGTTATAACATATTGTGTCTGCCTGACAAATACAAAATAGAATGCTATCAGAAATAATATACGCTTAGCATTAGAAATTGGCAAACTGTGAAGATACATTTACATAATACTTTGTCCTTACCTTACACCCTATAAATAAAGATCCAGTGCAAAATTTATGAATAGGGATGATGGAGAAATTGAGAAAGTGGGACAAAAGAGGATTATGCTTATGGCACCGTTCTCAGAGAAATTATTAGGAAATCTCTTGCTTTCACTGGACATGACAGTGAGACCATGAGCACATTTAAGACTAATTATAAGCTTTTGAGAGACAAAAGAAAACCTTGTGTCAAGCCTTCTGTATGCCTCAACAAGAGCTATTGAAAAAAAAAAAAAGTGTTCTGAATAATTTGGTGTCTTGCCACTCCTTTTAGAAAACAGCAAATAAAATAACGTAAAATAACATAATAAAATAAAATAAATCGCGATATTTGACTGTCACTTTGGAAGGGCGGTGGGCTTGCTCACAAAGCCCTACAGCAGCACTCTGTGAGCAGGGACCTGCTGAAAAAGAAAGTGACTTCAGTGTCCATGCCAGCTGGTAGAGAGGAGTCACTCAACAAACACCAGGTCAAAACCACCCCAAAATAACTTTATCCGGGAAGAACCTGCTGCCTGTAACACCACCCGCGCGGGGCCCGGCACCCCCCGGCACGACCGACCCCCGCCTCCGTCGCTTCTGGCGCGCGGGACGGCCGCAAGACCCGGGCACACGGCGGGCCAGGGCCGCACTCACCAGTTGCCCGAGCCCACGATGCAGACCTTGAGGGGCGCCGAGGAGAGCGCCATGTCCGGCAGCACCGCCCGCGCCCCGCCAACGGCCGCGGCCAACGGCTGCGGGAGGCGGCCACGCGCTCCCCGCCTCCGCCGTCAGCGGCGCCCGCCGGGAAGTGTAGTTCACACTCGCCTTCTTCCTTCCTTCCTCCTTCCTCCCTCCTCCCCTTCCTCCGCCCCGCGGCTACTTCCGCGTTGCCGCCCCGGGCATTACCCTCTCCACCTTCACCAACGGCTGCGCCACGGCGGCCGTTAACCGCACCCCGCAGCGGTCCTCATCCCGCCTCAGTGGCCCGAGGTGGCCGGTGTCCGCAGCTGGGTGCCGTGTCCTTAGCGTCAGGGATTCCTCCTTGCCTGAGGCTGCTCATTTATGTCATAACTCTATTGCAGTTCTTTTGGTGACTCATTTTCCCATCCTTTTGTGACCCTGTTTCCTTTCCTCTAGCATCCTCTAGCATCATGGAGGAGCCTCCACAAGCTCTATGAAGAGCTGAGGTTGCCAAGATAGCATATTAAAAAACAACACCAAATAGGTCAGGCCACAAAGGGGATCTTAATAATGAAAAGGAATGTTTTCAAATACTCTTCCCTCCCAACCCACCATTAGCAAAAGTCATGCTGCTCTTTGTCTTCCATGTAGATGTGCTGTTCAATTGGTTTGGTCAGTTTTCACAGAATCATAGAATGCCGAAGGGACCTCTAGGGGTCATCTAGTCCAACCCCCCTGCACACCCAGGGCCACCTAGAGCATGTGGCACAGGGCTGCATCCAAGCGGGTCTTGAAGATCTCCAGAGAAGGAGACTCCACAA
>JAWLRI010000764.1:3221317-3243559 GCA_034781795.1 Crypturellus tataupa
AGATGTTCCAGGCCCCTGATCATCCTCGTGGCCCTGCGCTGGACTCTCTCCAGCAGCTCCATGTCCTTCTTGTACTGGGGACCCCAGAACAGGACACAGTATTCCAGATGTGGCCTAAATTTTAGACATCTGTGATCATCTGTGGTCATCTATTTTATGCCTAAGTTGTATTTTAAGTTACATCTTACAGACGTATTTAATAATAACCTTCAAGCATTCAAATAGTGTGCTTTTCTAGTGGGGTGCACAGGAATGGTGCCTCCCCGCACTCCCCCTTCCCCTTCTCTCTTATATGATCCCATAATATATCAAGTTAGGAGCCATTTGGCTTTTCCCATAGGAAGCTGTGGCAATCTTCTCTTGTACCTTTTCCAAGCAGCGTGCACAGGGCTGGATGGCATTAACTGTTCTGCAAATCTCTTTCAGTTAGAGTCTACCAGACACCCAAAATTGCACTAGTTAGGTTGCTTTACAGAGTCATTTTAGCTGAAGTGGTGTTAACTACTACCTGGTGTTCTTGTTTCTGCTCAAATATGGGCATTTTCCTTTACCTTGTTGGCTGGTGTGCTATGAAATTAAACTAAAACTAAAGAAGGAAAACAAATCAAATCATCTTGTGCTGGTATCTCTGTGTTCATTTCTTTCATTTCCTAATGTGGAAGAGTCCTCATCATTTCAGTCCTGTGAGGATGAGCTTGTTTGTGTTTGCATTTTGAATCCGCAGTCAGGAAGATTCAGCATAGTTTTTTGCGGGCAGATTGTGGAAGGGAGAATCCTATAACTGGATAATAACTCAGGTGACTGATGTCTAAACACTGAATGAATGTTAAAATGCTAGAAAAAAATGCATTCTTTAAAGTAAGCACTATCGCAAATCGAGATTTTTAGCTAGGAATAAAGTATTGATTACCTTAACCTGTCTCTCAAATAAGAAGTGGCCATTGCTTGTTTGTTTTACCATTGCTCAGGTTTCCTGAGTTTGTACCAATCTCAGGTGAAGATTCTTGCCGTTTCCTCCATGTTGACAGAAGAAATTACCTTCTGCATCTTGGAGGTTTGAGTTCAGGGCCTGGCATCCTAGCTTTAAAGAGTTGCCAAGAGGTGGGACAGAGCAAAAGCAATCTAATAGGCAATCTCAGGGAAATCAGAAGAGGATTTTCATCCTCTTCTTAAATAAGAAGAGTGCGTTCTCATGATGCAGCCCTGACAACCCAGGTACCGGGTATACATTGAAAATATTGATGAGCTGAAGTCATGTATGCTCACATGTACATCCCATTCTGCTGAACATGACACAACAGAAGGCCAAAAGGGAAGTGGCAGACAGCTGGGGGCTCTAATATACCAAGTCCCACAGCTGTTTGTCTGCATCATAGGTGTTAAGGCCTAAGATTTTGGACTTTGTACTGAAGCAGCTGAGGAACAAGTATATGTTCCTTAATGCCAACTTTCTGCAGGAGCCATATGACCTTTTCTGACAGCTGAAACAGGCACCTGGGACTTACTAAACCACTGTCCAGGATTTGGCAGATTGGATCTGTCAACTCCCCCAAAGATTCAGTCAGTATCCACAGGTTTGGTATATCAACCTATAATTTTATTACAGGAAAAAAAGGAAAAAAAAGAAAAAGAAAAAGAAAAAAAAGATTGATATGAGCAACAAAGATATAATTTCAATGGGGGAGAAAGTAATAAGCAATAAAATCACTGGTAAATTCTTATTTTATGGAATAGGAATGTGTTTTTTCCCTATGTGGTTCATTGCTCCAATGTCTATAGAGATTAATCCTTTTGTTTTTAAATCTTTCCCATTGCCTTATTTGAGTTTACATATGCTGATGAAAAACACAGCATGTATTAATCATCACAAGATTGAGAAGAACAAAGACAACTCCTGTAAGGGCAGTAAAAGGCTCTGATGTTCTCTAGTTATGCACTTATACTCACACTTGCCTATACACCACTCATTGCACTTATAGTTTAATACATTTGAACTATTCTAGACAGTGCTAAGATGTCTGTTCCTTCGCTTCTGGGGAGTTCTGCATTCATCTGACATTCCACCATTTATAAAAACCTGGAAGGGCCTAGCTACCCAGTAGCTAGAGATAATAGATGTCAGTTGTAATCTGCAGCTGCAAAGAGTCCTATACAAAGCAAAAACATATGGCTGCAGGAAAATATAGGAAACGTACAATATGTTTTTTTTTAATATATTTATTCATTGCTAATTATTGAAAACAAGCCTGATAACCTACCTGAAAAATTTCTGTTCAATATTTTATGTTTAATTATTCTGATTATCATATGAAACATTTTTCTTAGGATAAACTTAAAAGCATTAAATAATACTTTCATTTTCTTCTTAGTGTCCTGTGTGAAAATTAGGAATCTCGTTAATAATTAATTAGTGCATCAGAAGCTATATAAGTCTTAACACACCTTGAGTTATCCTAAATTTGCCTGCTAATTTCATAAAGTTTTTTTTTTACATACATGCTGATGTGTGAGTATGGAATTGGCAAAACTATGTAACCTCTTTAGTAGTATAATCTCTTTAGCTCAGCAATGGGTGTGCACTTAGGTTGCACAGCTCAACCTCTCTGAGCAGATTCTCTCAAAGGGAAGAAGGCTAAGATTCGTAATTAATATTTTCATAAAATGCTTCAGTTTCTGAAGTATCTTGTAGGCAGATGGAGTGAGGTCCCTGCACAGTTTCAACAAAAGTAGATGTAATTGAATAATGGAGTTAAAGAGGTGTTCTGAATGTCCCACAATCTTTAGCTTATTGAAGGTGGAATAAAAGGGAATGAAGTAGGTTTGGCTTTTAGTTTTTCTTTTTTTTTTTTATTCCCAAGGACTTGTGGACTGGTGCATAGCCTGAAGGTCTCCAAAAGGACAGGCTTGTTAAGGCCAGACAAATGCTGAGACATAGAAACATTTGTATCTTTCCCTACCACCAACTCCCCCCTCCATTCCTTTTCATCCTTTCTTCACATAACCTGTTTGCTTACCTGCACCTATCTGTGCTTTTGCCTCAGTCCTCCTCTCCTTTATGCATCACAAAATTTCTCCTTCATACCCATCTAACCCCAGACTCCTCAACCTTGCTTTCTCTCTAGCTGATCATTCTGCACCTTTGAGGATAAAAAGTTATGAGGAAAGGAAGGTGTTTTGAGTATTAAAAGTACATTTTACACTCAGGAAAATATAATCTTAATCTGTAGAGAGCTACCCACCTCCTACATAGACAGGTACCTTCAGTATAAGTCAATTTTCCAAATATAACAGATCTGTCTTCCCAAAGGAAAATGATTATTTTCAACTTTTCTTAGAGATCATACTGTAGATTTATGAGAATAGCAAGATAAATACAATTTAATCCTAATTTGGAACATAGTACAAACACAAATTATAAAACTTAATGGATAAGGAGAAAATATAGAAAATAAATGCCTCCTTTTTGCTTCATAATTACTTTGTATCTTACAGATCTATAGGCACTGTTTTCTAATAGCTTCCCATTCCTCATCTGGGAGGGCAGACTTTGATAACCCAACACATAAGTAAAACTAAAAAAAAAAATCAAAGAAATGCAGAACAGTATTCATCTCTGTTTATGCTTGTAAGCCTGGTTCCACCTGACCTGCACCTTTCAATATTTCAACCTGAGCAAGACAAGGGTTCTCAATGGAGAAGCAGTTTGCACAGCTTCCTTTTATTTTACCTATAGCCTTAAGTCCATGCAACAGAAACCACAAGAACCCCAGAAATACCAGCACATATTCCTAACAGTCGGAGGTCTCTCTCTCGCTCCTGCCTCTCATAGTACTTCTAACAGGCAACCCGTTACTGACAGTTGTTTGTGACCAATCATTCCATGAGGCCCCAGTGTTATGACATTATTAGTTAAGGTTATGGCATCACAAACTTGTTGGTCAGTGAAAAGACCTTTGTCCTCAAGCTGCTCCTTCCCTGTGCTTTCTTTTCCTCTGTATTGACAGAAGTGTTTCTGCAGTCTGTACAGCAAATCAATTTGCAGAACCAGCTGGGTTTGCTTGTTTTTCCAGCTTAAAGTGTTTGCTGAACAGCAACCTAAGCCATAACATAAGAAGACAAATATCTGACTAAGCAACTTAACCACAATTAGATTTTATTGTAGAAAACAAAGCCTAACAATGAAGAAGAGATGGCAGGAAATGGAATTAAACCAGCTCAGGGCAACACATCACACTGATTTTGAGATACAGGTGTGCTAATTAAGTGTTTGTTGCAAACCCTTGTCTGGAGAGCTGTTTCAGAAGAATTTTTTGTCATTGTTCTGGCTTATAAATAAGGAGTATTGAAAGATATTCTTCACAAAAAGGGGGAAAAAGTAAGCTTTGTTCTACATAGTGGAGAAGGATTCTTTGTTTCCTTGAAGTGCAGATGACCCCAAATCTTTCCATTCTTTTCAGCCTTCTATTCTTATCTTCTTAAAGATGACTCTTAAAGAGTCTTGATCTCACCCATCTCACCTTACTTGCTGAACCCTTTGGAGGGCACGGAGGAATGCTTTCTTTCTAATCTTTCCCCAGCAAAGCAAGCAGTGAGAGAGCTTTATCTTTGGAAGTTAAAAGAAGCAGTGGTGAAAGAATGTAGGACCGGTTGTTCACTGCTGTTTAGCGGGTCATCTTTGATAAAGCACAGATCAGAGCCTCTGATAGGACCCCTACATCTGCTAGGGACAAGCTAGTGCTCCCAGCCCAAGGCCCCACTCTCATCACAGTTCTCATCACAAAAACAAAACTTTGCATGCCCTGTTTTGGATCTGCCTCCTTCCAGACAACGTGGACTCTTGCAAATCCATAAAACCATCCTCGTGTGACTGTGCAGCTCTGATCTACAGAAGTGTCCTTTTCTAGCTAAACAGGGCACTTACTAAGGACAATAAAATATAACTGAGCTCTAGGAGGACAGAGTAGAGGCCATTTTTGCTAAATGATATTTATTAAATTCTTGCAAAATTATTAATCAAAAAAGAATTGGGGGATATGTCAACTTTTTTTTTTCTTTCCCATGCAGTATATTGACTGCTAAGGAGATTATTAAAAAAAAAAAAAAAAGGCAATGAAGCTAAAATCTGGATCTTGAGATAAACCGCACTGGCTAGTGTCCATGTTACATAACTGCTAGCTGTTAACTGTGGCAGCTAGGAACAAAAAGAATACCATGTCTGTGTGCGTGCACCATTACCTCTGAGTGCTGCAATTAGGAACATTCTCCTCTAACTCAAGGGGGATGATTTGTGCCTCTTCACTCATGACAGTGATGCCCTAGATGTCTACAGGGCTGCTGCAAATTTGTTCTGCAGTTTCTGTGTATTTTTATTGGCATCACTGTCAACATTTAAATTTAAGTGAGTTTTGCATGCCACTGCAAGCTCCTAGCAAGAAATAATGAGAAATTTCATAAAGTTGCTGTATAGTATCACCGGTTCTTTGGGCTGCTTGGTATATGCTGTGTACTAGCGTCATGGTGGTACTGGGCTGCTCAGCTCTGGGCTGAGGTACATTACTGCAGTGAAACACCTGGTAACAAGGAAGTCAAAATGACTTTGGGGCTTGAAGGGAAAACTGATTCTGACTGGTCAAGTTGTTAAATTAGTGTCTGGTGAATTGAACAATGGAATTAGAAGTTCATGGACATAACCTCATTATTGTGGACAATGGTTAATAGGCCAATAAAGAGGGTTGGCTGAGGCAGAGTTAGCAGAAGCTCCCTTACTCCCCACACCATGCTTCTGTTCACATGCTGGGGAAACACAGCTAAGTGCCTGCCCAGGTCTCTTTATCTGTAACAGTTCTCCCATCCATAACAGAATCTGATGCACTCCCACGTCATCTGTGATCAGGATGGATCCCCATATAGTTTTCCTTTACTAATGCTTTGGTGACCTTTGCTACATCCAAAATTAATTTTAACCAGGATGCAGCTACCCTGCCGTTTGAACGGGTTCTGGAAAACAGCCTTAGTGCTTTCACTAGAAAATTTTGGTAAATAAAGATGTGAAGTTTATAATTTCCAAAATGAGGATTGGGCAGTGAAGGCAGCATTAGCATGCTGAGTACTGACCTAAATAGCTATGCCTTTATTTCTAGCTGCACATCAGATATTCAAAGCCTTATGCAATCTGAAGAAAATATCCAGACAAGGTTATTGTAGAAAAAGATGTATTGCCTGATTTTTTTTTTTTTAATAATAATGTCCCACGATTCCTGTTGGATGAGTAGTATGCCAACCTGGAGCTCTCAAGAGGTATTTCTGAACGTTGGCTTGTTTCTGCTCAAAAGCTTTGCATTGACATAGACCATGTGGAATTGCATGTAGTTCCACAATTGATTTTTCTGTTGCATTCAAATTTCATTATATGTCACTGTTATTTTTGGAACAAATTTGTGAAGTCTCTATTGAAAGAAACTGAACTGGGAACCCTGGAATGTGTTTTTCACAGTGTCAATATTTTGAAGCAATGAACAATGAAATTTCACAAGGACAGTAAGATAAGAGAGAAAGGTTCTGTATTTTTAAATGGAAATGCTTCCTAAAAAATGTTTCCTTAGCATTTTATCTTGGCTGCTGTGAGAGCCCTTAGTGCATGCAAAGGCTTTAATTGACCTACCCAGTGTGTAACCATCTTTCCCAGGAATGTTCTGCTCCAACCTTGTCCCCCCAGCTCTGGCTGCCTGTGTCCAGTCACTTGTGGTGGGTGCAGCTGCACAACATGGGATCAGGCTGCTCCGAAAACAGCTAGGCAGCAAGAACAGAATGTGGGAAGCCTCAGGTGGGACCGAGCTGTGTGTTCCCATCCCTGCCCGCTCCTGCTCTTGGCTGGGGCCTTGCCCTTGGTCCTGAGCTCTGCTGTAGGTATGTGACTCCTGGCTTTGTGCATTGGCCATCCCCGTGGTGCCTTCCTGACTCGTCCTCCTGGCTTGGCCTTGAGCCTGCTGGATATCCCAGGCTCTGCAGACCATCCATGGGCCTTGGGCTGAACCTGGGCACAGTTAGGAAAGCTGCTCTGCTGCTCTCGTTCAGGTGCTGCGGGTCTGCACCTGTGTTGGGGAGGCTGCTGTTCCTGCCTGCCTGCCTGTCTCTGCTCAACTCTCTTTGCACATCAGCTCACACATACCACTGCTGGAGCTAACATATTTTTCTACCCCAGCTTTAAGAGTTATAATTACAGAGATATAGTTAAAATTCATTTTCAGCACAGTAAAAGCATAATTACTTTTTTAGCTATGTAGATGCACCTGTACATGTACCAACAGGTGACAGCAGAAACAAGCCTTACAACAGGACAAAGATGCCCTGCATAAAAAGGCACTCATGATCCTGTCTGGCTTCACTCATGTGAGCAGCTGCAGAGCCTGCTCATTTGAGTAAAGTCATGCAGGCTCAGGGGCTAGGGCCAGAAGCAAAAACAGTTAATGCGTGACTAGTCATAACAGGGAAGGTACATACAAAGGGTAAATTACTCCAGATTACAAAATTATTTAAAAAATGGAAGTGAAAACCTGTTCTTATTCCCTTCTCCTAGAATTAAAGCAAATCCCTCTATTAGTATGTAAGATCACATTAAAATAAATGAAGTAGGATAAAGAAAATATATATACATGTAAAATATGCTATATATGAAAAGTACACTATAAATGCTGAGCAGAATATCAGCATTTATCAAAAAGTAGCTTACTAACTCTTCATGCAAAATGTAAAAGCCCCAGCAACTAAAGCTAGCCTAAGCTACAAAATATAATAGACATAAAAATTTGCCCTGAGAGGCTCTTCAGACACTTAAGAAGAAAACCATCATATCTGATGGCTCCATCTGGGCAGTCAGGCTGGTTACTTACTTAAATTTCAGCTAACATTTTTGAAACTTGTGGTTCTTCATAGGTGGAAGGACATTTGGGAACCTTTGGGCTGAGTACCAAGCCAAACTAGCTGTTGATTAAAACTGGTTTGTGAGATGCGGCTTGTGTAAAGTCAAATGACCTGCAGGACGTCTTCAATTTGGGATTACCGGGTGCCAGTGATCCCAGGAAAAAAAAAAAAAAAAAAAAAAAAACTATTGGCTAAAGGAGTAAGACAGCCTAGCTGTACTTGTAAGCTGCCTTAGTCCCCTTCTGCCTATGGAGTGTATGCTCACTTTGTGCTGTTAGCCCATGCTCTGCCTGGACCTCAGTCAAGGTACAGAGAGATGTATCTTACCAACGTGGATCTGCACAGGACATGTGTATTGTCTTGTGTCTGGCTGCTTTAGAGGTGGCTACCACATACACTTCAGGAGGAGTTGCTTGTAATTCAGCTTTTAATCTTAAAAGTCCAGAGATGTTCTCCATTATCTTGTCAAGACCTGCCCATACAGTTTAGTCCTTTCCAGGAGGAAGCATTGCAGTTAGTATGGAAGGTTCCTATGGGGATACATTAGAGCAGGAGAGAAGCACCGTCAAGCTATTATATCATTTCTTCCAGTATGAGTGGGAGAGAGATATCCAAATTTAGTCCTAGTTGTCAAACAGTAGCTCTGGTTCCTGCACCACAAAGTCCCAGTACGGCTTTTCTTGATACAGAACCTACCAGTTTGACAGAAAGGTGCGTCTCTGATACATATGGGTAATAGCAAATGTTAATGGGAAGTGGTTTCTGTAAGGTCAACATGGACCCCAATAATAGCAGCAAAGTTAATAAAGGCACCTGTCAGAGGAAGCAGCCAAGTGCAGCACTTGTAGGCCCAGTGATTCGCATCAGCTCTCATTGCGTTAAGCAGAGCAGAAGCTGAGGGAGGAGGACCCCTGACCCCTGTTAGTAACCTGAAGTAGCCAGAAGCCAAAAGTCTGAGCCACAGCAGCGGTCAGAATGGCCTGAGGGAGGCTCGTGACCAAAGGCATGTGGCTGCTGGGAAGCTTGTGGAGCAGGAGCTGAGGGCTGCCTGCTGACCCCAGACAAACACTGTCAAGGAGTGATTCAGTAAAGCAGTGCTAATCATGGCATTGCTTCTGGTTTCATATGAGTGATCCCATAAAGGTTCAGGAACACGTTTATTCGGATATGAAACCTAAGCTCCACTGCACTTACTTGCCACAGGGATTTCTAGTGAGATTCTTTCCCGAGGACCCTCTTTCCTACACTTTTCTCTCCACCACTCAGTGCCGCTGCAGGATGGAGGGCAGCTCTAGCACTACAGGTTCATCACCTCCCTGGGATGCAGGTGGGACAGTTTCCCCGCTGCCTCTGGGCTCACTCAGTGGGATGCAGTTTTACCTCTCACCGGCAGTGGGCTGTTTTTCACTGTGACCACTGTACTCTGGTGCTGCTGCAGGGCTGCGTGTCCAAAACTCAGGCGAGCTGTGCAACCCCAGCTCTGTGCAGGGCCTGGCTGCTTGGAGCCTGGCCACGGCAGCACCCCTGGGTACAGCGCAGCAGCGAGAGCAGCACCCAAGCCCTGCTATCAGCATTCGACACTGGCAGGGAATGTGTCACAGGGAACCAAGCTAGTAGTTAGCACAAGGGCGGAGGATTTATTTATCTCAGCTGCAGATGATAAAAACTCCCATGGAGCTGCTCCAACTTGCTGTTTTATTATTTGGTCGGAGAGTCTATTTATGCACATTAACCTCCCCTGAGTACAGACACCTAGGTCAAATTTAGCATCCACAGTAACTATGACTGATTTCAATGTGCTTGTTTAGTTGGAAATTATGCACTTGTTGTTAATGGTGGAAGGCCAGGAGGTTCTGAAACAGCTTTCACAGATGGCAGCTAGCCAGCTCTAGTGCCTGTCAGGGAGGATCTATGTCTGTAAATCAAAGCTTTCCCGTGTGCTTAGCATCATTTGTTTTGAAGAAGAAGTTGTCAGTGCCAAGCAGTGGTCTGATCTGCAAGCACTTCTAGAAACATTTTTCCATTAAACTTTAGTGCCTGCTAACACTTGCGTTAGCAAACAGCAAAGCCCAGGAACAGTGGAATAAGCTTCTGAGTGCATTTTTCTAATAAGGAAGTAATATTCATCTGCTGCAAAGAATGACTTTATATGCAAGCTAGGTAAGTGAAGGAGCATGGTGGAGACAAGAGAGGCATGAAAATGAAGTTTTCAGTCAGTTAGCATGTCAACTGCTATTGCAGTTATTAAAAGATGCCTGAATGGCTTGAATTGATCTTCCAATTTGAACTTAATCCAAGTCTCCCCCCTTAATATGTGTGAGAGACCTGTGTGTTCTTCCTAGGAATACCAAAAATCTATCAATGGTTTCACTGGTTTTAACAGCTGCCTTTAGGCTAGCAGCTGCTCACCACAGGTATTTCCAAGAGAGCTTTGAGATCTGAATTGCTGGATGATGCCCCAGTTTGTCTCTTGGGTTTGGAAGAAGCATCAGAAAAAAAAAATCTCTGCATGTTTATAGAAAAAAGAGTGATGAATCATCATGACATCAACAATTCCGTCACTGATTTTGCTTTCCTCTAAGTTTGGATAGAAAACACTTGGTAGTTCTTCATGCTTATGTGTATTAATGTGGTATTCAGACCCAAAGTAATGTTCTGGTGTGGGAAATATTCATCCCCAGAGTTCCTGCAACTTGTTTTCCTTGTGCTGGGATAAATAATGAGTGTATAAGATACAATCCAACTAAGTGACAAATAAGGTGGAAAAGAATTAAGTGTGGTCTGTGTTGATAAGAGTAACACCCAGTCAATATCAGTAAGCAAATGCAAATATCAGAATTTTAATTTTGAATATGTACAAGGTACAAATCCACTTTTAGTTGTTGACTTGCAGAGTCAATATGTGCCACAAGTTAATGTTTCAAAATGGTTGTTGGCTTTTTTTTCTATAAAGGAGAAGCTCTAATACTCTTTGACAACATATTTTTTATTGATTTGATTAAAGAGGAAAATTCTTGATAAATATGAGCAGGAAGAAACTATCTTCCCCATAATTATCCCCATCTCTGCAAACTTGTCTCCTCTGCTCTGCTAATCAAGTTTATAGCTAATGCATAATGATAGCTACCAGGAGGGTGTAAAAAGCATTTGAATTGAAGAACGAATTGGTATGGCACATAAATACAAAGCATTACTTTCTGTACTGCTATGAAACACGCTGTATCTTTAGGAGAAATATTATCAATACTCTTGGAGATACAATCATTCATATTCGGTGCTACCATTTGCTTTCCTGTGCACCCATAACCTCTATTGTATGACTAGTTAAGTGGCTGTAACAGCACTGAACTTAGTACTGCCATTATGGCTCTGCTTTCAGGTTTACAAGAGTATTTATTTGAAAGTTACAGTTCAAAGCGTTTGCCCTGGAGCCATTAAAATGTGCATGACAAGTGCATGCCTTGACTGTTCAAAGATCATCATCAATAAACCAGGCAGAAGTCTTTTGAAGTATGTAAGCTGTCCAAATTATAATGAAATGGATAATTGACTTGGTAGTCATTAATTGCCAAGTTAGGACATTAACTGGGCATATTCTGGCCCCTGAAAACTCTGCGGATTTTATTAGAAAATTAGATTAAATGAAACAATATGATCTATTTTTTTCTAAATGTGCAAAAGGAAATTTATAAACATTTTAGAACAGACTTTTGTAGAAAGTGCCTGGAAGATTCTGAGAATAGATTAAGCAAAGAAAAACCTTTGGCATCAGCCATGTGCCCTAGGTGTTCCTTTCCTCTGAGGAGATGCAACAAGTTTGCTGAATACACGCATGTAAGTGCATCGTTTTATGAGGTTTGAGTATGTTTGCTCTTTAGGCTCTTCTCTTTGCTCTGTGACTCCACAAAGGGTGAATACACTCACATTCTCTTATGCTTTTTATGTGAGGGGATATCTCCTAGAGACATGAAATGAAAAGCATTTGTACTTCTCCAGCTCTGTCCTGTACTCCATGGAGGCTTCTCTTTCTAGGAAGGTGTGCTAGAATATCCTGAACTACTTTGTTTTCCCTTAACCCCTGTGTGGCCTCCTTGGAATGACCAAGGATGTTAGTCACTTTTAATCTGAAACATGTTTTTTTTTTTTTTTTAATCTTTGACACTGTAATAACGTATAGAAAATATAACCTACTAAATATATTATGTCTGGGTGAAGAAGCTTACCACTGTGAGGCCTAGGTTCTATTCTATCTTGTTATTAGAGGGTTTTGGTTAGAAAACCTGCAATTCTGACAATACACTACTTTTAAACTGGATGCTGGTGCACAAAGCAATACTAATTTCCCATTTACTTTCTAGCTGATAGTCCATTCATTTCTTGGTACAACTCCTGTAAGGAATTAGACATAATGAATATCTTATTGTCTCCTTTTTAATTTGTGCATCCTGTTGGTGTAGGAAATCCTTGCAAAATGACCTAATGTATTCAGTTTTTTACTTCTCTTTCCACCTGTTTTGCAGCATGTTGTCCTTGATCATCCTGGCTCTTACGGAGTGCAGGGTTCCATGAGTTCTTTTGTTTGGTTTCTGCACTTCATGGGCATCTTCCTGGTTTGTCTCGGGATGTGAACTGGTACCCAGTTTTTAGTCACAGCTGCAAAATTAAAGTGCTGTCTGTCCAGCAGAAGCCTTGTTCTAGAGTGAGTATATCTTGAATTAGTTCTAAACAATGTGTCCAGATTTGGGTTGGAATCTTCCAGTGTCTTAAATGTTTTCTGAAGTTTTTTATTTTTGTCCTAGATTTCAATCCTCTCTTTTTTTCTTTCCTTTTTTTTTTCTCTCACGAGACAACAACATCAATACTTTATTCTTCAGTCAGCCACAGGTAATTCTAGTGTAAGCACCCTTGTACCCTAGATAAAAGCACATTTCTGTGCTGTATTTTATGGCAGAACTGTTGCACTTCTTACATATATATACTGCAGCTTCACGCTTAGTCCTCTGCCTTCTCTGACCTGCATTAACAGATGTCTAAACATAATGTGGACTTCAGCACCAGCCACCATAAAAAAAGATGACAACCTTTTTCTGTTAATGTTACCCATTGTTTTTGCATACACAGTGCAACAGCGTTTGAAATTCCTTCAATTGTCTGCTGTATTTCCAGGGAGTTAGAGCTGTGATTACGATATGCATTTTAATTTTATTTCTGATGCATTGCTGGGGTGCTAAGGGCAGCACTGATGAGAAAAACGTGACTTTTTTTCTCCAACGAAAGCACATCAGCTGTATTGTGCTACTGACTGTAAATGGAAAGTGTGCTGCCCTGGTTATAGGTTACAAATGGATTGTTATCTTTTTTTTGATAACTGACACTTTATAGTACTTGCTGTTTATATCTGTTTATATCTACCTCCCTGGTTCAAATTGAAGAAAATTGCTCTTGGCCAAGGAAAAAGAAGCCAGTAATCTTGACTTTTGTGACTTGAAATAAAGTGGAGAATTTTCCTGAACAGAGAGGCTGATGCAAGATTGTTTGTTCACTTTTCCTCACTTTTTCTTTTGTGCAAGGCCTAAGCCTGAGCACCTCTATCGTGCTTAAACAACTTAAAAGAATGTCTTTTGAGGACTGTACTAATTACATGCTAAGCAAAAACATTAGGAAAAAAAATGGAAGGAAACTGTGTGGTATATTTCTTCCCAGATTTTGTAATTAGTGAGACCATTAGTGTTTCTGCACATGTAATCACAGTTCCTGTGCTCTGTGGAGAAGAGCAAATGTGTCAGAGGTGTTATGATAATGTTTATGTAGATGGGAGTGGTGTGCTATTTGCTGTCAAAATTACAAAACTAAGGAAAAATAATCTTAAAATCTATGACATTGGTTTGCCTTTATGCACCAAGAATGCATTTTTTTTTTCTCTTAAACCCATCTTGCTTCTTGTATGGGCATGGGTTGGCTTCTTAGTTCCCTTTCCCCTTTTAATATTTTGTTAAGAATCAGATCGCCCTGAAACACTGGTTATCTCTTGGTTATCTTTGGTATCTGGTTGATGACTTTTGATGTTTTTATGATGTGCTGCATCACCAAGCAACATCAATTTTCCTTTTATAGTTGTATGAGCGTGAAAAAAAAAAAAAAAAAACAACTCTGGTTAAGTGAGGAGACTTGTCCTCTATTTTTTCCTTGGTTATAAACTTCATGGCGGTTAACTGCCAGGATTTTGACACGTGTGGTTTATGTGCAGCCTTGGTTGCATCTAATCTAGCCTTTTTTGGCAACTCCCCATTCCTCTCTTAGGCTGACACTGAGCGACTCCACCTCCACTGGGAATTATAAAGTAGCCTAGCTGCTTGTGTTGCTATTGAAGTGTTGTCTAAACTTGGTTAGAACAGATCTAGCTGGCACAATATGCCAACAGCAGCTGCCAAAACCCTTGCCGGTGCTCTTAATCTGGTGATACAGTCCACAAAGCAAAATCTGAAATTCTTTCAAGCTGTTCGACTGATCCTTCTCTTTGCTTCTGCTCTGATCCACATTTTTCCCCATTAGCAACAAAATCTATGCCACTTACTGCTGAAAACACTAAGAATTTGATTTCCCCTATGAATGAACCTAGGATCAGATTAACTTGGTACATGGGCTGTATTTTTCCCATAAGACCCTATTGCAGTTTAGAAAATACATGTTGTCTATGAGTTTATTTATAACTTCTAGATGTGTTTTCTGAAAAAAAAAGAGAAACATGATCTTTTACAGACCTTTCATTTTCCATTTGATATTCATACTAAAAAAACACTTGTGAGGAGATTGTTTTCTCTGAGATCCTGTCAGTTAGAGGCTGACATGTCCTGATTGGGATGTTGAGCTGCCCTAGAAGTAGTCCCTATTTCCCCAGTAGAACAGACTAGACATTCCTGCTTTAGTTTCACACAAGCAGGATATTGGAGAAATTAAAGCAAATTTGTCCATTTCCTGTATGTCTTATAAAGCAGAAAGAGAAAATGGTGTGTTTTTGTCTGTGTACAAATCTCTGTTTCTTTTTTTATAACTCTTATTGCCATTACAGGCTGCTAGTTTCTGGGATCTCTTTTACCAACTTCCAAGTTTAAGGGTATGCCATTTTCTGGAAGCTTTGCTCTGTTTTTAGGCCATAACCCAGTATCTCTGTGCAAGTTGTAAGTTTATGACTGATTGAAACTGGCAGAGTTCAGAGTTTAGAAAGTCTGGATTTGTGAAACTGCAGCTAAAGAGCGCTGCTTTCAAGCACCCTCTGAAAAAGACCCAAGGACAAGAAATGTTAACCTGAAAATCAGCAGCTTCCTGAACTGTAGTTTGCTTGCTCTGAAAAAAATAACATATGTTTCACCTTGGAAATACAGGCAAATGTTTTCCTATCAAGCTGGGTATGAATGCATATTCAGTTTTGCAGATTCAAGTCTCAAAAATCAAAGATCAAAGCTGACAGCTGGGTTTTAAAAACTGGAGAGAGAGCATCATAATTCAGCTCTTTTAAAGTATGAAGTTGTCTCCACTCCATGCTCCTGTCAAGGCTGAGTATGATATGAGAGAAATTCTTATCAGCAAATTTACCAGAGGAAGGGGGAGAAAAAATTATGAGTATCTTTTTCTTACCAGCACCTAGAAGAAAATTAAATGAATGACCTGGTCAGGCTTTTATAAACTTCTGTTTCTGGTGTTTTTCCAAAACAGCCAAGTTAGTGTTCAATTCTGCACTGCAGGATCCTGCAGAACACAGGGTGCCCTATCTGCTACACCAGCTACATCAGACCACAGAACAAGTAACTGAGCACTTCCAATAAACAAGTTATATAATGAATGCTGCCTTTATCCATTTTTAAAAACTAATTTTAGTTCTTGTGGTATGTAAGAAATCTTTGGTTTGCGTTGTTTTTTTTTTCATAAGCCTATTTGCTGACAGATAATTTGGCTATTAAAAAATCACTCAATGGTCAACCATGGTAAACAAAACATTACTTTGTGTTGGAATAATTGCAGATATCACACATTCTGGAATTATTAAAGTATACTAATTAAAGTATACTAGAATACTAATACTAATTTGCCTAAAATAGTTTTATTGGTAAAATAGTTTTCCTGGTAAAATTTAAAACTGAATGACTAAACATTATGCCAGGAGTTTTTTTGAATTTACCAGATATTTAATTTGGTGGAGAAATGCAGTAAAAATATAGGTGTCATAATTTGCTCTCAAGTTCTTGCATTTCACTGTAATATTAGTCATAAAAAGTAGGAAACATCTATAATCTGCCCAATTTCTCAACTATTGCTACAGAAAGATGAGTGAACATAGTGATCGATTTAATAAGACATTCAAAAATGTTTCAGAAAGTGCTTCAGACACACTCAGTTGTTTGGCATGTCTCTATATTTCAATCACCTGCATTGAAATACCTGCCAGTGTTTGCAGGTTAAAAGGGAGCCAGTCACGTTGTGTAAGAAACTTTTATTTGTCTCAGGTTTCAGTTAATTTTTCTCTCCTTTTCACTGTCAAGAAATCTTAATGTTTGTGTTTTGCTTTTCATCTTGACTGCAAAATTTTATTTTTTAAATATTATCCTATTATGAGGCAGATTCTATTGTTCTATATTGTTCCAAAATAGTACTTCAAAGTGTGAATAATACACAGTGCTGTTGGGGGTGAAAAAGGGAATTAGAGTCAGGTTCAATTTGAATCAGACCATTTTTCTAAGCTATAAGATACTATAAGGTATTATCTAATACTTACATAAATTGCTGGTGGTATAGTATGAGATCAAAGCCAAGCAGCATAAGCTAATGTTAATTTATTTGTAAATATATTTTGCAGTATTATATCTCTATAGAAATAGGATGCAAAAGTAGTTTTAAAAATTAAGCATAAGTTTACTGCTGCTCAGATATTTTATATGGCAAGTTGATGGACAAGACGTTGGCTGATTTACAGTGACATGCAGCAACATGCATTATGAATAATAACAAATTCCACTGGAATCACTCATCTCTGGTAAGAAAGAGCTTGAGCACTAGTTTCAGATATGATATAAGAGTGCAGGGAGCACAAGCAGATTAAATGTAGTCTTGAACTGGAATTTGGTCCTCAATAGTGAATTTGGTCTGTACTTTTCAAGTCTCTCAATTTTTAACTATACAGAAAAATGTTAAAAATGCCTGCATCGTGTTAATGTTTGGTATATTAACATTTTTGTACCCATTTCTATTAAGGGAACTGTACAGCTACAGATAAAATACTCTTTCTGGTTTTCCCTGAATCTCCATGATTATCTATTATAACAAACAAAAGCATTAAGGTAGAAAAATTCATGTGGGAAAAAAAATTATAAATGCTTTGCTTTCAGATTCAAAATTTCTTTAAAAATCATTATAGGAAGCCATCTTGATTTAAATAAGTTTGCAAAGGAGGTGATTCAATTCTAACCTAGATGATTTTTGCTGTGGAATTGCAGCCTTGCATTTTAGGGTTTGTATTACCATGAGGTTATTTTGGACAATGTCAGTGTTTTCTTCTGCATTTAGTGTGCGAATGAGTCTATCTTCGGATCTGTATTTGTGACCACCTATTACAATTCAAACACTGCTGAAACCGTATGAGGCACTTCCCACTAACAATGCAATATATACTGACAGTGATATGCTCATATTTTTTCCTCTTTTCCTGTTGATTTCCTATTTGTTTTCGGATGAAGTTCGAGATGGATTCTAGCAACAGAGAAAATAGCTTGCATCAGTTATCATACCCAGCACACCCATGCACGTTTAGTGACATCCTTTGCAAATATCCAGAATATGAGCTGCTCTTAGCTAACCAGCCCGGAGTGTGAGCCTCAGAGGCTCACACGTTTTGATCAGGATTGTTTCAGTTGGTCTAACCTGCAAATTACAGCACTGTGGCTGAGTACACAAGCTATGAGCAGTCTAGCTGTGGCAGCACAAAGATCTAAGTCCAGATGAATTTGCTCTGCCTCATGGCAGAGTGAATTACCCTGCACTGAAGACTCTGCTGCCTGGGATAGATTGTTTCTGGCAGCCAAGTTAATTCGGGGATTTTTACACTATGCCGTGTTTCTTTTGGCTCTTTCCCTGTCACTAGCTTTAAGTTAAGTGAGGTTTAGAGCAGGATGATACTCAGCTGGAGGAGAAGCTGCTGCTACCAGGATCATGTGTGGCAAAAAGAAGCACATTTACTGCACATCACAGCCTTATAGGCACCAAGGAAGATGCATACTGATGCAGTAAAGCTCACTATAAAGTTGGCAGATTAATGAGATAACGGTAACATCTATTTTCTTTATATTTTCTCGTTGCAGCTGTTTTACTCATGGACATTATGCTGGTTAAATCTAAGCGAAACAAATCTAAGCAAAACTACTATATAAGACAGAACATAGCAATTGTATTAAAATTCTTGTGCTGTGTTATGAAAACGGCCAGATTAGAGGACCCAGGGCTACTTTTAGGCCTTCAAATCCAGGACTTGGTGGCAGCCAGTCCGAGGAAGGCCTAGGAGAACGCACTCTTGCTGCGCCCTGCTCCAGCTGCCCTCGATGTATGTGGCAGGGAAACGAGCAGCGAGAGGTGGGCGCAGGCCTGATTGACTGCCATGTGCACCCAACCTTGGGGGCTACCTCGGACTCACTTCAGAGGTGATAGAGCTGCGCAAGGGTAGATTTTTGCTTACGCGTTGCCTGCAGCTCAGTGACACCTAATCACAGAATCACAGAATGCTTGAGGTTGGAAGGGGCCTCTAGAGACCATCTAGTCCAAATTTCCGCCTCATGAAGCTCATGGGAAATGGGGCCGTGTCTCAGGAGGGTCCTGTAGGGCCAGAAGGAAAAGCCAGTAGAACTGAGGAAGCCCTGTGTTGTCTCCATGGATGAGGTTCAGTGTGTGAGTGCAGACCAGGCAGAAGTAGTTTCTGTAGTTCCTAAAGTGCTTCATATGACTATGACTGTAAAAAGTTGTGTGGAAATCTCATGGGAGGAGGGAGAAAGAGGGAGAAGAGGAAGGAAAAGAACCTGGAAAGTAGTTATAGAAAGCTGCTAAGGAAGCATTAAAAAGGCATAGAAAGCCAAAGCAAGAGGATCAGGAAACGTAGACGGATTGGAGAACACATTGTGAATTGGCCATCTTCTGGAGGCTAATTTGGTGAAGGGCAGGGAAACTTCTTTCTGATGAGGAAAACGGCTGTTGAATTTGATCTCTTACAGGCATCTGTTCTCTAGAAGATGGGATAAGTAATGAGTTACTGGGATTTTTGAGGGGCTCTTAACGGCTGAGGCAAAACTTCGCTTTGATCAGAGAGTGAAAATAGTTTACTTTGGAGGAGTGTGAAGTTGCAGCCGTTTTACCTTGAAAACAGCCAGAGCCCTTGTTAGGTCGATTACTGGTAATAAAAGCTAATTAAGGATACTTGTAATGAAACATACACCATGCTGGACTGCATCAGACTAAGTCAATGTGCATTACCCTGAAGTCTAGCTCTTTTAGGACACACTGTTACCTAGTTAAAAAAAAAATAGTGCAAGTTCAGTTATTTTGAAGAACTTTTATGACTTAAATGAAGATAGGGCCTTACTGACATCAAGGTTGCCATGAAAAGTTGTCTAACTCTGTGCTAGATTATAACAGCATGCTAATACCGGGAAAGGAAAAGGGATGGAAAGGTTGGATCTAGCACATTCTTGTGCTTAAATACAATGAAAAGAGCTAAATATAGTGCCAGACTCAGAAGGACTTTTGCTTAATAAAGGGGAAAGCATCATTAATGTATTAACAGCTGCACTATAGGTCAAACTAAAGGTTTGTCTAGCTGGGTATCTTATTCCTGCTAGCAGTGGATGCTTGGAGAAAGTCAAGAATACAGCAAAGATAAGGGGATTATTGCCTCAATGAAGTAAGCCCATGGGCTGCTGGAAATTGGAAGCTTAGGGCCTTTCAGAGCATAAAATACCTCCAAAACACTGTGGTGAACCTTGTTTAAAGATTGTTCACCAAGAATTGTCCAGTTATTTTATTTAACTTTGTGGACTTCTGGAATCCCAAAAGTAGTAAGTTCCATGATTACAGAATATGCAAAAAAGTATTTTCTTCTACTGAATTTACAATGGCTGCTCCTACAGTGAAGGATCATTCTATATAAAACTTTCATAGCCATATTAACAATTCACAATTTTATATACCACCTGTCTCTTTTCCATCTGAAAACCCTATATAGTAAACTCTCTTCTTACAGAAAGGCTGTTATTTATACTTTTCCTTCTCTACCCTGTCTTAAATTCTCTACTGACTGAATATTGTAAATGCAGAGTATAAAGACACTGGGTGTACTATGGATTTATATAGCAGTATGCTGATATTTGTTTTCATAATGAGCTCATCACAGATGTTTGACTTGATTACCCTTGAACTCTGAGATGTGTTTTTCCAAGGACTATTTAAAATGACTCCAAGCAGTCATTTTGTGAAAAGCCACAGCTAATTCATGCACAATATTTTTCCCCCATGTGGCTTTCCTTTTTCTTTTTAAATCAACATTCAGCATCAGTTGCCACTTTAGCAGTGAATTAGCCACTACTGTGAAATCCTATGCTGTTCTTTGCAGTTGATTCTAGTTTTAATAATTGACTGAAGGAAGGGATTATGATTTAAGAAGATATTGAGCAACACAGATCTGAACTGAGTTGTGGGTTCCCTCTATCTGAAAACTGGCTATTCGTTCCTGTATTGTGTTCCCTATCTCTGAGCCAGTTAATCTGTAGGAGGACCTTCTATTTTATCATATCACAGTAATCCCTCTCGCAGCTGCAAAGAATGGTTTGGGATTCTGTTAAATTATCCTGGGGCGTACAATACTTGTGCAGTTTATTGTCCCTTCCATTTCAGAAACTCCGTAATGGCCATGCCATTGTGATTGGGTTTGACATATGGAAGCGAGTTGAAAGTATAGCAGGCTTCTCTTCCTGGCATAGTTTTATGCCACTAAATCCCGTGGGAGGTGGGAAGATTCATATTCATTCGTAATGTAAAACATGCATAATCAATGTGTTTCAAAGGCTCTGATGAGAGATCTTATGACACTATCATCTCATTAAAGCATTTTGTTCTGCTGTTTTGGGCTGTGGCAATGGCTGATTATGAGGAGAAATGAAAGGAGGGTATCCCTGATGAGTATCTCTGAAGAAAAGGGCCTGAGATTCCTAAAAGACCAATGGATGCCTCTTTCATTCCAACGTGTCTGTGGTCATCAGAAGGACCTAGCTAGAAGCTAGCTAGAAGAAGCTAGCTGAACCTGAGGAGGAAGATTCCAGACTCTGTGCAAGGAGCTCCTTTCCATAGTAAACAACTGGGGAATGTTGGACAAACATCTTAAGTAATAGCTCTGACTTGAAAAAATAGTTACTCCGAAATGCTTTCTGTTTTGGAAAATAACTAGATTTGTAATGTTCTTCATGTGTACTCAAGAGATGCACGCTAAGAGTTCCACCAATTAAAATTCAAGTCTCCAGACTGCAATGCTTCAATATTTAGCCACAACATAAGACGTTTAACTACCCAAAACTCAGAATCAGGCCCAACACTTCAGCAAACCAACCACAACACATATGGTAGGATTTTCAAGAGGTAAAACTGGGAGAATCTGGTGAGGAGCTCTCCTCTCTATGCTGGTTTATACAGGGAACCTAGGCCTCTGTCTGCAGGCAAATTTGGGTGATTTGAGTGTTTTCTGAGGTGCAGGACAGAGGGCGCATGATAGTTGGTACACTCTAAGTACATGTAGAACACAGAAGTGCAGAACCTCCCACAAGTTGAAAATGCAGAAGCTAAGCTTGTCATGTATATAAATATATGTATGTGTGCGTGCATTTTTCAAACTCTGTGAGTGCCTCTCCAGCCATAAAAACAGCACCACTAACTGCCCCATCTCGGGTGTGTTGTGGAGACGTGTTCTTCACCACAACTGAGGCACTTGGCTAGCATGGCAAGGTTGGCCCTTGAGTTTACTTGACGGGATATAACACAGAACTTGGAACCTGCTCTCCTGCACAAGGCTGTGCGTGGATTTTGAAGGAGTCGCGGAGGTTATGTCCCCTACTTTCATAAGGTGCCGCTCGCCGGGGCGCCCCTGCCCCCGCCATTTCGCGAGCCGCCTCTGCCCCGTGTCCCGTGGGCGGGTGCGAGGGGCGCGCGGACGCCTCGCTCCTCCCCCGGCAGCGCCGGGCGCTCCCCGCGAGGCCGCCGCTGGGGGACGCCCCGCGGGCGGGCGGCCGGGCCGGGCCGAGC
>JAWLRI010000764.1:3243694-3285416 GCA_034781795.1 Crypturellus tataupa
ACGGGCGCCCGTGCCGGGCCGGGGCCGGCCGTGGGGCGCCGGGCCAGCGGGCTGCAGTGGAACCCGGTACCCCGAGACCTGCGTGCAGGGGTGTCCCCAAACGCCTGCCTCGTGCTTTGCTTCCAGCCAGCCGGCTGCTTTCAGCGGCGGCTGAGGCGAACGCGCGGGACCGCCTGTGTAACATGAGGTGTTGGCGGTGGTTTGGGAGAGAGAGCAGCAGCCCCGCCACGGGCAACGTTCAAACACCGGTGCTGAGAAACAACACCCCGCAAAACACCATCGCTCGTATGAAGCAATCCCGAAGAGCGGCAGCGTGGCCATGGCAGGGACCCTCGCGCACTGCCTGTGTTTTTAAAGTACCTCTAAGTGGCAGAGCTGCCGACCTGCGCGGGGTGGAGGCGATGGTGGGAGGATGTGGGGAGCCCGTGTGGGTCTGTGCCTGCTGTGAGCGCTGCTGAACATGTCTGCTGCCTGCGGGCAGGTGGCCTGTCCCCCAAAACTGGGCAGCTTCAGCGCAGTGGAGACCTCGGCTGTCGCTCCGTACCCCTAGTTCTTGCTTCGGCTGCGGAACTCTTGCTGTTCGTTAATGCAGCCCTCCTGTGGTTTTGACAGCGCACATGAAAGTTGGAAGCGACTCTGTCCCATTTTTGGTACCTTTATCTCTTTTTGCAGATTGTTATTTAAAAAAGAAAACATCTTTTTAATCACGTGAATGATTTAAGCGTCCCTTTCATGTAAACTGCTGAGATTACAAAGTAAAAGGTCTTTGCTTGTAAATCTTTGGGTCTGGAGCTGCCTTGCTGTTGTGTCTGGGCAGTGCTTAGTGCTGATTAAATGTCTCATGTGGCTGATGGCTTAAAATAAGATGGATAGACCATGTATGTACAAGAAATTTTTATTGGAAAACATCATGGAAAGACTCTAAGTGAGACTTAAGTAAATCTGTCATAGCACTTGGAAAGTAATGTCACTTTCAGCATTTTGTTTATTGTTGTTTTATTCTACTCTGTCAATTGCCAGTGTTATTTTGTGTAAATTTGGCTGAGCAAGTGGCTTCTGATGATGGTAGAGCTTCTATGATTAAGTAACTTCTTTATGGTTTGTTCAGTTCCGTCCATCTGTCAATCTCTATGTCTGCCTTTAAGGGTGGGGGGATCCTCATAGTTTAAAGAAAAAAGTTGAAACTTGAGGCTTATGAAATTTGATCTTACTGTAATGTCTAATAAACCAATAGCAATTCACAGGCTGGTAGTTGTAGTTGTCTGTTTGGCTTTCTGAGTATTTGTCATGAATATAAAAAAATGGAAACTTGACAGAGTTCAGTGATTATGGATTTTTTTTAAAGATATCTAATCCTTATCCATTAGCCTAAATAATTTAAGTGTATTTAATGTTAGCTGCTGCCATGTGGCATTGAAGTTGAAAGGTTTTTCTAGGTTATCTAATACTTGGCACACAGTGGCCTCTGCAATCCTAAAGAAATCCTTGTCTTGTCATTTGAGTTACCATAAATTGATGTTACTCCTGTCAGCCTGTAATGGACATGTGCAAGATATTCCCATTTCGTATGAGATGAGCAAGTATGGATACTGAAATGCAACTGTGCGTTTATGAGCATTAGGTGAAGCAAGTCGGGCCTCAGGTGCTGTCTTACGGACCAGCAGTGCTCTCCAGGGATTTCTGAGGGTTTGTTGCCTGTTACTTAGAAATAATGTATTTGTTCTGTTCTGATTAGTTTGGAAACAGTTTCATGTAGAAATGAGTCAGATCCTTCTTTACCTTAAAGCAAGCAGAAGGAAAGGCCCTTTATTTTAGTCTTGAGGCTGTTCATTGCGTGATAAGGCTCTCAAGGGGACCAGACACGTGCAGTGTCTCCACTAAAGTCAGTAGCTTCCTCTGGGTTACACAGGAACACAGGGAAAGAGATTTAACTCAAAGTACAGACATTATGACGCAGTTATGCTAGTATCTGGCCTGGGACATTAGGACATCTGTCTGTCTTCGCTTTTTTGTTTACTATGAAATTTCATTGTGAATTGAGGTGCTCTTACCAAATGTTTCTGTCAGGTTTTACCTGTTCTATGTGTGTGTGAGAGTGGTAACCTGTATTGTAAGTGGGAGTTGTGTGGGTTTAATAGACAAACACACCTCTGTAGGATTGTCATGTCATGCAAAGCCTATTTTGCATGAGCTAATTTGATATTAATGGCATACTTATTGCTTGTGGCATTATTATCCTGCTCATGAAGAGTTCAAAAGAATGTTGCAAAGCATCAAAAATCCATTTGCCTGAGGTAGCCCCAAACTGGCACATGAGCTACTTGCTCCCTCCTCCCCCCTCCTGAAAACTTTTCTGAGGTGAACTGCTCTTTGTAGATTATTTTGAAGCTTGTCTGTTTTCTAAGGCAGTACTTTAGCCTGCCCTTGTTTTCTTTGTCAGTTGAGAAATCTGTGTTGTTTGCAGTCTACGTTAATTGTGCCCAATATGTTTCTTGTGCTTGGGCACCACCAGGCTTCTGTGTGGGGTTAGCTGCCTTCCTTGTAGGTGAACAAAAAAATCATGTTGGGTGTTTTTTCCATTCATGCTCCTTTTACTGGCCTCCACAATTCTGTGGTGTGCCTCTTTGCTTGTTTGGCTGAAAAGTACAAGTCCTACTGCAGAAGGACCTTTATTTCTACTGCCTGTAACAGCAGCCAAGATGCAGCTGCCCCTGCTCCCTCTGCTAATTCTGGGACTGCTTTTGGCTCCCAGAGGTCCTGATGCTCTCACCATGTTGTTACAGGAGGTGTTATCTAAAGATGTTAGCAGAAGATGAACATCTTTTTTTTGTGCATTCTTCCAGCATAGTATTATGACTGCTCTTCATATACTATCACAGATGTGATGATGTATGGATTTTTTTGCCTAGGGACACCAAATACTCAAGACCACTCTTTTTTGCATTATATATATAAGCCTTGTGTTCTTAAGTGAGAGTAAACTGGATTTGGGAAGGAAAAAGGCTCATGCCATAAATAGCAGGTGTAAAGGTACAAGGTCAGATTGAAATAAGCAATCTAACATGGGAGGTTAAAGGCAAGAGAAAGAAAATGTGTAAAGGAAGAGTGTGATAACTGATGGAGAGAAGGAAAGTCAAAAGGAAATTGTCTGGACTCAGTGACATTGGGCAGTATAGGAGTGTGTTGGTGGAGTTGTGAGGGGGCAAACCTGAACTCCTGGAGAAGAGGAGCTTGCTGAAGGTGAGGTAAGAATGACTGATTTAGTTTAAAAGTGCCGAGAGAGGAAAAAACATGCAGATTTTTATAGGTGCTATAGTGCAAAACAGAGAGTTTATGGACATATATATATATATATATATACACACACACACACACACACATATAGACATGTATCTATATGCTGAAGAAACAGATTTTGACCTTTTAGGACAAAGAAAATTGTGCTTTTTTTTCAGAACAGAGATTCAGAAGATAGTTACCAGGGAAAGAGATGACTGTCATTGTGCAGGTACACAATTATATACCTATACAGCTGCTGGGTCAGAAATTTGTCCAAGAGAAATGATCTGTTTTCTTTTAATAGAATAAACCGTACTGTTGGCATTCTAACCATAGAGAAGATGTGGGAAAGCGGACACGCCAGCACATTGATTTCTTTAATGTTTGTCAAGTTTCTTTTTTGTGTGTGTGTGTTCTCGCTACAATCAGATTGCCCACTGATTTCTCCATTGCTTACCCTTCTGTCTTTAAATAATATTTCTAATCCTGTCTCTACAGTGCTTTCTATTGTTGTAATGTCTCTTATCTACAGAGTTCAGGAACGGGAAGGCTATTCTAAGGAGCTGGAGATACAGCCTTCCCTTTTTCTTCTGTTCTTGGGGATCTGCTGCTTAAATTTTGAAAAATACGATAATAGTTTGCATGTGATAATTGGGGAAACAAACACTTCAAGTTTCAAGGCATTTTGTTAACACTCTGTTATAGGTTTCCCTTACAAAATAGATTTTACTAGAAATAATGTGGTCCCTTTATATGCAGGATCTGTTTACACTAATAAGTAGTATGGGAAGGAGGAGAACTACCTGAAAGAAATGTATTTTATTAAGCTTGAAACAGGATATATAGCTCTTCATCGTGTATCTTACATCATGTATCTTACAAATTGTCAGAATATATGACAAGAATTCCAAATGCCAAAATCAATTGTTAATAAATCATAGTTAAATCAAAGCACTATATTTTTTTCTTTTCCTAATCGCACAATCTATGTAATAAGAATCATGCTAAAATATAAGCTTTGTCATTCCCTTCTCTACTTACTTCACTTTTTGCTATTGAAACTTTTTTCCTAAGTATGTACCATTTAAAGCCTAGCATTTCTTTTGGGAAAAAGAATAACTTCCATCTTTTCAATTGTATTCTACTAATTTATTTTTAGGAATATGAAAACTTTTGGTTAAGACACACTATGCCTCTTTCAGTTAGTGATTTGCACTTAATTTTGCTGTTGCTTCTAAGCTATGGCTATTAGAATAGTGGTGGATGCTCTTAGAATAGCAGCATGAACTTAAGAGAAAGGTCTCCCAAGAGTGAGAGCAAGGTAAGAGGCTGGCTGAGAAATCTGTCTTGCACTGTGCTTTGTTGTGATGTTCAAGAGGAGCGTTTAAAGGAAGCCAACTTTGAATCTCAGGCTGAAATTGGGAAGGATGGTGCTATGGTTGGTTAAGGAATTGGTTTAGGCTGTGGAGGTGGGGTGGTATTGGAGAACTGCTGTGGACGCTTTGCTCCCAGGGAGTTAACCCGAGTCCTTTGTTCTGTCCACGTCACAGAGGTCAGTGTGACTCGTGCCAGTGTGGAGGGTAACATCACTTGGCATATATATAAGATGCTTGATGATTGACACTGTAGGGAAAGTCTGCTTAAAAGGCAGGAGACATGAGCATTTCCCTGGGATGATACATTGGGATTTGCAAGTGCGTTTCAGAGCTGAGCAGCAGCCTTGTACTAGAGAGAATGAAGTGACAGGCAAAATAGAGCGTGGTCCTCCTTTCACCCAGACGTCACACTTTGCTTTCCCACTGCGAGAAGAGGAGGCAGTTGGCACGAACACCGAAGCACTTGCATGCTCTTATCTAGGTTCTGCTATTGCTAGCTCCTCTCAGTTTTGAATGGCGATTTCTGTGCTTAGCAATGGAGTGATAAATGTGGGTAGAGGGAGCACATGTGTGCCTACTGGTTTAGGTTTTCCTTTTTCACTGATACAGGTTATGTTCGAGTAGAAGGAGAAGTGACAGAAAGTTGTTTAAACAAAGTAATGTACCTGGATTTCTTTTATGAGTATGTAGGAAATATATTCACAAGATTTCCCCAGTCATTTGATGCTAAAACAATTGTTTAACAAGAGTGCATTTGGAGCTTAGGTTCTCTTTGGATAAATAGCACTAAAGTTCTTATCTGGTTCTTTATGGTGCACTTAGAGGGTTGAATAAGGCTCCTAAGTGAAAAGGATGCTGAAATCCATGACTGCTATTGCCTCTTAATGTAAAATAGTGTTGAACCAAATTCAATAACATGAATTTTGTAAACTAATAATACAGAATTTGCTCCTTTAATTGTAATGCACTTCCACAATTTCCCCTGCCCTATGTATCCAAGTATGCTGGCATCACAATTTACATCTTGGAGGCTTGTTGGAGTCTTACTGAGATGCCTTAGCATTTCTTAGAATCCAAACCAAGGAGGCAAAGTTTGCTATATGTTTAACTTTTGCTGGAAACACTTTTACATGCAGGTGCTGTCTAAATGTTTCCATGCTTCCCTTTCCAAGATGGCTGGTTGGGGAAGGGCTTGACTATGCCATTATGTAGCTTGAGCAATGGGACTGTCTTAGTTCCTTTTCCACCTGATTTTGCATTTGTTTTTGAATGTCTAAATTTTTTTTCTTCCAGTCATGGAGAATCACTCATTGTAGATATTTGAACAATTTGTCAGATTTTATTGCTTTCTATTTAAATTTTTGCTTATTATTCTTAGAGCATCAGTCCTCCCACTGCTGCACTGACTCTTATGCTCATTATTGATGAAACCGAAAACACTTCTTACCAAATTTTAGTTCCTTTTTGGACTGCCTTATTTATCTTTTGTTCGTCCTGGAATACCTGGGGAACTCAGGTTCCCAAGACTTGCCTGGCCTCTCCACACAGATGCATTCTTAGCTCCAATGCCTTGTTGTTTCCTGCTTGTCTTGCTCCAGCCCTCAGCAGTGTGACACCACGGTGGTTGCTATGTCTTCTTTCCTGCCGTGCAGGATGCTTCTCTGCCCAGTCACGTACTCACTTTGGTGGGGCTGCATCAGGCCACGGATGTCAAAGGGCAAACTTAACCCTTAGCTTCCTTTTCCAGGCAGGAGGGTGGCAATTGGCATGCCGTGGGAGTGCTCTCCCTGCAGGGTGCTCCCCCCAGGTTTAACAGGTTTTCTGCTGTTCACTGGGACGGTACTGAGGCTTGCTTATGGGGCGAGCACAATCATGGTTTGAGGTGGCAGGGAAAGAGTAGGAAATTGTTTGATTATAAAAGACTATTGTAAATATATGTTTGTGGAAAGTGGTTAAGAGCTGGAAGAATCACTTGGATGTAGTAATCGGTAGATTATCCTTAGCCAGAATACTTGGAGTCATTGCTTTTCAATAATTGAGACTATTTTTCTTCTTTCTTCTTGTAGATATTTTGACAGTATTGAAATGCATGTTGTTTGCTGAGGGTAGCTTATTTCCATGTCACTGGAACCCTTACGAATATTTATATATATATTTTTGTCTTTTAGGTCATTGCTAAGTGCTTGAGAGCTAGGAACTGATTGCCAAGGAGCCCGATTACAATTAGATTCCCTCAGAGATCCCTATTTAGTTATATTTTGAACCGGCAGCATCAGTTAGCTGTCTTTCAACCCACTTAATGTGTCTCATGCTGTTTTTTGTACTACATTTAAGCTCAGCATTGCATTAGAACATTGCTTCAATGCTGTTAGCAAACTTCTGATACACACCAAGGTTTCTGGAGGAAATTTTTTTTTTTTTTTTTTTTTTTTGTGAGCTTGTTCTGCTTGGCATTCCCCACCTTGCTTTAAATGTTCGTTAAAGATGTCCAGTTGCAGCTCTAGCAATATTTTATAGAGTGCTGCGTGGGCCAGGAGGCCTATAATTAACTCGATTTTCCCTTTTATGTATATTTTTAAAACACTGGCATAGTGCAGTTTCTTCCCTCTTGAGAACTTCCCCATTGCCCTTGGTGGGAGGGAGCTAAGGAGCTGTGCAGGCCGATCCTCGGCTTTTGGAAGCGCTCAGGATGTGCTTGGCAAAACCCAGCGATTGTGTTGTCAGTGTTGCTTTTAAAACATGGTCCTAGGGTTTGGAGTGGGCATCCATGGAGTGCTTGGTCCCACATGGAGCCACATGGGCATTGGGGGCACTGCGTGCTGACTGGGAGAAAACCTCCCTGGAAAAGGAGGAGTGGTTGTTAAGTCAGTGACCACAAGCCAAGGTGTTCTGCTCTGGATGAACTTCACGTCGTAATAAATAGGGGAAAGCGGGGAACGGCATCCCTCTTCCTTGTTGACGTTATTTGGAGCCGGAAGGAAATGGAAAAAGAGCCTCGGTTTCACTCTCCTGCTTTTATGTTATTCATAGGAGGCAGATAATGAAGCTGATGCTGTAAGAGAGACCTGAGTGGAGGAAAGATGAAGAGGCAAAAAAAAAAAAAAAAAGTCTTCTTCACTGCTGCAAGCATTAAGGCATTTGGGGCTGGCACAAAAATCTGAAGGTTTCTTTTCCAATTGCCTTATCCCAGGCAGCTTTTTCTAAAGGCTCCTGCTGTTGAAGACGTACTGAAAAGATTTTCCCCCCCCCCCCCCTCACCTCTGTCTCTCTTTTTTTTTGTTTTTGATATATTTTTCCACTTTAAATACTAGAAGGTTTCCCTTTTGCACCATTTTCTTTTTTTTTTTCCCCACCGCCTACATTTTATCTTATCTAATTAGTTGGCTTTTTGATTTTGTGACTATTGGGTTCCTGCCAAGCTTAATGTTACTTTCTTGTGTAAGAAAAGGCTGATTTGGCATCAGAACGGGGGAGAAAAGGGAAGAGGTGTGCAGTGGGGGAGTAAGTTGAAGAAAAGGAGTAAAACCTTCTCAGGGAGGACTGACAGGAGAAAAGGGAGACACAGAAAGGGAAGTAAGGGAGGGAGGAAAAGAAAGAAGCAAATACTGAGGGCAGTATAAGGAGAAAAAATCCACTTTAGTGGAAGGCCAGAGTTAAATACAGCATGAATCCAGAATGATGTCTAGGATACCCGAGTGAGGTAGTTGGCTGCACCTTATTTGTTTTAGTATTGCCATTAGGAAGAGCACATAAAAATAGAGTGTAACCAGTATTTTTCTAAATTAAAGAATATGTTATGCAGTGGGATTTTCTTTTGTTTTCTGTTTTCTTTCCTCCTCCACCTTCTCTAAAAGAGCAAATCTCAGCCTAGTAATGACTGCAAATAGCAGCCAGAGGAAGCTACTGGCGGCGTCCACCTGGATATATATTAACGTGCCAGGCCTACCTTTGCCCTTTTAAATACACATTGTTTGTGTGGGAATCAAAGCATATGTGATGATGAAACTGTCTTCCTGGGGAAGGTTATTTTTATGAAAAACAAGAAAAACCTTATGAGAATCTAGATATTTGTGCATATGTAGAACAATGTTTTGTTCTTTTTTTTTTTTTTTTTTTTTTTTTTTTTTTAATTTTAAATACGTGTATATAAAGCAGCAACTTAATGCATGCAGGTTTTTAGAAGTAATTGTCGCTTGCAAATCAAACCACTCTGGCTCAAGGAGCATCAGGGCTAATGCACCAAAGGTTTCACAACATATTGATGAGACAGATGAAACAACCCTTTGATGGACTCTGTGAAAGCCATGCATATGTTTCTTAGGAACAGTGTTGAAAAGGTACTCTATTAGGAATATGGCTGGATATCAACTGGGTATCACACATGGAAACTTTTAATTTTGGATGATGAATTGGCGGTCTTGAGAATAAAAGCAAGCAGTCCCTGCCAACTTGGAAAGGATTGGCTTAGAAAGCTGCAAAATTCCAGCTATCTTAAGATGATGCAGGGTGAAATAAAGGTCTGGTTTCTGCAAAGCTCCACTTGAATTAGGTGGGATGGAGAAGAGATGGAAATTAGCCAACCAGTGAGTAACATGAAAGCCAGCTTCTGTAGCTTGCGTGTCGTCTTGTCTTCCATCTGATCTGTAAAGACAATGTTGCATAGTCTGGGATATATTAATTCTTTCAAACAGGGGATTTTTAGACTACAGCTGAAAAGAGGCTCCAACACTAGGGAAAAACAAGTGGAAGGGAAGGGACACATTGAAGACTTCAAACATTCTGAAAAAGCAAAATCGCCTTAAGTTCTTTGGTGTTTTTTGATTTTATATAAATCTATGTTTAAAACTATATGTAGCTCATAGAAAATGTTATGTAATACAGCTGAGTGCTCAGCCCCTGGTACATGAGCCTGGAATCTATGTTACTTGTTGAGCAGGTTCTGTCAGTGAAATAATAATGTAAATACTATGGTGTTGGGAGAATGCCAAAGTTCATGCAGTTCAATTTTAGGTAATAAATCATCTGCAACTTGAAAGTAAAAAAAAAATGAAAAAATAGCAGTTGCTATAAACACTAAAGTAATAACCCAATAATTGTAAATCAGGTGTTTTTATTCCGTAAGCTTTCACAGCAGTTACTGTCCAGACAACAGATCTGTCCAGAAAACTTTTGTCAGGGAGTATCCGGTGGTTCATGCCTCTATAGAAGGTATCATAGTAATTTGTGTCTAGACAGCTATGGAGGCTAGACCCTTAGTCAACTATGTAAGCAATGCAGGGTCGCAGGGGAGACAAATGAGGAATGATAAGAAGACTGCTCTCTTCTGGCATCATGTGTATATGTTTTCCCATCGGGAAATTAGTTGTGAAATTTCTGTTTTTGCTCTGATAAGTGATGATCTTGTTGTTATGCGCTGCAGGGCTGTGGTTAATTAGTCTTTCAGACTGTTTCTCTGGCATAAGATATATGATTGATGTGTGTATGTCCAAGCCAAATAGAACAAGGTGAACATGAGTACTGTCAGGAGCCTGGTCCTTAACGCCCAGGTTAGATATTGGTGTCGTTGCTCTGACCTACGTTCATGAAATCGAGCACAACTTGAATGCCAGGGAAATGCTATCAGTACTTACAGCATACCACAATAAAAAAATAAGAGCAACTACTAGTTAACTCATAATCTACATCTTATAGATGCAAAATTAAATTGTAGCACAACTGTTCTTTATACTACCTTTTTTTTTATTTATTTATTTTCCTCCAAAACTTTGGTGGCATGTTTTATGGAGTCATTTTTTCCATAAACTGAAAAAAAAATCTGATACTGTTTCTATCTGAGAATATCTTAGGAACTTTATAAATTTAGGAAATATTCAACTGTATTTCTTAAGATAGAGGAGGAGGTGTTTGATCTTTAAGTAAGCATATTTTTCCTCCAGAAATTAATTATTGTCAGCTGTAGTTTTATCTATCTATCTATGGTTTTTTTTTTTTTTTTGAAAAAGAGACCCACAGGTGGCTTCCAAAGATTCTCAGGTACTATGGTTTTCCCAGGGAAAGGTTAGTCTTCCCGTTTACAGGAAGTCTTTTAGGCTTTGACATTTTTTTAGCTATGGGTTAGCAAACGGCAATGAAGAGCTACTGGGTCTCAGCAGTGGTTCTTGCTGGGACAAGAAGACAGGGTGAACTTTGCAGGTCTGGCAAAGCAATCGGTGAACAATGGTATAACCTCTATAAAACTTTGCTGACTCAGGGCAGCTAATTGAAAATTTATGCTATATTATGCATTGATGGGATGTGGTTGTTCTTTGAACCTCATAATATAGTACAGTCAGTATCTTTCTCAAGTTCCTGTTCTTAAAAACTTGGCTTGGGCAAAATAACTTCTGAATATTGAAAAGATGTCAAAATGAAATCTAGTTGCTCTAAAAATAAACTGGGCTTAGTTTTGGATATGCTTTCTGCCCTGCTTTTAAATGTATGATGATACAACACACGACTTTGTACTTGGCAATTCTTAGTATAAAATATTCTGAGAAATGCTTTCCTGATGCATGATAATAATCTTTACCCAACACAGCTGCATTATTTATTTTTTTTTTTTTTTTAGAGATTTGATTTAAACTGACTGCGCAGTCCTGCTCTTACCACGAGTGTAACTTTATGGTCTTTGGTTCAAGTTTTTTGGGAACATCCTTTTCCATAATTTCTTGATATGGCTAGGAATTCTTTGGATGATATGCGTATCATGTGACAGGTGATGTGGCAGAAGATAACACTGAACTTCCTGTACGTTTGCAGAAATAACTTGTAAGCTATCTGAAGGTCTTAGAGATGTGTTTTATAAAAGCTTCCAGAGAAAAAAAGAGATTCCTCAGAGTGCTTCAGGAATACAATTATACAAAGGTGCAAAGCTGTAAGGACAATTGCTGCTAGTTATTTTTCACAGTAATTGGATTTAGGTTCATGCTTATATGATTCTCCTCTGCAGCCTTAGTGCTCAGTTGCCATTGCCAATCTCATGCTCGAAGTAGCATCTTGGAAGGTGACTCTGTCTAGTTTGCTCCAATAAAATAAGGTGTGTCAGCTCCAACCTATGTTGCTTAGGTACCAAAGAGCTGACCTACTATATTTGTGAGTAAACTTGACAAAACTAATCAATTTAAACATATGCCATGGCTGTTACCTTTTTCCTTTGTCATCTTAAACTGTTTTGTTACGGTTCGTTTTTACACATACAGTTCATCCATATATTACTTGCCTCACTGTATATGATGCAAGACTGTGATATTTATGAAGAATAAAGCATTGCCTCTCAGGTTATCACTCTGCTTATAGAGATACTTTCTTTAGCTCGCTCCTTTTGTATAGTTGTGAATGCAGTTATGCCTAGGTATGTATTTTATTCAATGCTTGCTGGTTCTTGTACAGTACACATCTGCTATCGTTCCGCAGCCGGTAGGGAATGCAGTTCAGTCTGCCAAATAAATTTGTTATGAGAGAGATAACAAAACTAAATGCAAGGGAACTGGAGGTTGCTGATAAAATGTATGTGTTTTGGACGTGTAAATCTGTAAGTATGCTTTTAGGGTTTATTTTGGAATATCCTCTTTGAATTTCCTGGAAGGGGGAAAGATGGTAACTCTCTCCAGCAGAGAAGCAGCTTTGCCTGAGGCTGACTCTGCTAAGGAGGGAATGGCAGAGCAGAAAACTAATTCCTCAGATCTCTTCTGTGGTTAAATAACTGGCTAGCAGGACTGAGAGATTTTTTTTTTTTTCCACTAGTTGTTATGTTTTGATAATAATCCTAGTATAAATACAAATATTCTATTAGAACTCATTCCACAGTTTCCCCCTAATTCTTGGGTATTTCCAACTGCTACAACCTCAACGTAGCCCGTGTTCCTTGCAGACTGTAGTGGGATGTTGCTTTTGGAGAGGTCTCTGTGACACCTGGATTTGTAACCGTTTCTGATGGGAGTTCGCTGGAGACCGCGCGTTAAGGCATGAGCCACAGGGAATGACCAGACCCTCTGAGCAGACTCTGGAGCAGGTTGGCAACTGTCAGCTACTGTCAGCAGATAGTAGCTTGGGTTCTTATCTCTTCCTCTGCTAGTTCTCAAGTGGAAGAATTAAACCAAAGGTCTGAGGAAAAGGGCTGAACAGATGCCAGATAATAATGCTCCTTGGGTTGAGTGAGCAGGTTGTCAGTTAAATCTGAAACTCTTGCTAAGGAGCAGAAAGATGATACGGCTCCACTGGTGCCCTTCCTGCCTTCCAGGGAGCTGTCTCGCCTCCTTCCCCTTCACTTGATCTTGCATCTAACACTATACGACACAGTCAGTATAGGGGGAATAGTGCTCGAAGAAAGACCTTTGAAAGTAAAGAGCTTGACCATGGAAATGGTCAAGCTATAAGCTGAGGTCTTGAAGATGAGGCTGGTGTGATATGAAGAAACTCATTTTTTGTTCCCCTTAAGCTTAAAAATTGATTTTTCAGAAGTGACATTTGAACAGATTGAACACAAGGGATGTGGAATAGGTATTCTGATCGAGGGATCTGGAAATCTTAATGGAACTGTCACTGGTAATAGAGGAGGCAGCTGGTAGAGAAAAAATATAGTGCAGTTTCTCACAGTTCGTTTATTCGTGATGGTGTCAGTACATACAGAGCAGATGTCTGAGAGACTGAAAATACCTTTTCTGCTGATTTTTGACTGTCATGAAATACCCTTAACTGGATTTAATTACTTGAATACTGAAAAAAAAAAAAAACCCAAAACTTATATGAAAATAAATATATGAATAATGAAATTTACTTCTGGACACGTAAAAGCTTCTAGAGTTTGCTTTTGCAATTTAGTTGTATAATGATTTCCCCACTTATTTGAGCCTTTTTTTAAAGTTTGGTTTTAATAAAATTATAACATATTCGTTATTTTGGAGCACTGTGATATAGATCTTGTGTTTTGTATTTTACCCGTCAGAGCTGCTCTGCCTCCTATTTTGGTTTGTGTTGGCTGAAGGAAAAAGCAGCCACCTTCTTTACATTCTGGAGAAAAGAAATTCTATTTCTTGAAAGCCATCTTAGTAAATTTTTTCCTGAAATCCATTTTTCTGTGTTGTTTATCTGCTCCATCCTCATTTTAGAGAATGCTGTTACAGTCTCTTTACAGAAAGCGCAGCGTTCTGTTAAGAGGGAGCTTAAGGAATCTCTTGGGCTTATTTCTTGGCATTTTGGTCTGTTGTTGAAGACTCTTCCAAGCTACTCAGGTTGTTCTTCTTTTTATCATACAGTCCATTCATCACTGCTTGGAGCAGAACAAAAAGCAGATGGCCGTGTCCAGACGCTGCAGTATGGGATCCCTGGGAGCACCGACAGTGACGAAGGAAGGTTTTGCGTGCCAAGCAGCACTATAGAAGGGGAAAGACCTTCACATATCAAATCACTGTTAGGAAAATAATGGTTTTTTTTTTTTTTTTTTAAATCTAGCTTACATTCTCTAAACTGAAGGACTGACACTCCTTTGCTATGTTTTCTTTTGAGAAATAAGTGTACAAAATAATGATTTTTAGAAGCGTGTCGTTGATTTAATCTCTCTTTGCAGTCCCAGTTCTCACTGTGACTAAAATTTCCTTTGAGGTTCTTGTTCTTGATGTTTTTTTTGTTTGAGCATTTCTGGTTATGGTTTGGATGCCTCAGATGCAAAGAGTGAGGAGGATTTTTGGTGCAGGGAATAACGATACATTCCAGAGCTCCATAGTCAAATCTTATCCTTTGGAGATGCCAGGGAAACTAGCAGTTTAGGATCTCATAATACTGTTTCCAAATGTTGACAACATCTGAGAAGAAACTAAAGGAAAACTGTAAACAAGTGACTAACCAGAGAAGTACTTAGAGCAGCATTGATTTTTGTCGTAATTAGGGTCCAGGGAAAAAGCAAGAAAGCTTTTGGAATTGCACTTATCTCACCGCAGAGATCTTGGTGCGGTAGAACGATTCTGCTTGCCTCTGACTTCTGAGGCCACGAACTTTTGGTAACTGTAGGAGAAACATTGCTTATAACCTCCAGCTGCAGAAGTGTCTACGCTGCTGTGAACTGATCTTTCCTTTTGCCAGATCTCCCTGTGAAGTTTCCTTGTTGTGTGTATGGAGGTCCGTGAAGCAATGGAGGTTCATGCATGTTCACTTGGTACAGGAGACTTGGGGTTTTATCAGCTGATGTGCTTGGCATGCTGGAAAGTTAGTGGAAATCCCCCAACTTGAAGTTACCACCCATTAAATTAAAAAAGATAAAGCTGCTGTATTACTGTGATATAATTAATACTGGTTTTACCAAAAAGAGGAGCACAAATCTGACATGACAGAATGTTTAAATCTGAAGCTGAACTAGAAACAGACATTTTTCCCCTCTAAAAGATGCTTTGGTTGTCTCATTAGGTTGTTTGCTTCTGTGTTTTCATCTTCTACAGACAGATGACGTGGTAGTTTAAATGCATTAGTATTTTATTCTTAAGTTTGTAACACTGGATGTAGTTGCCCCAGCCCCCCAGCTGCTTGATGATATTGCTTAAAAAGTGACATGTCAGGATGTTTAGCAGACACTGGACTTGCTATTGCATTTGCATTAATGACAGTGCAACTTTTATATATCTTTTTTTTCTTTAGTGCTGACTTTAGTAAGAACATTTTTTTTCTGTTGTGAGAAAATGTGTAACAAACAGTAGCTGATGACAGTGAAAGAGCACTTCTCAGCACTTTCCATAGCACTGGAATATACTTGGTAGGGCTGTGGGTGCTGAGTGATAATAGTTTTTTCTATTGACTTGCTTTTACCAGCTATCTAAGAATTTGATTAGTCAAGTTGCTAGTGTAGGACAGGCTGTGTTTTCAGCATGGGAGAAAATTATTGCAAATGCATTACACAAAAACTGACTTTCCAGGAGCCTGGAGCAGTTGCAAGTAACTAAAAGCAGCAAGGGAGCTTCTGTTTGCGTTTCGGGCAAGCTGTCGGGGCAGGACTCCTGTGTGCAATGACTAACACTTGCAATCCACAGCTGAAAGTGCCAGCCCAGTGTGTTCCTGGTGCTGCTGGCAGTGGACAGAAGAAAGAGGTCCCTTTCCCAGGTGATGGACTACCCTGCAAAATTCCTCTTCTATCCAGACTGACTGATTTGGCAAGAAACATGCAAGAAGCTGAGATTTTTAGGGGAGAATTGCCATTTTGGTTATCTTGCACCACTGCTGGGGATTGTGGTGCAGATGTGCAAGATGCTGCATTTCTGTCTAAACTTAAGTAATTTGGAGACTAAAGGAGTATATTTGAGAGTTTAACTTCCTTCATTTAACCTACTGATCATAAAGAGGTTGTAGGTACTGATAAATGCCAGTCATTTATATAACATTTTTCTGCAGTGAAGCAGCTTTGGGAAGAGATGTTCATACAGAATGTGAGGATGTCTGTGCTCATTCTTAAGTTGCTCTGTGGAAATGTGTGAGATGCAAATCAGATCGAGCATAACTTTTGGAACTTCCAGTAAAATGCTGTGTTCTTTGGAGTCTTGTATCAGTAGCTTGCACAGACTTCAATATCTCTGACTTTCCTCCAAGTAATGTTGGAAAAGCAGATGAGGAGAAGAAAATGTCAACTTGATTGTACAATCGGGAAGGTAGCAACGAACAGGACTTATCTGCCTTTGCAGGCTTTTACAGTGATGTAGTAGTTACAAAATGTTCTGCACATTCTAGGTGCTCTCTGCTGCTAGAATAAGCAGCAGTGTCCTCTGTAGTTTGAGGCGAGCCTGTTGGTGCTGAACTGTGGTGCTGGATGAGGTTTTACAAATAGCTGAGCTTAGTCATTAAGTGAGGTGAACTGTCTTTTGTAAAGGAAAGTTTAGATGTGTAGGTGTAACCAGGACTGACAGGAAGCAGGGAACAATAATCCCTAAGGGAGGGGGAATGGATCATTGCTCTCCGTGAGCTGTTAACAGAGGCCTGGTCCTCTCTGCCTGTTTGCTGCTACTGCTTCTTCACTGCAGAAGAGTCGCTAAATGCAGGAGTCGCTGCCGGCAGCTGCTGATGTTGGTGACTTGGCAGTGCCGCCTTGTCATCCGTTGCCAGTCCATCACATGAGGTGCGTTGAGCTGAGAGCGTTGGAAGTTTCACTTGCTTGACTTTGGAATTTAATTCTTTATAAATAGCATCCATCTGGAATCTTTCAAGATTTGGAATGCAAGGATATGTTGTTAGAAAGATGCGTGGAAGATGGTTTATTTTTAGCTTCCTGTACGTACCCATTTGCTGTACATGAATGAATTTGCGTGTATGTGTATTTGTTTTTGTGTGTGTGTGAGTTTTTCAGGAAGATTATGGGCAGTTGGAACCAATATTTCTAGGCTGATAGGACAGGAGAAGAGCAACCTCTAGATATCTCTCATAGCTCCCAGAGAAAGCAAGAGGATGCCTTTTCTATTTGCAGAGTACCTTTAAGCTTAGTAGGAGCTATAGAACTAGATCATCATACAGCATGTCTAAGAGTAGAAAAGAACATGCAGAATATACTAGAGTTCTGTTTTCACATGTGACTGCCTTTTCCTACTAGCATTTTCATTTAGCAGATGGTAAGACAGAAGCATCAAAACAAATACTTGAGATGATGGAAGTCCAAAGACGATGCAAGCTGGAAACAAATGAGAGGAAAAAATACTACTGTTACTTCTCAGTAATTGAAAAGCAACCCCGCAAATCTCTCTGTCCTGCTCAAAAAAACAACCAACCAAAAAAAATCCACAAAACAGTAACAACAAAAACAAAATACCTATATCATCAGTCATGTTCTCTAGTACTATTGGAAACGGAAGAGAGGAAAAACACAACAAATTACAGTGACAGAAGCAGGACAATTATTTTCTCTAGTTTTATCGTTGCTGTTAAAATCAGTACAGCAGTGTGTCACTAAAGCAGCCGTATTAAGGTATGGATTCACAAGCTGAACCAATAGCCTGTTGCCAGAAAAAGGGGAGATCTCTGCCTTCATGCTCCTTGCAGCACACTCCCCGTTTACCTTGACCTGCTGATCTCACGCTAGGGGAATCCAGCGTACTAAAATGGCAGAAAATGTAATTGCAGTGTGATTAATGTTTGTAGTTAGAGCTATCTTACTCTACATTGTAAGCTTCCAGAATGATGTTTAACCTGCTGAAAAGGTGTGTGTTTTAATACGTTAGGCCCCTTTCTCAACAGGTCATTTTGTGTTGTGCTTTGTAATTGCTTTGTGGAGATGGCTTGACTTGCCAGGACAGTATGTGGTGGGTATGGGAAGGTGACGTGCCTCTGTAAAGTCTTTCAGATTTGGAGGTGATGCAGCTGCTGGGTCAGCAGCAGTTTTGACAACTGCTCATGTGAGCAGAGAGAATTAAAAATACTAATATGCAAAAGATGCTTTTGTTACGTAGGCATAACAGAATGCCATATTAAAAAAATATATGTTTTCCCTCTCAGGGGAGAAACTAATTTTTTTCCCCTGGTGTTTATTGGACTTTGTTTGTTTTGGGAGATAAATGATTTGTAGATGGGTCATTTCATAGGTCCTCCAAAGAATTGTTTCTCTGGAAAGTCCTTAAGGCACTTTCTGGCTACAATTTTTTTTTTTTTTTTATTTTTTATTTTTATTTATTTTTTTTTTTTTTTTGGACTAAGAGAAGCAGAGATATTCTGCTCAGTTTTAGCTTCCTAGGATGACTAGATGAAATCCAAACATCTCTGTGCAAAATTCAGTTCAATTGGATTTGTGGAAAACTTTGAAGACGGAGAGCCCAGAGACTTGGAGCAGAGATACAGTTGTCTGTTCAGGTTCAGCTAGGCAGCTCCTACTGAGTTTGTTGCCCAAATGACTGTTTGGTGGCTCTGGGTTCAGTGAGAACCTGTTCATAGGCGCCACCCCCGTGAGTAGTGCAGAACTGGGGAGGGGGGGGGGAGGGGAGGGTGTAGCTAGTCATGTTGGGGATGTTTACTGGATGTTGTTTTAGAATTGTGTAAGAGTATTTATTTTAAACCTAGCTCCTTTTCATTACACAAGTTGTTAGAAATGGCATGGAGGTGTTCTAGCCATCATTTTCTTTCATGTCGTAGCTGTTTTTGCTGTACAGGACTTTCCCGACTGCACACTTTGCTACCTCAATGTGCTGCCTTTTATCTGCTAACTCAATCAAACTAGATGATAATTTCATCCGAATTAGGATCACATTGGCCCAGTTATTTCCTAGTCATATCCCAGCCAGCCTTTTCTCTCTGATGTGCGATATAAGAAGTGGAGTCTGTGAAATTTCCTAAGAAAACTTAAAAGAAATAAAAAGGAAGGAGGGAGGGACTATGACACACCATGAAGTAGCAACGAGCAGCCAGCCAGTTCAGTGGCTTGGCAGCTAAGTGCTGTTTTGTTGCATCAATCCCACTCTCTACTGACTTTTTCTCTGACCTTGACTGCTAAAATGTTACCCCCACGTGCAGGTGCTCTGTCCTTTCAATGCACTCGTATTGTTTTCTCCTTTAAAAGGTGGCAGATTGACGAATCTCAATGAATGCAGGAGGTTAAACAGTTACTTAAATGTAAGCATGTTCTCCCAGTCACCTGTCTTTAAATGACAGTTTAGGAGATTTTTTCTCTTTTACCTTGAGCCATAATATTAATAGAGTTATTCATGCTGGTGAAGATAAAACACTGCACACATTTGAAAATCAAGATTGATTATTAAAAAATAAGTAGTAGCCTAAATGTCTCCCAAATGCCCTGACAAAGCACAGTTTCATAAAATGAGGTATCTGTGACATCTGTTTCAGTTACTGGAACAATAAACTTTGTTTTTCTGATGCAATAATTTACTTTCCCATACTTTTGGAAAAAACTATGTGAGAAGGAAATTGTTTCCTTGTTCTTGAAAATTCCCTCTTTTTGAGGGTTATGGGAACACTGAAGAAAATGCAGCTGATAGTGACTGGATGAAGACTGGAGCAGTGTATAAGATGCCTGGAAACTGGGAAACTTAAACAATACTGTGCTAGGAGAAAAAGCAGTAAGATTTTGTTGGTGAATGAGCTAGTTTGATGCTGAAATGTATCGTTCAGCACAGAACTTACTGTCTGAAATAGCTACTAAAAATGCTGGAGCAGATGCCTATTGAGGATTGAAATTTGAGTAAAGACTGCACTGTTTCAAGTCAAGATATTTTCATTTGAATAATTCTCTTATTTGAAACTTAAAATAAAAAGAAGTCATGAAGAAGTACATATGAGATGGATTTAGGAGAGCAGTGGGGCAGAGGAAGAGCTAAAGCGATGTTTGGAGAGAAAGGTTCCTCTATCCATTAGTGGAAGAGTAACAGAAAGATGATCTAAAAAGCCAAAACCAAGGCCAACCGGCTGCAGAAATGCACCATGTCTTTCGATCCAGAAGCAGTAGCTGGCTTAGCTCATCATGTAAGGTAAAATACTTTATTGTTTGGAGATTACAGAAGACTTTGCTTTTAATCAAAGGATTTGTCTGTGCTACTGTGTACTATTCGGGCACCCATACTAATTTTAAGCAAATTAGCTCTGGGATTTGACAGTGTATGTAGCAGGGCTCTCAAGCAGGCTGGTTCAGGAGCCCAGGGAAGTAATTCACACAGTTCTGCTTCCCACATGGGGTAAGTTTTTGGCAGATGTCCATGGGTTTGCAGTTTTGCAGTGGCAAAATCTTTATATAAACCATGTCGTGTGTTGTGTAGCTCCCAGTTCGACATCACAGCCTGGGACAGAAAACTCAGTAACGAGGAGTGAGAGGTGGGATTCAAAACCACAGAAACATGGCAGCCCTCCACTGAAAACTTCTTGGGATTAAAGAGCAATATAAAATCTGATTTTAAGATAGTTATGATTTTTTTTTTTTCAAAATAAAATACATCTCTATTTGAGGATATGCTTCATTTTACTTGATGTGTAAATGAAATTTCTGCGCCCAATGAATAGAGAAAAATCCTGGAAGGACTTTGAAATGTCCCAAGAGTTGCTTTTCCTGAGCTACTGTCCTATGGAAGGCAGCTCCCTCATGGGCACCACGAGTTTTGTCTGACTTCCTGCTGTTGATGTCTTTGGGTGACTGTCACAGTGAGCAGGTAACAGCTCAGGAATGAAACTTTCCATGACCAGCATCTGATTGACAGGTAATTACGTAATGCGTTAAAAAAAAAATTAAAAAAAAAATTCTGAGAGAGAGCTCAAGTTTTGAGATGTGGTGGGTAAAGTAGAAATAAAACGTTGTTTTCAAGTCATGTTGACAACATTATAACTTGCAAAAATTCTGACAGTGTCAGGCTCTTTTTTTTTAAACTTGATAGAACAGCAATAAAATTTCAGTTCCCAGAGGGGGACAGAATGTTTTGTCTTGTAACTGATATAATTTGGTAACGTATTTGCATCCGATGTCTGTATTCATATAGCTGGGAGACGCTTAAGGGTATCAAGAAGTTAAATACTTGAAAATACCCTGTCACATCTGACTGCGTCTTCCATATAACACACTTGTAAATGTTCAGTGTCTTTTCATTGATCAGCTGAACTGAAAGTAACCTGGGAGCAAAACTCAAACACAGGCAATTTATTTTGAGGGGTTTGTTTTGTGTGGTGCTTATGAAGAGAAAATCTACAAGCGAGTAGGGATTAATTGCAGGTTAATGGTAGGGGAAATACCTAGTAAGAGACTGCGGGGGCTGTGGCGAGGTCTGTGGTGAGGTCTGTGGCAGCACCACGCAGGAAGAGGGGTTTGGGAGCATCCAGGAGTTTGAGCAAAACCAGCCAGCTGGAGCCATCACTTCTAGTGTGTTAAAATAACAAGTGGCTTTAAGTGGACTCTTCTAATGAGTACTAATTAAAAAAAATCATTTTTTTTGTCTACACTTTTAATAACAGAAATACTCATCTGTCAGTCATTTGGACAGCTGTCATTTGCTTAATCCTTTCTGCCTAACACTGTGTTTTTGTGTGTATCTAGCATTGTGTAACTCAACTCTACTACCTCCCATCTGCTTATTCTCTAAAGAGTATCAAAAGGTCTCCATCAATGTTAATCTTAAAATTAATTGCAGATATATGAGATCACGAGTAAACGGAGGCTCAGTTAGGAAGGGTGGTAGAAAGATGGAGAAAAAGGTAGCAAGATTAATCAGTTAGGGAGGGGTTAGTCCCTGGTGGGCAGAACAAATGATCTCTGGAACTCAAATAATGTCCTCCCTCTTTTCATATGGAGTCATGAGGCTTCAAAAATGTGATACATGCTGTTCTCTTACCTCTACCCTGCTGTATATGCGTATTGGCTTTCTATCTTCAGAATGAAAGACACTAGTCTCCTATTTTCCTGCGTTTTTATGAGGGCCTGAACTGGGTCAACCTGCTATGACTCAAGAAAATGTTTTTGGAAACTGCTGCTATCTTTCCGATTTCCTCTCTTCTCGCACTGAAGTCTTTCACTGCTTAGGTTAACATTTGATGAGCTTTTGTCCTTCTCTTGCCTCGTGCTATCCTTTGAACTACTCCTGAAGTGCCTTATCCTCCTGCTTCTGATGTGACAATATTTGTGTCTGTGCAGTTTCCTGCTGTCTTTCTGTGATATGGCTGGGTGCAAGGTGAAGAGAGGAGCTGTGCATCAAACCCAAATTCTTGACAAGCAAATACTTTGTTCTGTGAGATATAAGCAATGTCACGGTCAAGGTGACTGAAAAATCTGTGAGCTGTTGGCCTCTCCACAGGCAAAGGAAGCTGGTATGTTGACACAGTCAGCTTTTGCTGGGCACTTGGGATTTATGGTTTTTGTAGGTGATTTTATTTTCTCTTTTTTTCTCTTGTGGCTTTCAAAGCTGGCAGAAATAGAAGGCAATTCATCTGGGGCAGCAGGGAAGGTTGACCGCTTGGGGAGTGCGATGCAAAGGCCCACAGTGAGCGAGCGTGCTGTTTCTCTGCAGATTGGTTGCATGCTTCTGTAGGCGGTTCAGACATTATCAAAAGTCCTAAAATGGAAGGTAGAAGGCTGATGAAAATACTGGCTTTGTGGTGTGCATGGCTGGGAGGTTGGATGAACATGGTAGGTGCGATGGAAGTGATGTGCAGGGACACAGCCTCTATGCGGGTAGGATGCAGTAGGGCCGTATGGGGTGTCCTTGTGCTGCTGTGGCTGCCTTCCTTCTGTGAGGTGGCCTTATAGCAATGACCATGGGGAGCCGTGGTCATCTGGGGGTGCTTTGCCTGGGGGCGTATGGGCTGGTGGTGTGAGCAGGACTTCACGAAGGTGGCTCTGACAGCCTCAGAGCAGCTCTTCTTCCTAAGCGTGTTGTCCTTGGAGGGAGAACGAATGGTGATTGTTGTTGCTGTCTTGCGTGTGTGGCAAAGAGTGGCCATGTGTTGAGTAGCTGCTGAGTGTAATGGCATACATGTTTTGCACTTGGAAATGGAAATGGTGCTGCCCCTGCAGTTAGTTCATGGTGCTCACCATGGAGTAGATGTGGCTGCAGGAGGAGAGGGGAAGGAAGAGAAGGGAAGGGTCGCTTAGGTTTGAGTGAGAAGCGTCGGTTGCCCCTTGGCTTCCTCACAGAGCTACCTCGGAAGTAAAAGCTTAGTGCTCTACAAACAAGAAATGTTACTAAGTCTAGTGAGTCTAAATGGGAACATGGGCATTTGTGTCCAAGTGGTTTTTTTTTAATTTTTTTTTTAACCTAAAGCGTTTGCTTTCTCTGTTTTAACTTCCCAAGATTTTTCTCAAAACCTTGTGAAAACAGATTCTAAGAATAAGCAGTTTAGGAACTAGATGATCATGAAACTCAGTACCTTCCGGTTTTGTATTATGTGCTTAGTCACGCCATTTTCTTTACTTATATGTCAGAATAAAATCCTGGAAGAGTTTGGAGGCAGGGTGGTTGTTCCCTTCCCTTCCTTTCCTTTGCTCCCCCGTTTGTGCTCCTCTCTTTGTCTTGCTCTCCCTTCTTAGTGTACTGGAGCTCTGAATAACTTTTGTTTATTTCTTTGTTTTATCTTGGTTACTGGATTTTTACTGACTGAATGCTTCTTGGTCTTAAGTATACAATCAGCAGTGAACTTTTTTTTTTTTTTTTTTTTTTTTTTTTTCCCTCTCATGGTTAGAATTTGTTAGTGAAGTGACCAGCTTGAGGCTTTTATGTCCCTCTCCTAACTGCCCCCTTATAGGGGACTCCTAGTGTTTAATAGGAATGGAATGTTTGTTTGCTTTGAACAGTCTTCAGAATCCTGTTGGGAAATCTCTACCTGTGAGATATGATAATGCAGGTGAAAATATTATGCTTTCTTTAATTGTCCTTATCCCTCTGGGAAAACACTGTGCAGTGTTTCAGAAGACTAGGTACAAGGAGAAAGCACGTATTTATTTCAAGGTTATAAATGGAAAAAAGTATTAAATAATTGCTTTGTGTAATAGTGTACTGATTTCCACTTGGAAATGGAATTTAAGATATGTGTTGATTGCTTTGTTTCAATAAAGCTTCTTCAATTAGAAATTCACCTTGCTTCTCTTCTTGTGGGAACCTTACCATTAATCTCAAGGAAAAAAATTCTTAAAAAAAAAAAAAAAGACCCTACAAAAAAAAAAACAAAAAAATAAATAATTTTTTTAAATTAAAAAAAAAAAAAAAAAAAAAAAAAAGACTTTAACCTGACTATTTGTTCTAAGATCTATGTTTGCTTCTCTTTGCATGACTGCATGTAAAACTCTATAGCAGAAATACTCTAAAATTGCAATTTCTTTGAACAGGTACTTCGTGCTGGACTTTGAGACGGGGATTCTGCAATATTTCGTGAACGAACAAAGTAAAAACCAGAAGCCACGAGGAGCCTTGTCTTTAGCGGGAGCTATAATCTCGCCCAGTGACGAGGCGCCGCACATGCTGGTGGTCTACTCTGCCAATGGAGAGATGTACAAGCTGAGAGGTACTGTGCCCCTTCAGGCCAGCAGCTTGGGGGCTCTGCACCCTCCTGATGCTGCCTCTCTCCTCTTGCTGCTTACTTCTTATACTGCCAGAAAGTAGTGACTATAATTGCTCTTTTGCATATTAAATTAAAATGCACAGTGAAACAGTAATGTGAATTTAAATATGCATGCATTTGCAATAAATAGAATATTACAGATAAAGATACCTCAAGAATCTTCCCAATAGCAGTTGGAGCGGCATGTTGATTGTACAAGGCATCTTTGCTCCAAAGAATGCAAGGATTGTTTCCACTGCTGTCCACAGCATAGCATTTTATTTCTAACATTCTTTCCCTTTCCCGTCGTCCTACAGCTAATGTGCAGTAATGAATCTGCTGGTGGGTTGGAGAAGGTAAAAATACCAGTGGAGGGCTGTTAAGATACTCTATTCTTGTAAGCTTTGGAATAATTTATTGCACCTTAAACAATTTTTTTTCATTCTCTTGTTCAGAAATGTGAGAAAGATAATATAACATGTAATAGTTCTTTTGAATAAAAAATTACAGACTGCAGACAGTGTTTTCAATAACTTTTAGAGTTGACTTTCAAACGTTGGTGGGGAAAATTGTTTTTCATTCTTGTTTATGTTGTACGAGAATAAAACAAGGGTTTAAAGAGGGATTTAGTAAAACTATTTTTAAAAAAGTACAAAGTTTTCTGATGAACTGATAGTTTAACTTGCTGATTGACAACCTCAGTATAGAGAATTCACTGACTTAAATGTTATGATATGCTCCTTTACCTTGAAAGGACACAAGTAAAGCAGAAAGGGATCAAAAAAATACCTTCTTGGCAGTATCTATGCTTTTAGTAACACTTGAAGGAAATAACTGTGAAAGGCCATTGTAAAAGTCTCTTCTAACTGGTCTCAGCATCTTGAATGGAGTTTTAGACGTGTTGTTCTTAAGAATTTGTACATACTTAATTAGTGTAGATTAAGATTTATAATGTGTCCTGATCAATAAATAGCACACGCATCTTGTACATAAAACATGTTTTTGGATGTGCACACTTGCACACAATAGCATGTGTATGATTAAAGACAGTTGCCTTATGCAAAAAAGAGTATAAGTTTGTGGGAGAACCTTCATTCTTGTGTTTGTTCTAGCTGCTGATGCGAAGGAGAAACAGTACTGGATAACTCAGCTTCGATCCTGTGCCAAACATCACACGGAAGGTAATTCGAAGGTAAATAATTAGGAGAGCCTTCTTTGCTTGATAGATTGACTGCTGAATTTGGCATGTTCATATTTAGGTAGAAGTCTGTAAGTAAAAATAATAAGAAATAATAAGTTGTCTTCTCATCTATTGCTCAGAAGGAACAGGCTTTGCTTTTTTTTTTTGTTAGACTTTTTTTTAGTAAATAAATATCAAATCATAATGAACTTGAGTTAATAAAGTGAAAAGACTCATGTAGTTGTTAGCAGTGGACAGTTTTAAGTCTACCAAACATGAAAAAGGTTATCCTGTTAAGATTTATAGTATTCATCTCTCAGTGGAAGTGGTCTGATTTTTTTTTTTTCTCCACAAAATCATAAGTACTGATAGTACTTATGATAAATGATAAGTAATGGATAGGTACTTTCAAAATTAACAGACTGTTGGAAGGAGTTCCTTGCTCTCAAGTGGTAATGACATAAATATTTTCTAAGCTAGAATAGACTTTGAAAGTGGGAGTTTTATTTAAATAAATACACAAGATGCTTAGATTAGAAGCAAAGGAATATGCTGTTTATTTTATATGTTTTTAATATTAATTAATCTTAAGCTAAAAGTTACTAAAAATATCTTCAGTCTTCCAAGCACTTTTATTGATATATTTACCAGAATGAAAATGTTTTTACTCCATGACTGTTTACACATATAAATATAACTGCAGATGTAAAAAGGTTCATTTTGCTTGCCTACCTCTTCAAGATGGTGAGAACATCATTCCTATGTTAACTGCAGTGTAGTCTGGATTCTAAGTGTCTTTGAAAATTGGACTGCAAAGTGGAAACAAGCTTTTTTTGTTGTTTTTTTCCCTCTTTGAGATGATGCTGAATTACCAAGCAACTATTTTATTTAAATAATAATAATAAAAAAAATAATAAAAAATGATAGCCTGTCTTGCTACCAAAATTGCATCCTGCATTTCTCTTGTTGGATGGCTAAGTACTGTTTTTATACAGCTGTTTTCCAGTGCTATTCATATTATATTTATATGTATTATATAATCCCATAATGATATTTACATTTAAAGTATATTTTGAGCTCTTATGACACTTTGTTCCTTATCTAAAGTTCTCTGAATTTTTGCTAGCATAAGCAGCTGTATATTTAAATCTAGATCTGACTTTATGATATGAAGAAGGGATCTGAATCTCCCTTTCTGGTAGGAATGTTTGTTATCTCTATTTTTGTTTCACAGATGAATTTTTATAGTATGCTAATTATTTTGACCTCTTCTCCTACAGCAGAATATTTGTAGCATTTATATTTTTAAATAAGCTTGATCAGGATTTCTTTGCATGTTTCTATTTGAATCAAATAAGCCAAATTACTATTCAAAGAATGCTTTCAGGAAATAAAAATGCAATTATTGCCATTCTACTTCCATTTCTTGCATGGCTAGCAGAGTCAGGTCTGTATGTGGGTACAGGAGGAAATGGTACCGATGACTAATGCATACTAAATGAAAGACCTTCCAGTGATATGAAAGTTCTTATGAAAGACCTTCAAATGATATAGAGAGGCTGCAGAACCTGTTAGTGCTAATGTTGTAGATGGCATTCTTCCTTGTGATTTAGTGGTGAATCAACAAATAAACTTCAGAGGTTTGCTGAAGAAGCTGGCTTTTGGATGATAATTGAAATAATTCTTGTCAGTCTTAATGGCTGCGTGCTCTAGGCTGCCCAGTGCTGCCCAGTGGGAAGCTGCTGTGTGGCAGTGGTGCTCTGTATCTTCCTACATACCCCTATTCAGCTGGATATTTTATATAAAGTTTCCTGAATGTCTTGATAAATCCTTCTGCAAGCAAACCAGCAGTGAAAAGTCTGATAGGGAGTCTTGGGGGCTGGTAGATGGTTATCATTTAAAAGATATGCTTTAAAAAAGCAAACAAAAAATTGCAGAAGAATTGAATTCTTCTATTTGTGCTCAGTGAAGAGGGATTTGCTTAAGCTTTCACACTGGGGTTTTGCTTTATGAATGGAGCATCAGAAAGAATAGCCTTACTGGATCAGACCAAAATCCCCTTTATGATGGTCGTCTCTATCAAGCAGCCAGCCGCAAGTGCCCAGTAAACAGCACAAGGACAGGACAAAGGTGCAACTCTACTTGGTCACAATATTCTGCTGATTTGCAGACTTTCTGTCTGATATTCTGCACACAATGATGGTCTATATGGAGAAGGACTGACTGGACTGAACCTCTTTTGTGATGGTACCAGAGGAAAGAAGGCAGTCAGGAGGAGCAAGGAAGTGTGGTGTGAGTGAGAGCCATGAGTGGTTCAGTAGGAAATATTGGTTGTTACTATTGGTATAAAGGAACAGCAAAGATCATAATCAGATAGGAGGTTCAAAATAAAAGATGTTTGAAATCTGGAGATTGATATGGGATGTTTTAGATATCAAAAGCCTATATAGATTTGAAAAGCAATTATAAAAATTATTAGGGGGGAAAAAAAGTGCTTGAGTAGTTGAATAGGAGGCTGTTGAATATAAAGATACAGCTTCTATGACAGAAGATCACTGAGCTGCAAACTGTTAGAAACAGGAAGGACTTAGAATGGGCAGCATCTTTTTAGGCTTGTACTTGTACTTTTGTCCAGTAGCCTACTAGTGCCATTGTTTTCCTTGTGTTCCTGGGCCCACCTGTAAGACAAGAAAAATCTCTATGATTGAAGGATGGGTTTACCCAAGGAACCAAATGAATGAGCATTTGAAACTGCAGGAGTAGGGTTAGGTACAAAATGCTGGCAGAGATAATGGCCTGAGGACAGCAAGTAGAGCCCCAGAGGGGGCAATGCTCGTGAAAGACTCTGCTGTGCTCTGCAACACTGAGCGTTGCAGGGAAGTGCTCTGCCCTGGGTGCTTGCAGGTGCTGTGCAAGTAGGCACTGGAGTTCTTGGGGAGCTGGAGGTCTGTCTCAAAGCCTCCTGATTTGCTTTTCCCCTCTCTTCTGAGGCTTGAGCAAAACTGAAAGGTAGATTTTTCCGCTGAGCTTAGCATTACGTATAGTACTAACTTGATTTTCACCTGGAGGTGTTTTAAAGCATTTCTCTGTTGTTCTCTATAACAAGCAAGTAATCAATGGCTTGTGTACTGCAATAATTGGACTTTAGAGACCAGATATTGGTTACAAGGGAGTGATACTTCACATAGGTGCCAGAAAAATAGAAGGGAGGTAGGGAGGAAAGCATTTCTACAACACTTTTTATATTTTTTTTTTCTCTGAGTCTTTGATTTCAAAACAGTTGCCTAGTAGGGAAGCAGCGATGCTGCATTTCTCTTTTTTTTTCTTATTTTCATTCTATTTTCATGTTTTTAATACTTTGAGTGCTGGAGTTAAGGATAACAACAAATTGTCTGCCTCAAACTGTTGTCAGTGAACAGGCAGATGGCTACTCATGTCCCTTAACTGTGTAGAGTTTGAATAGAGTCCAAGCACCTGTCTGCTGGGGAAAGGCATATTTCTGCATCTGGGTAATTAAAGCCCAAGTAGTCACTGCTAGCTGCTCCTACAGCTAAAACTCACCTTTTAACAGCAACTGTGAAAGGCAGAACATCTGAGATATTCTTTAGGAATCACTTAAACATATGAAATGCAGTCTTGCATTTTTTTTCTCCTTCCTCAGCTGACCAATATGGTCTGGAAAATGTCTGAGCTATAATTTAATATGCTGGGTGTTATTCTACTGCTAAAACATTTGCTAATTCCTGACTGACAATCAAGTCAAAATTTTATCATCTTGAGTGACAAGAGGAAAGAATCAGAACAGCAGGACACCAGAGTAATATAAATTCTCTTAAAGGGTGTATATTCTTTCTATACTCTTACAGGGTAGAGAAATTTCACTTTTACATATTAAAAAAAAAAAAAGCATGCACATGCTGATGCACACATGGGAAAGGGATGGAATGGGAAGAGTAAGATATGCAGTGGGTGTGTGTACATGTATATTTGTGTATGTTTATGCATGCATATTTCTTGTTATGTAGGTTATAATTATGTAGCTGAGGGAATATGATGGGATAACAATGGAATCAATAAAAGGGACTCCAAAAATACCAGTAAATAAGTTCTTCAGAAGGAAGTAAAACCACATTTCTGAAGTCTTGAATAGATTTTCCTGGGGGAAGATTCATGGGGAAAAATGTAAGGATTTAGAGAACATTCTCATCAGCTCATTCTTTGTCACTGTTTCAACTCTACCGGACAAAGAACCTTCTTTCTTCCTGCACTGGATGCAGATCAGGACTGGTTTCTTTTCTTTTTCATAGTTACTGCATGCTTTGAAACTTGGGATGGGAACTGAAATAGGGGAGAGAAGAAATTAAAGAAATTAAGAAATTAAAAAAGAAAGTTGCATGAAATTATTGCTTGCATACAAATGACTGATTATTGTCCAAATGTAAGCCGACAAGTGCATGTAACACAAGCTAAGTCTGTCACTTTAATTACATTTTACATCTTAGTGGTGAAAGCAGTAAGAGGATGGTATTTTCTGGCAAATAATTACTATGCTGTAATAAGGTCTTAATGTTCTTGTTATTCCTGTACAAATCTTACATTGCCTAATGGGGGATCCCTCAACCTGCCACAGAATGCCAAAGCACACTGGGTTGGAAGTCATCTATGTCTGGATAGGATTGGTGGTTTTTACAGACTTTTGAGTGATTATGATGTCAAAATCTTAATTGATGCATTTGTCAAATTGGAATTCAAGGTATAAAATGATGTGAAAAAGCAGGCTTATACATGAGTTTTAGTGGCAAATTCTAGGAATAATTTTATTCCCATAAATGTCAAAATCTTGCTAATCCTTCTGTTTCATATCCCTTTTTCTTGACTGTTTATTGATGGAGGCTTTGAAAGTAGTACTAAAGCAAACTACAGAGGTTTCCTATAGCAACTTATATTGCCAGTGTGTGGATCCCGTGCTGGGCAGGGATTTACTGTCGGAGATTAAATGAACATCAGGAATGTGGCAGGGAAGATGAACCTTCAGCTTGTGAAGTGGCTCCTGTCTAAATTGTAATCAAGTGATAACTTCATTAACGTTTATGTGTGACTGAAAGGCAGGCTTGTTCCAGGTTTGGCTTGCGGGGCTGTGCAGTGAGCTGCCTCGGGGAGCTGCATGTTGAAAGCTACCAGGAGCAGTTCTGCAGCTGGGTCGAGCCGGTGTGCAGGTTCCAAACTGCAGCTGTACATGGCAGTCCATTCCCTTCCTTCTGCTGCCACCTCTTGTGCAGCCTCTAGTGAAGTAGCTGAGACATCTGAAATAGCAAAAAAACACATCCTGCTTAAAAGGCCTGAGTGCACTGACTAGCTCCCTGAGGGATCAGGTGTGCACTGGCGCACGGGAAGGAGAGGGATGATGGTGCTTCTAGGAAGCTCGGATGGGAGGACCCCATTCTCTTCCTCCTCCACTGGTTCCCACCTTCTGCCTTGGTGCAACTGCTAATATACTGAAACCATCCGGGATCCAGCCAGAAAACAACCTTTCTCTGTTTTAGGCTGTGCTTTGTATTTAGAAATAAGCCAACTAGTGGCCTCCCAATTATCTGAGGGGATGGATCTGCCCTCCTCTTCAAGCAGGTCTTTTCACTGAGCCCTTTAGGAGAGGCATTTTGAGAGAAGAACGTGGAGAAAATTCTTTGGGCATCTACATTTCTGTGTCTGCCTCTCTTGTTCAACTCGCTGAAGTGTTTCTGCATGGGGTCAGGTTGGCCTCAGACTCAGGGCGAGGAGGTGATGGAGAAATAATAGCCAAACTGCCTGTTCCAGTGCCAAGTGCAGTAGCTGTTTTGCTATAATGTAAAACAGCACCCAGAGTAATGCCCCGGAACTTGAAGACGACATTTTTGAGATCTTTACAAGGCAGATGTGTAGTTTCTCTCCTCAGCTAGAAGAACAGCTGAGACTTGGAGTCCTGTATCAGTTACAAGGTTTTGTTTTGCCTTAGTAGTGAATGGTTGTGGAGAATCTTAGCAGATGGACTGTTCACCAGGTAATTTTGAGCGCTCGCATAACTGTTTCCATAAGGCTAAATCAGTGAAAGTTTCAAGACTTTGGCAGTATTGCTTTGGTTCTTATCTCTATGTCAGACTTCTTAAATTCATCTGATCTGTGTTTTCCTCTTCTGCCTCTCTTCCCTGCCCTTAGAAAGCAACTAAAAGTATGGTACTTCTAATTAAAATCTGTTTTCAATTCTGGAAAGCCTCACAGTGATGAGATTGAGAAGGAAGCACAGCTTGACTCGAGATATGTGTATTTTGACACCTTTTTTCCCTTAGAAGTTGCCTGAAGATAGTTGCTCATATCCTTCTGGTTCCAAAACCTTTATGTAAAAATGAAGAAAATTACATTTAGGATTGAATGTGGATTTGATTAAATGTTTCTTGACAAAGAAAGTGATAATAAGTGATTTTATGATCAAATAGTCATCATAGTCTTCAACTTCAAAAGATTACCAAAGATGATAAAGCACACTAATGGATTTTGTCTGAAGTTCGGATGTTGTATAGATTGTCATTAACATTTCAATATTTGTGGGTGACCAGAATGTAGATTAAACAGATCTGCATATTTTCTTTTTTCAGTCTATCTTTTCCAGCACATCTTTAGTAAATGGATATGAATTAAAATACTGAATGTTGGGCTCTCCAGCTGATTATTGTTGGCTGGTGGTGTGTGACCGTCATTGCTCTAAGACTCTGACATAGGGTTTGGTGCTCTGTGTATATTAGGCTTCCTGCAGAGGAGCACAGGAATGTAATTTTAGCATTTATTAGTGGGTAAAAAACATCTGTGGCTCAGTGCTCGTGAAAGAGATCATGATGATCAGCCATAAACAGATATGGCAGTCCACTTCAGAAATCGGTTTATTGATCTCTGGAACATTGTATTTACTTTCTAAAATAAACCAAATTGTAAATGGTGGAAAAACACTTCAAATTCTTTGTGAGCAGGAAGAGTAATCTCCTGGGAGAATGAGTCATGAAAGCATTAGTATAGTTGGAATTTATTGTTCTACAATTACATTATTTTAATTGTTAGATTTTTTCTTATTCAAATGGAAGCCTTCATTATATTGCTTTTTCCTCTTGAAGGTGGACAGTCTACTAAAAATGAGCCCTTAACAGTAATTATCTAGACATTATCTAAATAGTTTAAGGTCCGGAAACCAAGTTGAGTACAAGTTAGAAACTATCATTTTATTATTTATTTTATTTTTATTCATTTTCACTTTATTAGTTGGCAAACTGTTGGAGCTATGGTAATGTGTAGCCTTGTGAAAGAGTATTTGTAATCCCTTTGGGATGCTCCTTTCCGAGTTTATTGACTCATTATTAGCAGCTTGTATTAACAGTCATTGAAGAGCTCATTATGTCTTTGTTTTTATCGGTCCTTCATTATTCTTCTTATTTGTAAAGCAGAAAACAGCAGCACTAAAGAAAACCTTATTTGATGGTACTTGCAAGGGACATACCAGCAAGTCATACCAGCAGTGCTAGGGAGAAGAACAAGGGAATAGGAACGAAAATTCCACAGTTATTGTCTGCACTTTTTATTTTTCCTGTCAAGTGACTTTTAACTTTTCTAGTGGGATATATAGTTAGATATTTTTTAGCTGTGGAAAAGATAATACGAGTTTTAATTAAAAAAAAAGAAAAAAAAAAGAAAAAAAAAAAGAAAAAAAAAAGGGAATCTTTGAATTTGCACAGCTGTGTGGCTTGTCATCTTCAATATGTAATTTGCAAAGTTCTGCAAAGAGAACCAAGTATTTGGCTGGGACTTAGGTGTTGACAGTGTGCTGTGAATTCCAAAGCACGTGAGGGTGCATGTCTGGAGCTCTGGAAAGGGTCTCTCCCTCAAGTGGCAGCAGCAGTTGGCAGGAGGAGTTGGCTGCTGTCCCTGGGCTGAGCAGGTGTCCCTCAGTGCTGTCACCACAGCCTCTGTGGCAGGTTGGCTGTTCCCCAGGAGTGGAGCCCTGTTTCCAAAGGCAGCTACTTGTATCTTGGAGTGCTCCCACCTTAACAGGCCTCAGCATCTTGCAGTCTTGTGCCATTTCAGTCTTTGTTAAGTTTTGTAGCAGTCTTGTCAGATGGTGTGGAACAGGAGTAGCCCCTGGGTAGGCAGAGGTCTCAGTACGGAGTTCATTGAGGTTTTCTGTGTTACAGACACATTATAAAGAGTACTCCCAAATTGGATGCCAGAGGATTTGGGTGGTGGGCTGGTAGACACGGACTGTAGCTGCTTGCTAATTCAAGTTGGCCAGTTTTTCTGACTTGGGAATTTTGGAACTGTGTACGGTTGGTACTTTCCCCCTCCTTCCCTTCAGAGGAAGAAGAGAACTCTAGGAGAGGCTCACAGGCAGTCGTGATCTCTCCTTGGAGATCACATAGTAGTGCTGAATGCCGTTCTCGTGTGGCAGTGTCGGTCTGTGGAGCCCTTGCTGTGCCATGAATGTGGAGAGCCGGGGTCTCTCAGTGCTTCTGCAGCAGTGCAGCCTTGCTGTTGGCTATCTGATGCCAACAGCAAGTAGATTCTAGTTTGGGATTAGCTTTGGAATAAAGAACTACATGCTACTAAAACCCTAGATGATCTGTTCTTCCTGTCTCTTGTCTGCTGGTTTCCAAATGCTGTACCCTAAATGATTGCCAACAAGCAGCTATTGTGAGCTGCCACATACCCTTAAAAAATTTATTTAAAACCATCCTCAAAGCAATATTGTCCCTTGAACTTTGTTTTACCTCATGTCCCAGTTAGTGAGTGTGATGCCGCTCAGTGAATTGAAAAGAATCTTAATCTAGATTTAAAATAGACATACCTAAAATGAAGGGTATTTCTGTTTTTTGGAAATGCTTTCCTTATTTCTCATGCAAAGCCAGGATAGTTCAGGCTTGGCGGTTGTAGTAAATAAACTACAGTAGCAACACTGATAGATGATTAGATAGGAAGAGCAAAAGCTCCTAAATATTCACACTCACTTTATTGGTTGCATGTCAAAAGCTTTCATGTTGCAGATAAGCTACCAATAAATTTCCAAAAGTATTTTATTTTGTTCATCCTAAACTTACTCTAAAATGTATTAGCAGCTTAATGTTTAAAGCAAAAGCACAGCTTAATGCTTACTTGGCATTTGCATTGGCCTTCTAAAATTGATGTCCCTAAATATTAGGAGAGTTGCACTCGACTATTTCAGAAGCTAATCCAATGAAAGCATTAAGGTTTATTTATGCTTGCTCCTCACACTAAACAGTTAGACAAGTTATAGGTCACAGACTTCATAAAAACTATTTGTTGGCCTTGTTATTAATCCATCTTCACAATCATTCTTAATATTTCCTAAAATACATGCTTGTACAAACTTATCAACAGCATGTTGATATGTGGGAGTGTTGGAAGGTGTTTTGGGAATATCTTTCAGACCATCAAAGAAAACAGGGTGACGGCCACACCACTTCCAAGAACGTCTCTGCTGAGCAATGCAGAGTGGGTTTGGAAGAAATAAGTCAGTTCTGAGGTCAGTTGGACCTCTGTGCTCAGGTTTCTGAGGGAATGGTGCAAATGTGCAACCTAAACTGTAAATTGCTGGCTTTTACCACCGTCATAAAAGTTTATTTGTCATTGCTTGTTCTAGAGCATTTTATCGTCACGAAGTAGAAGGTCATCTCTTCTGCCGCCGGGCACGGTTAATTCTGCGTCTCCTAGTGGCCAGAAACATGTGAATCAAAGTGGGCCAACTGTTGTTACCATCACGCATCACAAATCCCCTGCAGCTGCCCGAAGAGTTAAGAGCCAGCGATCTGGTCAACTCCATGAAGTCAGAGAGGTAGGAGATGTCCCTGTGATGTTTTGTGAAAAGTTTAAAATTCTTATTTTGTTTCAAAGTAAGCAAGCAAGCAAAGTCTGGTGAGTTAAGGTGTCTGTTTTCTACTCTATTTTGGTTGATTGCTTAGTTTTGATCCCCTTGTTGAGCCAAAGGATGTCTTTAACTTTGGTCCATCTTGAAGCGTGGGGTGTATATATAAGGTTCATAAGCTGGTCTTAATGATGCTATATGTGTGTGCTTTAAAAACTGGGCTAGGTTTGCCACGGCTCCCAGACTTTATAATGGTGCCACAGCGGTAGAGGAACACTGTTTAAACTACATGTCACAAATCCCTGCAGTTATTTACATGCAACTTGAAAGACAAACTCTGGTTAAGTCTGAATAAGAAAGGACACCCAGCTCCCCAAGCTCAGCAGTTCTTTTCCATATGAGTATGGTTTTAATTTTGTCTAGTTTCTGTTGCCTTGCGATGGAAGAATGCTCTGCTCTTTTTAAACTCCCAAAAAGCAAACAGCATATGTTCTTTGAAAGTATATTTATCAGGGTTTAAAAAGTCTAACTTGTATACTGATAGAAGTCCAGCTAACAAAAATAGTACAGAATTTGAAAACTACTACTTCACTTGAGTGAACTCACTTTTATCTGTCTTTCATATTGTTATTTTTTTCTTTGCGTGAATTTCTTGTGATTCTTTAGCAATGCATTTCTCCTTCCTTCTCTTACCAGAGAAGCCAGCTGTTTTAAAGCATTCTTTCGTCGTATGCATTTAAAATTCTGGTCAAATCCTCTAGCAGTTACCATATCAAGAATCTGGTTTTTAAGTTTGTACTCCCTAAATGTTTTATAACCATGTTATATAGATGTTATCTATAAGATTATATAGAATTTGAAGAAACTATTTTAGTAGCCCCATCTCACAATAAGGATTTAAATTGCACAACTGTGTGACGAATGCTTGCTTTATTTTTTTTAAATTTATTTTTTCTATTATAGCAGCATTAAAGTGAATGCATACCTTGTATTTTCCATTCTATTAAAAATAGTTGTCCCTTACCACGAAAACAGGTTGTCTGAATCAGTCATCTGTGTTTTCATTATATTATAGGAAATGGATGCCTGGTTTTACTGGGAATATTTCTTTTCCTACCAATGACACCCACACCCTTCCAAAATTGATTCTATGTTACTAAATGTATTTGCTCTCAGGAGGGTGAATTCAGAGATTGCCTCATCTGTATTTGTTAATGAAATAATCAATGTGACCTGTGGCACCTTTGTGATATGAAGCTGAACAAGTCTGAAAGTAGTTTAAAGAAAGGCTTGGTATTTGCGAAGATCTTAAGTTGGAAGGAGACAGAATCAGCAGACATAAAGAACTTCGTTTGGGGAGGAAGGCAAAAACAGTATCACACAGTAAAATGGAAAATAAGTGGTTAAGTATCATCGCTGCAGAGAAAACGTGGAAGTTGGTCTGCAATATACTTTAACATGATGTCGCTGCAGAAAGGTAAATGTTAAAGCAAAACCATCCTTCACTTAGGGATTTACTGTCTTCAGTTGCTCAGAGAATATTTCAGAGAGCTGTTGAGTCAAATTCAGAGTTGCTGTTCAGTTCTGGACCAATTTGTCTTGGTTTGGTGTTGTTTGCAAAAGTGAAGTGCATCTGTGTTGCAAATGGAACAGACGTGCTCCTATATTTTACATATTGCAGTGATGTTTTTGTAATACTTTGTTGTTCCATTCTTTCCTTTTCCTGTTTTTCCATTTCATAATAAGAATAAACAGCAGATTGTTTTCTTCTGTTTATCCTGGCTGATTAAAATTTGTGGTGAATGTAGAGCAGAGCATTTAGTGTAAAAACGACAGATAGCAAAGAGATTTATTTAGAGTGTAATGTCAAAACTGCAAGCAGTATATTAATTTGGGAGAGCTGACATACTCAGAGTTGCATATGCAGAGTTCTTCAAGGTCCTATGTCTTTTATTCATTAAAGTACCACTTCCAAGTGATCTTTAGTAAGTTGTGGAGTTCTTATGGTAGCACAAAATGAATGTGGTCTTGAAATTGCATTCTGTTGTTTTAAACTGAGCATTTTATTATTCTCCTCCCAATTTGTGATAAAAGGGTTATACTTGCAGGATTATTTACTGTAGGTGGTTTAAAATTAGCTGGAACATAAAGCCAGGTGGGGGCAGCCAAAACTTAGTAAGAAAATATTTCCTTGGAGATGCTTGAACCCTGACAGAATGTGATCCTGGACAACCTGTTCTATGCAACCCTGCTTGAGCTGAGCAGCGTGGACCAGGCAGTCTCCAGAGGTTCCTCCAGCCCCAACTCTTCTGTGGAAGAAGAGGCTTCATTTTGAATGAAGGCTATTTTGGTTGAGAAGGTTTGACTAGAGTACAACCTGAACCAGTGTTCCCACTTCCACTACAGAATCAAAACTTGCAGTATAGGAGGGTTTTGTAGTGACCCTTGGTAACATTTCATAAAAATTTGCAGAAATTCATGAAAATGTATAGAAATTAAATAGGACTAAAAGAAAAAGTCTAGAGATATATTTTGCCATCATTCTTCTGTCCATATCCTTGTAGACAAGAGGCAAATTTATGAACATAAGAATAGAGGAAGACATCTAGTATCTTCTGTGGCACTCTCCTCTAAAGCTATTTGAGTTGTCTATAAAAGTGTCATCCCCTAAGGCTGCTTATTCTAGCTCATGTTAGTACTATGAGATCAGTTAAAAATATGCCCCTTTAGGCAATAAATGGAATACTTCAGTGTCTGGGAGTATCAGAAAATCTGGCAGAAATCTGAATTATTTTAGTATCCTAAAGTAAATAATTATTAAGTCACATATTCATGAGTTGATCAATTTTCAGTGTTCTCTGAATCTTCACCTTGCTCCTGTAGAGTCTTTGAGATCACTATGAGTGCACATAGCTCTGTGAATTTGATTTTTGTTTTCATGCAGAAGTCGAGTCATCCTGGAATCCACACGGAGCAGCAGGGAGCACTGAGGTTGCTATGGGAATCGCAGAGCAAATGTTCTACTAAAATTACACTGTTTGGCCATGGGAGTTATGTCAGGAATGAACTTTGTTCATTATTTCACATTTGTGTGTATATGTTGGGTTTTTTCTTTTTTTAATTCCAAATTTGAAATATTAATGATGTAAATGCGTCTTCTTTTTATGAAGATTTTTTTTTGACATCTAGTAATTGAATATATGCAAAGATGATCATTTTCAATTACTCAACTTAATATGTGGCAATTTATAAATTAGGGATAATATGATGTGTATGAAAGCCAGATTAGGAGACTACGATAGCGTTCATTTTCTTAAGCAATTGCAGACAGGCTAGAATTTCTATTCGCAGTTATTAAAGCATTTAATTAAGTTTTAAATATCTAGTTTAGAAAGGAACTGGAGGGAAGTAAAATTTGAAGGGAAACTTTTGTATGCCCTCAAAACTGTCATTTAATTTTGTTTATAAAACAAACCAAAATGATTCTAACCAGTATAAAACAGCATAAAATAGTCTATAGCATAGCATAGACTTATCAGTCTAAATTTTTGGAAAACGATGGGGCTCATTTCTTTCCCAATTCAAGCACGAATATTGCAGCAGTTCCAGTTTAGAGTCAACAGCTTGAAAATGAAGCCCTGAAGAAAAGACCCTTCTGCAAGTGGCTGCTGTGGCTTTGCGTGCTGCATCCTGGGGCTGTCCTTTGGGCGGTTGCAGAGCTGGCACTGCTTCCCGGGCACCAGCACTGATGCAGCTGCGTCACTTACAGCCCATCACAGTAGGAGTTTGCTGCATCGGCCTTCTGCAGCTCTGCTTGTCAGGGGATTTACTGCTCCCAAAGCCTGTGGACTGTTTTGTTAGCCCACACTTAAGGGCTGTTTTTCTTAAATTAAGTTGGCGGTGCTTTTGGATGTTCTCGGCAGTAGTGATGGCAGGGGCAAGTTGCACATAGTAGGTATGGAGCTGCTTGCTTGTTAATGGCTACCACCAACCAGGTGGCCTACTGGGAGGAGGGCGAAAGGAAGTAAACGTGAGGATTGGTGAGCAACAGGAGGAGGACTGTTAATATCCTCCTGGTGTTTGGAGAAGTAACATGTGACATATTGGGCTGCCCTTGTATGGCTGTGTGTTCATAAAATTCATGGTTCCCCACGTGGAACACTGAAGGATGGAGGGTGGCAACTAAGGATCCACTGATACATGTCAGCGAACGCTTATTCTGAGAGACAGCTCCCCATCCACAAACGTGTGCATGTTGAAATGTAGAGTTGAGGTTCCACTGCAACGTGGCCTTTTCTTTCCTGAGACTCATCTTACCCAAAATCTAAGATGTATATTTATAAATAGCATGCTATATAGCAGTAAACTAATAAAATTTTCCTGTGATTGCTGATGTTGGTGCAGTGACTGGCAGCCTTTTAGGTACACCCTTGCATGCTTAAAATTCACAAATGGGTCTTAATTGCTAATAAGCAAAATATGCTTTCCAGCTGTGTGCTCTATCTATTAACTGCACTGAAGTGATGGCTCTGAAAAGTAAGGAAAACAGCTACTCAAAAGCGCTCCTAGAATAGCATCTACTTACGAGCAACATTTAATCACTAAAACTACTGGCTTGGCTTGCAGATTTTGAGGTAAGCATGGTAATAAAATTGCAAATGAATAATGTCCCATGAGGAGCTTCTCCAAAGTTGTGTTCTGTGTGCGGCGCTCCGTTCCTTAGCCCGCAGCAGTGCGATTCCTGCTTGGCTGGGTGGCAGCCAGGTGCCATCCAAGGTTCATTTGAGCTTGCAAGGTCCTTCCTTTGCTTCTCTAATTTATAGCTCTTGATCATTGGAAGCAGCTCATACAAAAAAATGCCTTGGCAGCTACTTTTTACCTTTTTTTTTTTTTTTTCTTTGTGCTTTTATCTCAAGTTTCCTACACACTGCTCCTCTTGGGTCCTCTTTGTGAGTAAATGGCAAATCTTAGTGGGAGACTATTAATAGGATAAGATTAATGTAAGAGAAAAGCCTAGCAAATTGTCCTTTAGAGAGTTCTTGAGGTGTAGAGGGAGAATCTGGCACTAGTTTATATATGTGTATATATATATGGCATAGTTTTATATATATATATATATATATATATACTTATATATATATAAAAGCACAAGCCTTGTTCTTTTAAATGTAAATGGCATATATCACCCACCTGTGTATGGAATACCTACAGGAGCTATGATATAGCAGGCTAGCAAGTAAGAGAGGTTGTGTCTCCTTGTATTGGACACTGATCCTCAGATTTCCTTCCAGTAGCAGTGTGACCAGTGCTAGATTGATCTTCCTGCAAAAATACATAGTCTACTCACAGTGACAGAGGGAAGAGAAGCTGATTTGCAAAGGAAAACGATGGTCACTGATACAGTCTGTCTGAATCATGCTCTCTTACTTGAGTATTTATTATGGAAGTCAGACATAAGTAAAAAGCTTTAACTTCTGCTCACCTAAGACTTGCTTAGTAGCTCAGTGAAACAGTCTAAAGGTATCTGATGTTGTCAGCGGAATTGTTTCCCTTGTGCATTGTTTGTTTCTTCTTAAACATCAGGTCCATTCTGCTGCATGTTTTAGGTTGGAAGGAAGGGAGAGGTGTGCTCTTCTGGTATTAGACCTGAGAAGGGATTCTCAAAAGACCTGGCAACTGTGGGTGGAGAAGAGGGGCAAGAAAAGTGTGTGTGTGGGTGTTTTTCTTTTTTTTTTTTTTCTTTTTTTTTTTCTTCAGTCATGAAACAGTTGTGTATCTCAGGATATTGATCAAGTTTAAAAGCATCCTGTAGTTCAGAAAAGCCACAATTGCTTGTCTGCTAAAACATTTTGTTGGGATTAGAACTCTTCATTGTAATCCACTCCATGGGCTCAAGGTATTTGTGTAATTCTTCTCTACCTCTTTTCCCCCTTTCCCCCTTTCCCCCTTTCCCCCTTTCCCCCTTTCCCCCTTTCC
>JAWLRI010000764.1:3285516-3301346 GCA_034781795.1 Crypturellus tataupa
TTTCCCCCTTTCCCCCTTTCCCCCGACTTATTCTTCAAATGCAGAGAAGGGCAGATTGTTTGCAGAGAGCATTTATTTAACCTTGAGTCAGAAGCTATGATCTCAACCAAGGCTGGCAAGGAGTCTTCCTGAGATAGCAAAGGGAAGCATCTGATCTCTTTTGTCCTGAAGTAGGTGGGCTGTTTTTTTTCTCAGATTTCTGCTAGCACAGATCACATCACATGTGGGATAACATCCACTAATTAGTAGATTTGTCTATGTTCACTAATGTGCACATTGCAAATGATGTGAACCTGCCTATAAGAAGCCCAGTTCCGTGGAAACTCATATTCAGATTGCTATAATTTGTGCACTCAAAGAAAGAGACTGCATAAATTTCCAGGGAACATTATGAACAGTAACAAATATTGAATGTGCCCTTTGGTTTTCAAAGATGATTCTCTTCAAAAGAACAAAAAACAGGATATTTTTAACAAAGATACGCTTTTGTGAAAACGGATGGTTAGGTCAGCTCAGCAGTTCATTTTCTTGCTGAGATTTTGCCAGTTTTAAAGCCTTGAAGTAGGAACTTCCTTCTGCATGAATTGCAACAAACTGAGGTTTTTTTTTTTTTTCAGGAAAATGGAATTTTCTCTTCCAATGTTCAAAGGAACATGTAAAGCTTCCAGACCTATTGCAAAAAAAATAAAAAAGAAGCCCTCCACGTCCAATTCAGCACCCCTAGGCTAAAGCAAGAGTATGCAGAGCTGTAAAATTGCACAGTTCAAAGTTCTGGTTCCTGTAGATGGTCAACCAACATTAGGGAAGCCTGAATGTGTAACTAATAAGCTACTAGATGGTATGCAGATAGGCAAGAAGTCTGTAGTCCACCAGGTGACTAATGAAGGATTTTCTGCAGAAAATATAATATGTTGAAAGGATATACAGCAAGTTATAAAACTTAAGGATATAAAGTAGGAACTGAATGTGTAGTTCTGGTAGAGAATGGAATATGCTTAGTATATAGATAATTTTAGTTAAATTAACAGCCAATTTAGAAGGTATGTGATAGGAGAAGGCTGCTTCCTGAAGAGCAGCTAATGTGTTCAGATCCCTGGAGAACCAGTAGCTGCTGGAAGTGCTGATAGTGGCCAGTTGGAGGAGTGTCGTCATCAGTAGAAACTGGAACAGTTGAAGTCAGAAGGGGCCTCTAGAGATCATCTAGCTCACATCCCTCTGTCAAGCAGGGACAGCTAGAGCAGGCTGTCCAGGACCGGATCCAGTTGGGCTTTGATTATTTCAGAAGATGGAATCTCCAAAACCTCTCCAGGCAGCGTGTTACAGTATTCAACCATCCACACAGCAAAGAACTGTTTTCTGTATTTCGGTTTGTGCTCATTGCTTCTCATCCTCTTACTAATTATCTCCGAGAGGAGTATGGCTCCTTTTTTTTTATATTTTTCCCTCACCCTTTTAACATTGAAAACAGAAGGCTTCCTTGGGCCTTCTCCTCCCTAGACTAAACCAGCTAGAGGTCGGAGCTCTCAGCCTCTCCTCATATGAGAGGTTCTCCCATTCCTTGCTCATCTTTGTGACTTCCTCCCTTCTTCATGAATTGCAACTGAGTTTTTTTTTTTTTTCAGGAAAATGGAATTTTCTTCTCCACTGTTCAGAGGAATGTTTAAAGCTTCCAGGCCCATTGCCTAAAGACCTAAAGCTTGACTTACAAATTTGTGTCTTGCAGTGGGGAGTGCAGGAGTGGCTGCAGTTCTCCTGAGGCAGCCTCACTGTGTAGAGAGGTGAGATCAGCTCCCTTGACCTGCTGGCTGTCCTCTGCCTCATGCAGCTTAGGCTGCTCATCGCCTTCTTTGCCACAAAAAGTGAGTTGTCCAACAGAATGCCCAGGTCCCCCTCAAAGCTGCTTTCCAGCTAGTCAGCCCCTAGCACGTGCTGATGCCACAGGGTAAGTCATTCCTAAGTGCAGGACTCTGGGCTTGCGCGTGTAGAGCTTCCTCTCTGCCCCTCTCTCCAGTGTGTTGAGGGGCCTCTAAACGGCAGCCCGGCCCCTTAGTGCAGTGGCCACTCCTCCTGGTTTGGGCTCCTCTGTGAACTTGCTGGAGGTGCATTTGGCCCCAGCTCCTTAAGGAAGGTGTTAAGACAGTATTAGAGCCGGTATTAACTCCCGGGAAAGACCACTGGTTACTGCCTTAAACTGTGACGATGTGGAGCTGTCGTTGGGGAAGAGAGAGCAGAATGTGCTCTTGTTTTGTTTTGCTTTTCCTACAGAGAACCAGGACTGTGAAAGCAAAGGCAGGGGCTAAAAAGAAAAGCAGGTGCTGGTGATTAGCTGCCACCCTGATTGTCAGAGGCAGAGTTCTGTTTGTGCTGACACTTTTTGTGGCTCTGTCTGCAAATTATATGCCAAGGTAAAATTAACTTGCTCCTTTGAAGCTTCATTGATAGGGTGTGTGGGTCTAAGCCTTAATAACTGTTATATAACAGAGTCATTCCAATTTTACTGTTGTTTGCTGCTTTAAAATGATTGAGGTCAAGCAGGCTGCTACCCTGAGGTGCTAATAATGGAGAATTATGTGCTGCTTCTCTGTAATGGGAGGAAAGTAATAATCAAGAAAGGACAATTGCTGTGGATGTCATTGACTATTTTTTTTCCCCAAAATGTTTTCAGAATATCTCACTTAATGGTCTAGAATAATCTCTTTTATATATATATATATAATTTTCTTTATTAGCATTGTAATGTTCAGAGGGTATTGTGGGTCTGTATTTGATGGTAGCTTTGAGGACAGAATTATGTTCTGTCAGTGGCTCTGTTGTTGTGTTTTTTTTTTTTTTTTTTTTAAACTGGCATGTTACTTGTAGAGCTTAAGAAACTGTTTGTGGTCTCCTCCTCTTGTATGTATTTCCACAGTAAATATACTAAAGCTGAAGTGCAATTTCTTGGTTAGAAGAGACATGTTATATGCTGCTTAGCCTTTCGCAAGGCCCTTTGCATGTAGCTGTTTCATTTTAGTCATATGCTAAACTCTAATTTTGCCTTCCTGCCTTGCATGCTGTCAATGGAATCTTATTAGATCTATGGATGTGCATTGACTGAAGAACAGGAAAAAGCCTCTAAGTTTTTGTGAAATTTTTCTTCCATTGAATACTAGGACCCACCTCCAAATGACCTTGAATGAGTTTGGCAATGCTTTTCAGAAGTTAAGCCAAGCCTATACAAGCCCTTGCTTTTTTAGTTATTAACTTTTAAGTGGTGATAAAGAAAAGTGCATTATAGTGGGGGAAAAAGGGAATTTTACTGCAGTGGTGGAGGTTATCTTTATTTTGCGGATGTTTCATTAGGAGAGGTATACCTTTTGAGCTGGTGACTGACAGTGTTGAGTTCTGCAGCAGCTGAGCTTGAAAGCAAGCTAAAGCAATCAGGCAATTTTATTAAAAATAGTCTTTCTGCATATTTGTGTGTTTGCTTTTTTTTTTTTTCTTTCTGGCATTGTAATTTAAAAGCAAGAGACTATGCTTCCATAAAATGGCTTTTGCTATATTTTCTATGTCGTGTGTGAGAGAGAAATCATGTTTTTATATAACATAATAAAAAAAAAAAAACAAGCTGACGCTTTGCATACTTTTAAAGGGAGTAAGCCTATCACAAGAGTCATTTGATTTAGGGCTGACAAGTAAGTGAACCTGCTGTTTTTCTGTTATTATCTACATGTCCAAAACTTTTACAGCAAAAGTCTGTGTTTCCCCAGATACTTTGTTTTCAGAGCAGTTTTTCAGTCAGTATGAGCAGAGCAGTATGAGCAGTTTTTCAGTCTTTTACATGATTGTTTTCAACTCGCATGCAGTTAGTGGTGGAAAGGATTTAAAAATAGAATTTAATACTCCATATCTTTTGGAGGAAATGCCTGGAGGTAAGTAGCCAGACCGTGTTCTGCTGCTGGTGGTGTTACAGCCAGCCTGTGCTGAGAGCACAGTGGTAGAGAGGGAGAGTTATGAGTTGGTGCAGCTCAATGTATATTTGATGAATACTCTTCTAGAGTGTTGTAGAAAACTTCAAAATACAGGAGGTCTGTGGGTGCCTAGTGCTAAAAGAATGTTTTCATTTCACTCCAAAATGTATTGGATTTTTTTTATACACGCTTGTAGGCATTTCTTTAATACCTACCGTAAAAGCAGTCCATATGTGTGTATGTGTGTTTTGCATTTCTTAAGTATACATCCACGTTGTATCTGGGAAAGCCTGAAGAATCTGTCTCAAGTGTTTTGTTCCACACGAAGTGTAGGAAGATCTGAAGTGCTTAAATCTTCATACGGAAAGACTAAATTGACACTGCTTATTTTCTTGCCATGCTCCACATGGCCCGTATGACAAATGGAGAGTTTCTGCTTGCCCTTTTTTTTGTTTGATATGATTGATGCCCTTCTTTGCAACAGGGAGCTTAGTCACTGTGTTCTGGGATGCAAGTTTGTAGGTGGCTCAAAGCTAGTCTTTGCTTTGGGTTGTTATGTGCTGTATAGTTGAGCAAAATCCTGTAAACTTAGTAATTTCTAGAAAGAAAACTGTTCTGATCATCGTAATGTAAGTCTGGGCTGGACAAACAAGGCTTAAGTTAGTTTGGGAGTCTGGATAACAAAAGCACTTTCACTCTAAATAAAATCATGTCAATAAAGTAAATGTCAATAAATGTCAATAAAAGCATGTCAGAAGTTGTGTGCTCCTCCCTTTAGGGGTGACTAATTGGATTTCTTACTTTGATGTTACAATTTATCTTCATTTTAAAATGGGAGGGAAAACCTTAAAGTACAATAATAAGATCATTATTAAAATCTAGAAGTGTGTGTCTCTAGTCTCAGAAACAAATGGAATCTTTAAATCAAAATTGACATTCTGGATTTGTAAGATGGCATCTCTACAATGGAGATGATTAATTTATCATCTAGAAGTCTAATAAAATACTCCAATTACCAGAATTTTTCTTTTACCACAGAAGTAGGACCTGAGTTTTTCTTGTTTATTTGCAGTAGATTGGATGCAACTCTGCTAATGCTGCATATATGCTCACAAGTAATTAATTTAATGCATGTAACCCTAATACTCTTTTGTTGTTGTTGTTGTTGTTGTTGTTTTCTCTCAGAAAATATCCAATGCATCTCAGCTTAGAGCTAAGTTATTCAAACTCAGAGGAGTCCCGTCACTGGAGAAGGAATGTTGATGTTGAACTTTTCTCCAAATCAAGGCTTTTCATTCTAGTTTGAAAATCAACTTAAGTGTTGATAAATTATGCAACCTAAAAAAAATCCGTGCTTCTTGGTTTTAATTTGTAGTTAATGTCAGAAAGACATGATGTGCTCTACTGTTGTTTCCCCCTACCTCTCCTCAGAGCAAAAAACAGCCTCATGAACAAGAGGATTTTGCTGCAGTGTGCTAGAGCTGTCTGGCCCAGATTCTGCCTTGTTAAGGGATAATGTTTTAATGAGTTTCTTCTAGCACGGTTGGATACTGTTGTGTTAACTTCTCAGCAGACTACTCCTCTCAGGAAAAACAAAAAAAAAACCCAAAAAAGTACGTCTTTTTAGATTTGTTTATCAATGGCTTGCAAAAAAAAAGTGTCACTTGTATTTTAAAAAAACAAACTGCTAGTTTAACAGTATACCCTCTTCCCTTTCCCTTAAGCCACAGAGAATTGCTTTATAACCCTCAGGATCAGAGGGAGCTTTTCTTTTTACTCTGTTTATGCATCACCTTAAGTAGTGCGGGTTTGATCAGCGTGTGAGCAGCCAGTGCTCACTGAGGAGCCGGTGTCTGCTGCTGTGTCTGATCCCTACGGGTCATTGGGTTCCTGCCAACTTCCCAGGTACACTAGGAAGTTAGGTGACACAGAAAGAGTGGATCAAAAGGGCCTCTTTAGACCTATTGATTAGCTAGAGAGTACTGAGACCCAGAACAACCACCATGTCTTGGGAGGATAGAAGTGCCTTTGGGCTAAGTGGTAACTGCAAACAATTTTCCCAATGTTTCCCAAGCTCTTTGGTCTTGGCTGCAGAGGGATATACACGTGCTTTACGGAGGAGGGAGAGGAGGATGCTTCAGAATAACTTATTTCTATACTACTTCCTAGCAAACTCTTATGATGATTTTTAGAACTATTTCTGGCTGTGGATAACAGCAGACCACTCCTCTGCGCGTTGTTTTTCTTGAACTGTGAAAGTGCTGTAGCAGCAGTAGTATGGGCAAAGGGACCTTTCCCAGCAGAAAACTTGGTCTTGGGCCGGATGTGTTAAAAGGCAAAAGACTAAATTCTGGCTAATACTTTCAGAGGCGGGGAGTGGAAAGGTGTGCTTTGAAATCATACCTTTGTACAATACAGTAGTTGGGTCAAATGGAGCTTAACTTCTTTTTTTTTTATTTTTATTGCTTATAAAATCCGACATTTTTTTTTTCTGTTTGTGTTTTTTTAATTTTTTAGTACCTCTGCTATGTGTATCTTATCTTACTAATTAACCTCAGTTTATTTTAAGCCTTTTGTTTGTATTTTTTACATGAAATTATTCCTTCTAGGAAGACAAGTTTAAAACAGTATACTTCAGACAGGAATAGTTCATTTTTCTGACTGCATCTAATTCAGTTTTATAGACACATTTTAACAAATGCTTTTATCAAGTTGTGACTTTGCCCAGAGGTACCTTTCCTATCTGTAACCAGTACATAAGCCTCTTGCTGACATACGGTATCACATTAGTGCCCACAGGCTCCAATCTGGCTGGATTATTTGGCTGCATTGGAAAAGAGATGGCTATGTCAGGTACTGCGTGGATGCAGAATAAGGAAAATGTAAGCAAGCCAGCTCCCATCCTGCTTTGGAAAGATGGTCGTGAATTTAATCTGAAAACTGCTGTATAAAAGAAAATGTACATGGTCATTGTCTCCTAAACACTGCAATAATTAAGCCAAATGTGCGTGTTTCTTTGTTCAGACTTAGTTGGGAAATCAATAAGCTGTTACAGAAACATTAAGTTAATGTGATCCATCGTATGGTAAATGTTATCAGTGTTGACACATTCAGTAATATGGACCGCGTGTGAGTACAGATAGCTGGAGGAAGTAGGCGTTGATTTATTTATCTCTGGCCGTGTTTAGAGTCAGAACTTGCATGCTTCAGGAATCTATTAGACAGTGATCACTTTTTCTTCAGATAGGAAGCCTAAGCAGGAAACTAAAAATATCAGATTTAGCAAAATATGCTGAGACTTAAGGAAAAGTGACTAAGGCACTATTGTTGGAGCATCCTCCGTGTTTTGTTTAAAAAGCCATCTCTGGGTACACATAGTTAACACAGATTAATTTATACATATGTAAATATGTATAATATACATATGTATATGTACATAATGTGTGTGTGTATATATATATATTATATTTTTACATAATTTTTTTTTTTTAATTCGCAACTCTTTCTTCTCCTTGGCTGGAGTTTGGGCAGAGTAGTTGGTGCTGACTTGTCCCACCTTAGTTCTGACCTAAAAATTACAGTTTTTAGAGTGCTGCAGGTCTGAAAGCTTCTGGAAATAGCAAAGACATTTCTCACACGGTATTGGTCTGGCAGAGGATTGGTAGGATATTTTTATTTCATCTGCCTTTCGGGCTCGTAAGCCCAAAAGTGAAGAGTAGAAAGATATGGAAGTCAGAAAGTAGAAAGATTTGAAAACCAGTTTTTCAGGAGAGGCAACAGTTCAGCATATTGCAGCCTATAACCATTATTCAGTATGGATAAATGAGAAAGCTTTCACAGGTAATTGAACCTCAGGTTTTAGTGATAGATTTTACATGTGCAGGGGAAAGTCCCTGTGAACATAGTGGTCTCCCTGGCAGTGCCTGGTCTGACATGCCTTGCCAAGCTCATGAGGAAGCCTGAGGAAATGGAGAGATTGATGCTGAACCATTGAAGATTATTATTTAGATATTGTGGTCTACACTGTAATTGAACAAATGCTTCAAATTTGTGCATTTAAGGGCGAGGGAGGTGCAAATTGTATGCCCCTTTTTTTATCATCATCATCATCATCATCATTATTATTATTTCTGTACACTGGTCAGATGCCATGATAAATTTGTAAGGAGCAAGTCAGTACCATTCAAGGATGTCCAGCAGGGTGGCATAATTCTCAAATTATTCCTCTGAGTTTAGATGTATAAATTCTGGCTCTTTAGACATAAGCTGTTAGGTTCTCGGTGCTTTGAAGCAAAACCTAATCCTGACTTGACTTGATGTCTGGCTCAAGTGGGTGTGTTTATGGTGTATTTGAAAGACACTTTCAAATGCAGTGTGGTAGAGGAAGGTGTTCTGGTGTTCAAGACAGGTAAGTGAAAGAGAAGGCTTGTCCTGTGCATTTATGATTTCCTGCAGGCTGTAAAAATGTAGAGAGAGATTTTAAGTATCTTTCTCTTTCAGCTGTAGGAAAGGTTCTGGAGGTTTGCCAATTTGCTTGAAAAGCTGCCTACTCAAATAACACTGTTATTTCATCTGCTGTGCAAGCATGCATTTCAACTTCCTCTTGATGGTCCTGATCTAGAAACGGATTCTCTTTCTCCCTGACAGCTGGTATTCATATCTGATAGTAAATAAGTGCTCCAAGTTGCATGTTATGGTAATGCCTGTAAACTGTAAAATGCCCTTTCTCAAAGGAAATAAGGCAGGAGAGCAGCTTACATTCTACTGGTGTTCCAGATTACACACTAAGAAGGAAAATCTATTCCTAACTTAATGCGGAAAGAGGTGGAATGTTCACACCTTTTCCTAGAAAGATGTCTACAAAATGCAAGTGACACAACCCCATTTTGAATTTATTGTAAGAGATTATTTTCCTTAGCATAATATTGATACTCTTGCAGGCCTATTCTAGTCTCAAGACCTTCATTTTTGCAGATATGTTCATCAGAACATTAATGTTCATTTCTGCTGGTTCTTTTACGTTGATTTTTTAAGGGTTAATATGGTAACTAGACAGCTGCATAGTGACAGCATTTCATATGACTGCAGATGTTTTTGGACCTTTACAGATCATGAGCCAAGTAGAGGGACAACAGAAGAACCTTGTACAAGCCATTGAAGCTCTTCCAAGTTCTGGGCCCCTTTCTGCCTTGGATCAGGACTTGCTGCTTTTAAAAGCTACCTCTGCTGCCACCCTGAGCTGCCTTGGAGAATGCCTGTCTCTACTACAGCAGAGCATGCATCAAGTGGGCCAGCACCATAACAGGTCACTGTCATCAGGTGAGCACAAGCTCTCTTGGGTATTTTTTTTATGTGATTTAGTGTTTATTATTAGGGGTTCCAAAGTAGACAAATTGAACTCTTTCTCTAAGAGGCACTATGTAAACTTCTACAGTATCCAGTATTGGCACTTTTGTTTTAGTCTAAATAATTAAAAAAAAAAAGCTTCAAAATCTGTTGAAATTAGAAAAGACAGAAAAGAGGAAGCAAAAGACGTTGTCCAAGTATTTTCAGGGAAATCAAGTTCTGAAGAAAGTAAGAAATAAAAATGTGGGGATTGGGAGGATGGAGAACAGGAAGCAAAGCCTATATTCTCAGTAATGATAGTGCAGAATTTGTTCTCTTATCTTTTATAGAGACTTAAACCACAAGGGTGATTTATTTTGATTAAAAATACATTAATATTATACACTGTTGTAGTGAAAATCATATTTGTAATCTTCTACATTGAAAGATACTAAGGCAGATTCACTCAAGCCTGTGGTTTTCTTTAAATCTGGAAAGAGATCTCTCTGGTGCTCTTAAAATAAGTCTAGCAGATTATTATGAGTCTAAAAAGACAGAGTAATTCTACATTTAGTTTGTATTTCTCTCAGTCTCTATATAATGTGTTGTGCTTGTAGGAAGTTTGACCTTTATTTTCCTGGAAGGGTGGTTAATTAAAAGCACTGCACTGTTTAAGATAAGGATCAAGACTTGATATAAGAGGAGTAGCAATAGCAGAATTCTTTATCTGGGGTGGCTTTTCATCATTTCTGTATGAGCTTCAATAGCAGCAAAATCCAGTTTCAAGTAAACACTGAAAAGAAGCTTCCTTCCTTACAGTAGCCTTATAGTTGGGCAGGAAACACCCTCAAGGGCTGCTCATACTACAGGTTAGGAAACCCTTTGAAGAATTTCCATTTTGGGTAGAACAAGAATTTGAGAGCATCAACTGAAGTAAATGATGTATAATTTAAAAAAAAAAAAAGTAGGGTGGAGGAGGAAGAGAAGGGAGCAGGAGGAGGGGAAGGATTTTTTGGCAAAAAAAATTCCCTAATCCACATTCTGAAATAATTAATAAGTAAACATAACAAAATTTTTATTTTCTGCATTTTTGTTTTCCTCTACAAAATACACACACACACACACACACACGCACACACAAATCTTACATACATCTGAATAGTAATGATAAGGAACTTTTCATTTGAATTATTTGACATAATTTAATTTTGGGAGAGAACAGTTTGGAGCAAAGATGAAAAGCCTCTTTCAAATAAAAACAATATTTTTCAGTTAGGAAGTCCCTCGAGGTTGTTTTTCATGTCCAGATGATCTAACTGTACTGTTAGCAACAGACGACTTGATTAGTTGTACATGCCCTTGAATGTGTGTCCAAATAAAATTAATTTTCTGTTAAATCACTGTCTGTATTTGACTAACTAATGATTTTTTTTTTTGAGGAAGAAAAGCAAGCATAATATTACTAACTGCTGTAGCAGAGTTTCGTGTTTGGAAATAAACTTAAAGGTGATGTTTTAAAGTATTTAATAGAATGTAATCAGAAGTATGTTTGTTTGTTTTGTTTTCTCCCAAAGACCTTAGATTTGTTCAAGAACTCCTTAGGAATCCAAGTTCTATAGCACTGGTTTGGTAACTGTAGGAAGCTGAATACATACGGTTAATTCTTCAGTGTGTGCAAGTGCTTACACTTCTGAGAGAGAGGAGCTAAAAGCTGCTGAAATATTTAGTCTCTTTCCCTGGCTGAAAGAGTCTGCAAAATGATTTTTTTTTTTTTCCCCAGGCCTTGTTATGCAACATAGTTGCCTGAAAGAACCTGGGCTAAAAGTCTTGATTACTGATTTTTCCTACACGCTTAATCTTGTTCAGACCTACTTTGATAGACTTAACATTTTTTGCAATTGGTAGAGGTTTCTGAGTCATCAAAGCTACATAAACTCGTACCTAATCAGCCTAATGCTTTTAAGTAATCCTCTAGCAAACTCTGATTCTGGAAGATAATATATTTAATGTTGATTCTGTGTCCTCCAGGTAAACTTTTAATTTCAGACCCAGAAGATGCAACCAAAGGAGGAGCCATACTGTGTCTTCTTGAAGCTGTCAAGTGAAAATGACTCTTAGGTTTAACAGCTATATGTCCCTCTGATGGGAAGTCTAAAACACACTCACAGAATGGTTGAGTTTGGAAGGCATGTCTAGAGATCACCAAATCCAACCCCCTGCTCAGGCGGGGACACCTAGAGCATGTGGCACAACCATCTTTCACTGTTGGGATGGCTCTGTGGCCTGTATTGCCCAAAGCCAAGTGCTGCTGTTCTAGTGCTGTCTCCCTACCGCCCCTGCCAGGTCCATGTTGAGTAATTCCTGTGAGAAGGAAGCGCTTATCACAGGGGAGATCCCCAGGTTTTTGTGTTGACAGCCAAGACAGAAACTGGACAACTCATTTCCTGCCTCAGCTCAGACCAGCAGTGGTCAGCAAAGCAGAGCAACCCTGCTTATGTGGAATGTGAGCAGTAATCAACCCTTCTGCCTCGCTGAGCTGAAGTTACCCTTGAGTTTACTTTCCCTGTTATGCCATAAAGAGAGAAAACTGGCTGGAAAGTAGATAGGCAGTAGTATGATCACCGGCACGTTGGCTCTGCTTCTAATTTTGAGCTCGGTACTGCTGAGTGGTACAAGGAATGCTGACTTTTCCTTCATGCACCAAAGGCCTTGTAGCTTTATGGGAGGCTTCTAAAGCAGGTCACTGAGAGCATCTGATCTAGTGCTACACCAGAAAGATTATTATTAAATGCTTATTATTGTTGGAAGCATATTTACTGATCCTTATGTTGTTTTAAAAAGAAAAAAAAAATTACATTCAGAGAAATGAGAAGAAAATGTTTCAGTTTCATTTGTCAGTAGTGTGTATGGGAGGAAAGCAGCTCACATTTGCCTTAGGGAATCTCTTCCAGCTTCTAGGATTCTATAGGTCTTGACCTTAAACTCCTTGTGACATTGTTGTGAAATAATTTACAGAAGACATGATTTTTTTTCTCCTCATTTCCATGTGTTTCATGAGTTGTCAGTCTTAAATCTCAAGATTACAAGCAGTCATGAAGATGGAATGAAAGCCTTCAATCTTGTCTTGAAGGATAGTCAACACGTGCTTTCTACTCTGAAGTTTCAGGGATATTTTTTTATGATGCTTGATTCTCTTTCTGTTTGATAATGCTTATTTATTTATTTATTGGAACTGCATCAAGAACAATAGTCAATGAATCAATTTCCTATCTAGAATTTGCTCTTAGGTTTCTGTTTTTGAGTTATAATAGTGTCAAACTTCTTGATACCCATCTTTACTAAAGATATGTGCATTAATATCTGATTAAGTTCGTGTCATCTTGCACTGAAAAATATGATGCAGAAGGCTAGCATTTGTGTTGCCCGAAAAGTATTAGTTACCATTTACTTTGCAGTGTGAGGTAAGGAAGGAGGACTGTGTTTTGTCTCAACAAGATTGTTTGGATTTGGGGCTTTTGTTCTTTTGGTAGGTGGAAGAAAAGTTTCGAGGTGTGTGGACTTCTGTGGAGTTGTGCATATGTATTCCTTCAAGGACAGCCCTCACTTACATATGTTCATGCTATTGCTATTCAACCTTAAATGCTTAGCAACAAACTCGAGTTCATTTAGTGTGCAGATGGGAAAAGGGTGTCTTTTGTTAAAAATGTGGAGAAGAAATTTTTGCCTTCACTTGAAAACTTTAGAACTTCAATGTTGTTTTATTGGATGGAAGGATCTCACTAGAGCCTATTGACTGCTCTGCTTAACATCTTTCCTTCCTCCTAGATTAAGAGCACAGCAAACTCGAGTGCCTTAATGTCACTTTTTCACCTTATGTTGTATTTTAGGGTTGCTTTTTATTTTATGTTTTGGGTAGGGAGAATCTTGTCTTACTGTCAGCAAACTATACGGATAGATCATATTTTTAGAATTTGTTTCGCAGTAGACTTTCATTCAACGAATGAAGTATCTCTCAGAGAGGAATTGGCTCGTCTTTTTTTCTTTCTCACTTTTCTGAAATGTAAAGTAGAGCTTTACTAGGGATTCTTCTGTAGTTGAGGTGCTGGGAGGAGAGAAAAATGAGGCGTCCTCTTTCCCATTATAAAAGAAGAAAGGGCAGGGAAGGGTGAGAAAAGGAGAGAAAGGAGAGGAAATTCTTGCTTACCTGTTGAGCTTACTAAATTCGTCATGGTCATTCAGCTCTCCCTTAAATGTGTTAGTGCTAGACTAATATCTCTTGGGAATAACTAAGCTGTTTGTTGTTCTTTTCCTACACAAATACGTTATCCTTTCTTTCTTTCAGAAATAACACTGCACCAGGGCTAGAAAATAATGTTAGCAAATACATTATCCTTTTAACCTGGAAAGCAGGCATGCAGCTGCCACTTGCGGTGCTGCTCTCTGCCTGCTGTAGGATTTGCTGGAGTTTCAAATCTGGAGTGTCCATCTCAGCTGCATGTTGCAAATTGTTGTACGTTGTGAGCAGGGATGGACCAAACCTGATCCATGTCTGTCCGAGATCTACTCTTGCCTTTTTAAGGGGATATTTGTTGCAGGATAGTTACAGGATGTTTTAAGAGTTTTATCAGTAGGTGATCTTTTTATAATGGTGCAAGAAGAAAATTGATGTATTTTTGTAAAATAAGACCAGAGAATTTGAATGGGATAGTTTTGTGGTTATAGAACATGTAAGCAGATGTTAGAGATATTTCCTACCTCAACTATGAAGCACGGAAGTAGGTTGAATGTACATCAGGACCCCAAAAAATCAGAATCAAAGAAGAAAATAATCAACGTTGCTTAACGGAAAAGCTACCTGCCAGTTTTTTTGAGGAGAATTTCCCTTCCTTTCTCCTGTGTGCCCCTGCAAAGTGGAAACTTGTTTCTCTTTAGAGCATTTGTGCAGGATACACACGCTATACGATGCCATCAGCAACAAATGGATTTATTGAAGCTCTGGCATTCCTACAGGGAAGCAAGGGTGGTTTGTAGCAGCTTAGTTAGTCTGGGTGAAGGAGAGAAATGCCAATAAAATACGTTGGGCTGATGAGAGAGAAACTAAGTGCTTAGTTTGGTTGTCTTGGAACCTGCATCAATATAATTGAAAATGAAGATCCTGAAGTACAGAATACAGAAAAGTTGTGTTCCCTCTTATGTGAATAGATCTTTCTCCCTTGCATATGTAGCTTTATAGGTTGAGGAAGTTACCATTTTCTGGTGGGAGTAACTTATGCTGGTACAGAAGAGAAGACTTTGGATATACAGTCAAGTAAAGTAGGGCCTTGTTTTTTTATAGAGATTCTATTTTTATATATTTACTAATTTATTCATTTGTGACTTGTTCCCTCTTAGTACTTCGCTTTTGCCTGAAGAGCATGGTGCTATATTAGATCCATGGCACTTCTTTTTGGATGATAACAAGCATGCTGGCAGCTCATGCTGGCAGATTAGAGATTGTCAGAGATCTCCCCCATGGCATTTTGACACCAGACAAAGAATTTTTCAAACTTACTCAGAGAGTTGACTTTTAATATTCCTATTTATTTAGGTTTCTGTGGTGTATGACTAATATCTTTTATTGTCTCTCTGATGGAGTATGCCAAAGGAATTCTGCTGCTGTTTTGCTGGGAGGCTACTCTGCTGTAGCCAGAGTCCAAACAAATATAATATGAAATGATTTTACTCTTATGAGACTGGGGAAGCCGATATGCTTTGCTGTTTGGACCTTGGTTCTTGGCATCCTGTGGTTGTTGATTAGGACAGAATGTGTTTTAAGACATATTAAAAATATTTTTAAAAAATGACTAAGCTGATGGGATTTGTTGTTCTGTGAGGGTAGCAGTTGCCCTTGGGACAGGTGGGAAGACATGCTTGTGTAGTCCTAATAGGTTCTATTTCTGTAAGAGAGCTTAAAATGTGGGGAGAATGATGAAGCAAATGCTTTTCTTCTTACTGGATGTCTTTGTACTAAAGAAAACTGCTACAGTGGTTCTTAAAAATAAATGTAAATGATTTTGCACTTTCAATAAATTTCTTCTGAAGTGAGGTTTTTATTTCAACTAGTGTTTTTTCCCTTGCATTTATTTACAGAAATGAGGTTCTGAAAATATATTAATTTAAAGTCCAAATGTATTATTTTGAAGAGAGAAAAGAGATGACCCGAGGGAGTGACCTGAATGACTTATTTTCCAGACTTGCATAAAGTGAATTTGCCTTTTTTTTTTTTAGCCTCCCTATAACAGGAAAATAGTAATAATAATGCCTTATTAAGTTGTTTTGACAGGGAAAAGCAGAACAAATAATTAACATTAGTTACCACTAAGTAGCAAGAATGAGAACCCCAATTATGCTCCATCAAACACTGACAATCCAAAAAAGTGAAACAAACTTATTTTAACCTCTTGCTGCCTTTTTTTTTTCTATTGTCTGTACTGATGACCTTCACAAAAGTGTTTTTTTTGTTTTTTTTTTTTTTTTTTTTTTTTTTTGTTTTTTTTTTTTTTTTTTTTTTTTTTTTTT
>JAWLRI010000764.1:3310060-3372068 GCA_034781795.1 Crypturellus tataupa
CCCCCCCCCCCCCCCCCCCCAAATTTTTATTTTAATTAATTAATTTATTTATTTATTTTCAGGATCCTGGCAGGGCTCCCAGGAGCAGAAACAGGCTTTGGGGAGCGTTCCTTTTATCACATGGTTTGCTCCTGTCTTTGCAGTGGGCATTTGTGGAGGAAATTTGGGTCTACTAGTTAGTACTTGTCACTTGGATTTTTTTTGTTGTTTCAGATTAGACATTGCAGAAGTTTGTGGCAAATTATGCAAAAAATAAAAACTGCTGCATCAACTTTCTCTTGTGTTAAATAGAATCAAGTTCCATAATAAACTGGGGTCAGCATGAATAAAAGGGAATATATTGCTGAACCCTGGATTTATAATGTGAAAAAATATTTGTGTCTCTACCTTTCTGTTAGTGCAGAGCCTGATACCACTTTACCTTGAAGCATGATTTGGAGGATTTTCTTGGTATTTAAGGGCTCTCTATGCAATGCAGCATTTCAGATGGGCTGCTTTGGCGACGGTTAGGCTGAGGAAAGTCATGGCCTTGGTTGGGAAGTATATAAGGAGGTAGGTGGAAGCCTAAGCTTAGCTCCTGGGAGCAGCTTTCTGATGGTAAGGGTGGCTGGAGGGGCTGTGGGGTCTCCCTGCTGGAAGCTGTTCAAGCTGCATTAAGCAAAACTCGCGTGGGACAAGTATGGTTGAGCCTGCTTTAGACGAGACAGGGTGGCATAGCATGAATCAGAATTTCTTCACTTTCGTTGGTGCTGCCGCCAACATGTACTGTGTCACTTATCTAGGCATGGACTATTGATAAATTTTAAAATTGCTGATTTTTTTTCCAACCCTCTCTCCCCTTGCAAATAAACACCCGGCTTCTTTTCCTCACTTTGGCTGGCTGTTTGTTTGGTGACAGGTGCCTGCAGTAAGCGCTAGAGTTCACTTTGTGTACACTGATGCCCTTGACTTTTTGCTGTATGAATTTGGAACTTGGCAGTGTGCAACTTGAAAGGGAAGATTCCTTAATATTTGTGCTATACCTGTGCCCACCCTGAGTCTTTGATTCCAGTCATTTGGTGGCAGCACGGGGTTTTGTTGCGCTCCAGATTCATTCAATACCGTCTGGTGTATGTGGGGGAAGAAATACCCATTTCAGGCAAACTAGTGGGCTGCTACGCTGACTGCAGCAGTTGCTGTTTTGGCCACTTCAGCAGTGGTCATTGCCTGACGTTCGGCAGCGTGATTTTGTATAAGGAGTTTGTGTGCTGCTTCCAAGACTTCTTATTGTTTTTGAGATTGTCACACTGTCTGTGGTGAATCGGGCATGTTAGTTTTTATGCTTTGTTGTTCAAAGAACTGGTGGATTTGCTGAAACAGGAAGGACTTGGAAGGTACAAAGACTTTAGTAGGAGTGTAAATAGTCATGAGTTTTAAAGGCAGTACAGTCCTGTCATAGCAGTGTGATAATTCAATATTGTCAATTTTACAGAATTTAGAGCATGTTGCACATGTTGCACCTCAAAATAAAAAAGATTTTTTTTTGTCATTCTGTCATTTTTGTTTATTAGTTCAAAGTAGTCTCAGTTGCAGGGGTGCAAAATGAGGGTGCAGAAGACACTGCTGGAAATCCCCATGAAAGGTTTTTTTTTATGCTAGCCCTTCATCTTTGGGTGTGTATGGTTTACAAATGAAATATAGTAGCTCTTTCTTTGCTATATGACAGAAAGTGTTTTCCAGAGTAGTCAGAATTGAATTTCCTTGTGAGAAAGCTACCCTAAACAGAAGAGAGTTTTTTTAGCACATAAGAATTAATGTTGCATGCAGAGTCCCTAATTCTGGTTGATGTTAATTATGCTCTAATGAGAGTGAGGGAGAGGAAGAGGGTGCAATGAAGAGAATCGTATTAGGATTTAAATTGGCAAGGGATGGGAGAGTTAAAGTAAATATTTAATGTTTTCTACATGATCCAGAGAATCATCAGGCAGATGCTGGTTGTTGTCATGTAGGATGCTTCAGTGGAAAAAGCTGCATTGAACACACCTTGGCGTGGACTGCATCTCCATCAAAAAATTATGGCTGTGATTCACTGGTTAATTTTGTAGAGAAAGAATTTAAAATCAACCTTTGAAAGGCTTGGTAGGTAGGGGAAAGGTTGAGTGCATTTTCCAGGGTAGAGCTAGATGAAAACAGTAAACAGCAGTGAAAGCTATTATTCTCAGATTCTCTGCTCATTTTTTAAAATCTGTATTATAAAATATATATGGATTATATTTTTATATAAAGAATAATTTCTATTCCTGATGCACAAGTGACTTTTTAACTTACCAGTCCCAAAGATTAACTGCTTCTTACAACTGGACCTAGTAAAAATAAATCCCTCGTGCTATTTTTTGTGTTTAGCTTTTTTAGCCCACTGGTTTCAGGATGTTTCCTGTATGCCATGTGCAGTTACCTACCTGAGGAAATTGGTCTAGTTGCTGTAAAATACACAGTGCTGTGCATTTGGTTGGGGTGTTTTGGAGGTGGAAGAGCCCAGTGGAAGCATCTCCCCCTCTCCTGAGTGAATCTGCAGCTCACCCCCCGCCCCCCCCCCAACCCCTTCCACATGCCATGTGATGGATAGTGTAAATAGTGGGAAGAGCCTGATAAATTAGGAAACTGCCCACAGCCATTTATGACCCAAGCAAGTATTGATCACCAAGCAATTGGCGGGGGGGGGGGGGGGGGGGGGAGGGGGGGGGCGGCGGGGAGCATTAAATTCCACACGTCTCTTCAGCCGCTTTATTGATCCCGAGCCTCCTCTGTGTGTTTGGTCAATATGTGGGGCTGGAAAATTGGTTCTCAGAGCTACAGTGTCAATGAGGGCTGTGTGACAGTCAAAGGGGCAGAGTTACGTGGTGCTAACACCTCTTCCCTTACTGTAGGCAGTGGAATTGCAGAAGGGAGCGTGGCCACGTGCTCAACCAAGAGAAGGCATAGCATGTTTTAAGGGGAAATTTCAAAATTCTGGGCCTGTTTGTCAAGTAATCACCTTCTCAGGGATCTTTTCCTGCAATACACTAGAGTACTAAGCACACTTTTCCTCACGCAGTACAAAACTGGTGTTTTTTTTTTTTTTTTTTTCCCTGTGCGTAATAGTTGCATGTAAGACTTTTTTTGAAGGACTCTAGTTTCTAACAGAATTCTGTAATGTGAGAGGAGGAAACATTACTGAGAGGGTGCAATCTTCTACAACATTTTATCTGTATTTATAAATAGCCAAATAGTTTAAATAAATAAATAAAGGAGAGCAAAGGAGAACAATAGGGGAGCAAGGGAAGAAAAGTAGTATATTTTTATATATATCCCTTGCTGTATATTTTAGCAGGTATTTTTTTTAAAGACTGATTTACATACAGTGAAATGCTACAAGCAGATGTCAAATCCTCTAAAATAATTATTAGAGTTTAGTTTTTTTGTGCTTTTAATTGCTCAAAATTAAAACTAGCAAAGCTAGGGCAGGCTTTCAAATTCTGGTAGCAAATACGACTGTTGTCCCTCGGTGTCATATGAAGCTCAGGCCAAACCTGACTGCAGAGCTGTAGCCTTCATGGCACTTCAGTCATGTTTTGCATGTTGACTCTGCCAGTGAGAGAGCGAAAACTTAACCTATCCGTTAATATAAAAGTAACATCACCTTAGGGATATCTAAAACCTGCTATTTATTTTTGAGACTTCAGCTCACTAATTAGAATCTAATTTCAGATGAGGTAGCACTTTATTAAATATGTGTTTATTCCGGAGTGTAAGGAGAAAATATTTGCTGGAGCCTGCAAATACTGCTTTCCCAGGCTCACACCGCCCTTGGTGCTGGGAGGTTTCACTTCTGGCCATTCTAAGGCTGGAAATCTGGTTGTTTTCACTTGGGGGTGATGCTGCAGCCAAGGGCTGACCTGGGTTCGTAATGTGTGACCTGCTGCGCCCGTCACAGGTGTTTGCGCTGCGGGTCGCTGCGGCCGCTCGCTGTTCGCTTCTTGGTGCATTGGGCACCGTCCCCAAGAGCCCTGTGCCAGCTCGGGTCATGGGCACAGCGTCCACCCGCAGCACCGTCCTCTTAGGCCTTGCGCTTAGAGGAGCCATCGCGGGAGGCTGGTGATGCCGCGAGGGCTGTGCTTTGACCCGTGGAGGGACCATAGCGGGGCTTGGACAAGGCGGTCTCCAAAGGTCCCTTCCAACCTCAGCCTGCGGGAGGCTCTTGAGGGCCTCGATGTGCGGCGCTGAGGAAGCCGCAGGCCAAACAGGTGCGTTCACGGCTGTGCGCCGCACGGGCAGTGTCCCGCCACCCGGGGCAGAACGGGCGGAGGCCCCTGGGCAGTGCTGCTTTTCCCCAGTTTTCCTTTCCAGGTCACTGGGCTTCGCTGAGGGCCCTGTCCTCAGGGAGAGGGTGGGCGAGGACAACAGTGACGAGCTGGGGAGCTTCCTTCGCCTGCCCTCGCAGACCTCTTAATTACGAGGCATTTGCCAAAATGATGAGGCTATTAGAGCTCTGTGCTTCTAAATTCTGGATGTTATTTAGGTTTGGGTTTTCATACAGCGTTAAGGGCGTATTTTTGTGCTGGCAGGAGTAGCGCCTTGTTCCTCCTTGGTGCTTTTTTGTTGTTATATTTCATACTGTTTTGCAAGATTAGTGTTGCTATTCCCTTAAATAGAGAGGCAGACAAATAAATACTGCTAATAACGTATTTCAGTTCTTCCCCATCTGCCTGGGGGCGAGGGTAAATTGGCTCAAGCTCGTCTTGAAGCTAAGCAGTTACTGTTGCTGTTTGTATGTCAAGATTATTTTCCTGATTTTTCAAACATCTCTGGGGTCTCAGTACTTCCCATGATGGGCTATTTTCAGTACCTATTGTGAAAAAAAAAATTGTTTTCAAAGCTATAACTGTTGTCCTCAGGCAATTCTTAAATGGGACATGAAAGAGTGTAAAGCTCCAATCAAAGATATGCTGCAGATATTTGGCACTATGTGATTTTGTGTGTGGAGTTTGAAGGGGCTCCTCACCTGATCTTAGAGGCTGTTCTTTAGCACCCTGAGAACCGAAGTGCAACTACAGTGAGGACAGAGCTGCGTCATGAGCCTGGGGAAGGGAGCCAAGGTCTTCTGGCCTTGCATGGAATGGTCTTTGTAGACCTAAAATCTTGAAAACTCCCCTTTTTTTACTACTGCTGTAGGGTTTCTTGTTTTATTTTTGGCTATAACCCCATAATGTTCAGGGTGGAGGAACCTTTACAGTTTGAAATAGAATTGCCAGGAATTTGATCCCCGTAATAGAGAGGTTGGTCTCAAAGATAATAGAGCATTGGTCTATTTTTCCTTTTAACGATTTATTGCTTGTCAGTAACGCAAAATAAGTAGTCCAGCCAGTTTTTCTAGTAAGCCATTTGGTGCCACCAGGGCCACAAAGTAGTAATATTTAGATCAGGTTTGCTTTGAGTGCATTTCAGAGGGATTCTTTTCAGTAGTGGGGTCTCTGTGGGGAGTATCTCTGGGTGCCAGGTCTTACAGTCAAGTTTTATTATTTGACCTCCTTCCTACCTAGGTGTCCTTCACTTGCTGGAGCACGAGGAGGAGTATGTTTTCACACTGCCCAGTGCCTATGCCCGCTCCATACTCACCATTCCCTGGGTGGAGCTCGGAGGCAAAGTCAGCATCAGCTGCGCCAGGACAGGCTACTCTGCTACGGTCACCTTCCACACCAAGCCCTTCTACGGAGGAAAGGTCCACAGGTACGGGGGTTTCTGCCCAATTCTTACTGACCTGCCGCTGGATTTTGATTAAAAACAAAATGTGGACACCTGTTTAATTCTTTTATTAGACTGTTCTATTGGCAGAAATCTGGATTTCTTTTTCTGTTGGTGTCTGAAGTGAGTTGCAGCTTTAGAGCACAATTTATTGCAGTTACTATTTAACTTAATGAGATACATTTCTCGCCTTGAGCTAGAATGAGTGCGTTCTTGCAGGCTTTCTCGCATACAGAAATTTCTCTGAAGTATTTAAATGACTTTCCCCATTTTGTGGCTTGTGTGCTAGTGCACAGTGCGGGGCCAGGAAAGTGTATGCAGGAAAGGCAGTAGCCCAGCTGCACCACTTGCTGCTTCTGTGGGAGCTTTGCGGATGAACTGATGGCCAAGTACAGCCAAGAAACCCAAGTGCTGCTACTCCCAGCATTAGCCCACTGCTGGGCACTATTTCTGCACTGAAATTCCAGATAAAAATATTTGCCTGTTCCCCTTTAACAATGGTGTGAAGAGGGGCAGTGTAAGACAGTTTCCTGACTTCTTTAATGCTCAGATTGATGACTCCCAGTTACAAGCACTCATAGGCCTACATGCATACCCTCATTCTGCAGGAGGATTATAGCAGTTTCTGTGAAAAGGATTTAGTTACCTCTGGAATGGTTATGTTTGCTTTACTGCAGTAGATCTAATTATTCTTCCATGTGCAAGCCAACCATTTTAATGGTACTTGTGTTCAGGAAAATATATCAGCAGGAACTGTTATGACATATTTTCCTGAAAGTCACAGGTTAGTAGTTGGCACCCATCAATGAGAGTGCAAATTTGCTGTCTTTTAAGAGTTTTAAGACTTATTTAAGTTTATAAATTATTTGTCATGTGCTGTTAAACACATGTGTGTGTGTGTATGTGTGCACATCCGTGTGTGGCTACATTCCCTGCTGTATTTTGCTTTTCCCATCCTGCTTCTCTGTTCTGCTTGCTCCCAAAATGTGGCACTGGAGCCATTGAAGGGTTTTTAATTGTTGCCTCTGAGAAGCTGAAAAATATAAATTTGTAGGTCTGGGATAAGTACTTTTTACTTGAGTATCTCACAACATTAAAATTCTGGTGTGAAACATGAGCTTTAAAATCTTGTTCTGAAATTTTCAGACTAATGTTAAGAATTGCTTCTTAGGCCATTGAGGTAATGGTCTTTGTCTTATGGGTTAAAGCTGATTGTTAGCATTTTAAATTGGTTACTGCTGTGCCTTTTGTGTGGTGCAAAAGCTATTGCTTCAAACATTAGCAGAGCTTACGAGTCGTTCTTCTTATGGATAGCGTCTGCTTGAAATACTATTTTGTAGATATAGAAAGCTACTTGTAGGCTTAGTTGTAATAGCCTTTCAATATGCTGATAATAAATGGTACCAATTATTTTTGTGCCCTCCTTTTCTTTGCTCTTCTCTTAGGGTGACAGCTGAAGTGAAGCATAATCCCACTAATACCATCGTGTGCAAGGCCCAGGGAGAGTGGAATGGTACGCTGGAATTCACTTATAGCAACGGAGAAACCAAAGTGATTGACACTACCAAGCTACTGGTTATCAGGAAGAAGATTAGACCAATAGCCAAACAAGGCCCGCTGGAATCAAGGTGAGGACAGAGGCGTTACAGTATTTCCTTCTGAACTTCAGGTGAGAACAGAGTAGCAAAGCACAATTCAAAAGGGCCTTTCTTACAGTGTGTTGATCTAGGCACAAATAGCTGAAGCTGCATGTGTTGGTTCTTCAGTACATAAATTACATTATAATGACGTATATTTTAATTTTGTAGAGGAAAGATACTTGTATTAATTTCAATAAGCATTTGAAAAATGTAATGCGGTGTTCTGCCCGCTCTTTGGAGTGGTCATATCATGTCCAGTTACTCATGATTTCCCCTTTGTGAGCCCATGCTGGCTACTCTTGGCCACCTTTGTGTCCTTTATATGCCTAGAGATGACATCCAGGATGAGCTGCTGTTCCTTCATTTTTTTTCTAGTGATGGAGATAAGGCTTACTGGCCTGGAGTTCCCTGAGTTCTCCTTGCCCTTTTGGAAGACTGGAGTGACATTACCTTTCTTCCAGACCTCAGGCACCTTTCCTTATCTCCCATCATCTTTCCAAGATGACTGAGAGGGGCTTAGCAGTGATGTCTGCCTGCTCTGTCGGCACTCGTAGGTGCATCCCATCAGGGCCCATGGGTCTGTAGATGTCAGGTTTGCCTGATCTGGCCTTCTTCCAGCGAGGGAAGGTATTCTTTTTCTCCAGATTTTCCTCCCAGGTCTTCAGGGTCTGGGATTCCTGAGGGCTGGTCTTAGCAGTAAAGACCAGAGCAAAGACAACATTCAGTATCTGCCTTCTCCGTGTCATTCATTCGTCACCAGGGCCCTTGCCCCATTCTGTGGCAGGGTCACACTCTCCTTAGTCTTCCTTTTGTCCCTGATGAATTTAAAGAAGCCTTTCTTGCTCTTTTTGACATTCCTTGCCATATTCAACTCAAAATGCATCAAGGTCCCTATGTTCCTGCCAAGTATTCCTGCTGTATTCCTGCTTCTACTTTCTGTATGCTTCCTTCTGCTTGAGTTTTGCTGGGAGTTCGTTGTTTATCTCTACATGTTTCCTGCCCTCCTTTGTTAACTTCTTGCTCAGTGGGATATAGTGTTCCTGAGTCTGGAAGGTCCTTGAATATTAACCAGTTCTCTTGAACCCCTCTTCCTTCTAGAGCCCTATCCCCTGGGGTTCTTCTAAGCAGGTCCCTGAAGTGGCCAGTTTGCTCTCCTGAAGCCCAGGGTTGTGATTCTGCTTCCTCCTTGCAGGATCCACCATCTCATGGTCACTGCAGCCACAGCTGCCCTCAACCTTCATCTCTCCCAGAGGCCTGTCCTTGTCTGCTGCTATGTGGTCCAGCAGCAGCCTCTCTCTGTTGGCTCTTGGGTCACCTGGGCCAGGAAGTCATCCTCGGTGCCCTGCAGGAACCCCCTGCTCTGCCTGTGCCCAGCTGGGTCATCCTTCCAGCGCATGCAAGAATTGCTGAAAGCTCCAGCCCTCTCCATCCATTCGTGCGCAGGCACTTTGGGCTCTCCGGAGGGGCCTTGGAGTGTGCTCATTTCCAGGAGAGATGTCCCCTTATCCTGTCTTGTAGGCCCTGAATTAGGTGCGTGCCATTGTGGGAGACAGCTCCACTTGAGCCCTCTTTGGCTGACTGCAGGGTTTCCTCTAGCTCTTTCCTTCTTGGGGGCTTCCTAGTTTGGAGTCCTCCTTAGTGGCTTGGGCAGCCTGTTGGCTGTGCCTGGTCTAGGAAGGTGGCTCCCGTCTCTCCCAATCAAGCAAATCAAAAGCAGGAATCAGCTGAGCTTCATCTTCTGATCTAGAAATATGTTTTCTTTACAGATGTGTCTTGAGTCATTGGGCTCAAATTTTCTACTTATTATTTACTTCTACTTGTGTGCTCTGTACTTCCATTTGCTACTTTTTTATCACAACTCATTTTCCCCCTAGTTTCATGTAAGTAAGCAAATTATAAATACTCAGTTTCTGCAGGATATGCACTTTATCAGCTTATAAACAGAAACTCATTTAAATAGCCCTGGAAAGATGTTAGAGGCACGCTCAGTTCCTCATCAGGGTTTTTTGTGGGCAAAGTTGTCACTAGGCTAATACGGTGTGAAAAAGCTTTGTACCTCCGTAGTGCCAGTTGTGTGGAAAAAAGAACGCTGGTTATAAACTGGTAATTGCTGTTGAGTGGGAACATACAGCATGGGTCTGAAATGCTTAGGGTCTAAAGTTTAGATTCTGTGCATCACCTGCCCTTCTAGTAAACCTGGTGGGGACAGTTGGTGTCCAAATTTAATGTACTCCTGGCTTTTATCTAACACTCCCTTATAATGTGAAAATTTTCTGCTGATAAGCACAGAATAAATGCTGCACATTTAGGGTGAATCATCAATTGTGAAAATGGGAAAAAGAAATGACGAATACAAAATTGATCTGTTCCTCTAAACAGGTTGTAAAGAGTTGGGGGCATCAGAGAGACACTGGGAAAGTTAATTTGAGGGCAAAACCCTGGGAGCTGAGCAAGTCTGAAAATGATGAAGGTGGTGAAACTGTGAAAAAGCTGAACGAGGAACATGCCTTAAACCTGCCCCTTGCCGGGCTTTGGTTGGAGCCACAGGATTTCTTGCCCTCCTGTAACTCACGTGTGCCCCTCCTTGGTCACGCAGGCGCCTCTGGCAACACGTCACCAACTCTCTGAAAGAAGGAAACATCGACGCAGCCACAGAGCACAAGCACCGCCTGGAAGAGAGACAGCGGGCAGAGGAGAGGCAACGTGCGGCTCTGACAACTCCGTGGAAACCAAAATATTTTGCCAAAGAGGTACTTTGAGAGGCATCTTTGTGTGCGTGGGGGCGCCGCTACCAATGATTTGGCTTGTGGGTTTTGCCAGGGGCTGTTTTTACTATAGATCACTGAGTTTTTCCTTGCTTTTGTGTTGTTAGATTTTGGCTCTTGGGGAAGAGCAATGGGCTGTTCCTTGTGCATTTTTGGAAACATTTATACCTTCCTTCAGTCTTGTTTATTTTAACATGGATTTTTAATGATGTGGCCTAATGTTAGACACCCTAAAGCTGTGCTTTTTATGTTGAAATGCACACCGTGATTTGTAAATGCTGTGTACTCGCATCTCCTGCTAATCTTGATCTCGGCGTATTGAAGAAAATGCGATTTTGGGATATTTATCCAATATATGTGTGGAGATACTAAATAGCTTTGGATTTCATCCACTTTTAGGTGAAATAGATTTCACTTAGTTAAGCTTTGCTCTTTCTAAGAGAGAAGGGGAAATAAGCCTTAATTAGGGAATTGCTGTGTGACCCTATTGTGAAGTTGCCCTGTTCATACAGCTGTTTAAAACAGCAGTTCTCAGACTTGCTTCTTTCCCTCCTCTTATTTCTTTCATCCTGCCCAAATTAGTTGTAAATGCATTAAGGATCAAATTTTCAGATGACAGTTACAATTTCTTGTAATGTTTGGTACTATTTTGTGTGTGTTTGTGTGTATAAATGTGTATAAATCTTGTTTGTAAACTTTTCCTAATTTTCTTACAGGGCGACGGCTGGCTGTATTTGAATCCTCTCTGGAAGACCCATTGATAAGAGAGAGCTGTTGTCTCACAGCATTTACCTTAAAGGCATTAAAATGATACAGTATATAACTTTAAGAAGTCATTGGATAGGTCCTGTTATCAGAAGATAGAAATGAGAAGCTATATACTGTGAATGATGCATCTCAAAATAACCACGAGCTTGAGTTTATTCAGGAGCCATTTTGTGTGTATATACAGACAGACACTTACATACATACACACGTATGTGCACACAGTGTGTATGTGTGTTTGTGTGTGTATTATTTACACTATATGTAACAAAGTATAAACACTGACAGTGATTTAAAAACCTTATTCTGTAAGTTTTAGGGCATAAAACTCTCACTGGAATCGGGTAGGGTTCCCTGAGTTGTGTGCTTGCAGGATCAGGCCCTATGTTAGTATTTAAGAATACTTTTTTATTAGTCCTGGTTAAGGTTTTCTATTTTCCACTTTTGCCAAAAACGTTTTGCACTTAGGATGTGACGTGTCACTTAATGGCAGCCGCTCAGTCCAACCAGTCACTGCGTGGCGCACCTGACCGCGCTCACTCCCCAGGACGTTGGTCGCAGAGCCCCTTCCCTGCCCCAAGGCGTGACATTCCTGTCCTGCCAGCGGCAGCGCTGCCTCCTCAAGCTGTTCGCCCGTACTCGCTGCCATCTCCCCGCTGCCATCTCCCCGCTCCGTGGCTTGTGCCTCCCTCGAGGGGTCGGTGGGTCCCGCCTGCTCCGAGAGCCCTGTGCGGGCTGGGAGGCATCCTCCGGCGCCGTCAGCCCACGCTCTTTGGTCCTGGCCTGGGCGCCTGTTCCTCATGCTGCCTCCTGAAGAGAGTGGATGCAGACGGTTGTCCCGGAGAGATGGTTTCCTCATGGAAAAGTCCCTGTTCCGTAACTGACGGCCCTGAGATAAGGAGGCTGTTGATGGAGCCCATGGAAGGGATGTCATCTGGCTTGGGAAGTAAATAAGCAAACAGCCCCATAGCATCATCTTGCTCTGTGAGCTCAACACTGTGACTCTCGGAAAATGGTTTCTGAAAATCTGACTTGTTAAAAGCTCAGCTGTGTTTTTAGTTAGCATTTGTTAAAAGATTTTTTTTTTTTTTTTTGAGGAGGGGAAAAAAGAGTGACAAAAAGAAACCAATCCAAGACATGCTGACTTCTGCTCAGCCCTTCTTTTTACAGTGCCCCTTTTAAAAAGAACCACTACATTTCTAACATATAGTAGCATGGATGCCTACTTTGCTGTAGTACTGATTAATTTTGTGCCTTTTGTCTGCTTTTTAACACAAGAGCTTATGCTTTGTAGCTATTATTCAGATATATTTAGGTCGAAGCACTGCTTATATCTGTTCTGGTGTCTTGCATTTTATAATAGTTTTTTTTTTTGCTAGATATTAAAATCTCTTGGGCAGGCAACTGAAAAGGCTCTGTAGAGGTGTGTACATACGGAAACATCCCATTAGTTGTTCACTCGGACATGACACTTAATAGATCTTTAAATTTTGAACTTCAGATCCTTATTAAATGAGCTGTGGTCTCCTTTTCCTCCTAAATGCTATTTTGTCTGCTTGTATATACTTTTTCTTGCACATTAGAAAGATTAATGTTATTAATGACTTAAATCCTATTTTTTAAAGAAATGCAGATTGTGTGAGCTTGGTTTTCTAATTGACACTTTTTTTTTAAGAAAAATTATTTTTAGGTATAGTTAATGTTTTTCTGTAACAACATAAAATGATGCTCTTGCTGGAGGCACTGAACTACTACCAAGTATCATCAGGAAATCCCACACCTTATTGCCTGCAAGGGTTAATTTATAACAGATCCATTCTTGTTTTAGAGGTTAATCTGGTAAGTAACTAGATCTATTCGTACCAATTACTCGATCACCACAAAGAACAATAGAAAATACAGATTTAAACACATGGACTGTCCTCCCAGAACTCCACTTTCTTACACCAAAGAACTGGGCGCATGTCAGTTAAAAGCAGCTGTGGGCCAGGCACGTGCCCGCGGCCTGGGAGAGGAGCCCTCTTGCAGCCCTGATGGTGTTGAAGCTGCAGAGATGCTGTAGCTCTTCTCTTGGGTGGAAATTGGAATTATTTTATGCTTGTAACTTACTGAAGATTTCTGTCTGCATGGTTAGTTGTTTCTGCAGGCCGAGAACTTCCCCCTTGTGCTCTGTGAGGCTGGGAAGAGGCCCCCTGGTGCCGCTGCAGCTGCTTTCTTGCCCAAAGTAACTTGGGAGATGCAGGCATAAAAATAATCCTTTTTGAAAAGATGTTATCAGCAAGAGATTCTAGAACAAGACTCACAAGAAGCGTCACTTCATTTTTCTGGTTATGTATTCCGTATGTTTTACAAGGCTGAAAATTAAGTATTCATGAGCCTTTATCTGTATGTTGTTCCAATAGCTGTCTTGGACTTGCCAGTATGAATAATTTCAAGTAGCCAATGTCTTGTAACATAAAAACCTACATGTACATTAGATTTTTTTTTTTTTTTGCATACCTGTAGAAAGCCTATGCAACTTCTTTTTTCTTTCTTCTTTTTTTTTTTTCCTTTCTTTCTTTTTTTCTTCCTTAAAAGCAGAAATGGTCCTTATGCAAAATTACACTCCTCTCGTTTAAAAGCTACTCCGGCAGTCTCTTCTGATCCGCCTCCCTGTCACACTGTGTGGATTCGAAATGGCAATGCTCATGAATAAAGACTCGTTTCAGGCTAGCAGTGGATGCCCTCTCTTTCCGCTGGAGCCCTTGGGGTTTGGTTACTTGCCTGCCCCGAGTGGTGTTCAGCTTCCATGTGCATGAGCTGCTTTCACGGCTCTCAGGGCAGCTACTTGCCCATCAAATCCTTCTCTTTTCCCTCACCTCTGTAGGCGAGTGTGGATTCAATTTGGCAGACACAACACTGGGCAAATAGGGCTAGGCAGCCCCAGCCCTGGCTGCGGAGCACGTGCTTTGACAACCATACAGCAAACTAGGTTATAGTGTTCTCTTGGTGCTGAAAATGAAAATTTAAAGTTTATAATTACAGAGGTTCGTGTTTGGAGTTGTATTTTAAGATGCAGCTGAAGCATTGCAGCAGTAAACACTGCTGCTGGGGAAAAATAGGCATAATAGAGACGTCAGTGGTCCTGGACGATCTGTGTTTTTCAGGTTTCAGTGAATGCAGGTCTGGTTTATTCTAAATATTTGTCTGCACTGTTGGCAACTGTTGGGCCAGAACATTTTGTTACTATGTAAAATGCAGAGGTCACCTGTGGTGATGAATGGGACAGGAGAAGCTGTTCACTGGTCCCTTTCCTTGCGTTGATCCTCAGCCGGGCTTGGAGGAACACAGGAAGGTGGTTTTGGGGCCTAGCGGCCCTGGGCTGTTTTTACCCCACAGCTGGGCCCTGCGGCCAACCCAGGCATTGGGGAGGGCTCCCCCTGCCCCACCAAGTAACTTTGTTCCCTGAAGAGCAGAGATAAGGCAAAAGGGGTGTAATGTTCTGTAAGCGAGGAAGACTAAGGCAAAACCAAACCACGACCCTATTCCCTGGTGGTTCTGGCTCTCTGGTGCACAAGCTCACAAGGTGCAGGCCAGACTGTCAAAAATAACTCTCTTAACGGTGGAGGTACCTAAGCTTTAAAAGGGACTGGCTAGTTTTCCTGCACAAAGACGGTAGTTTTAAATTTGTCCCATGTTTTGAGTGAGTGTTTCAGATCCCCTTGAGTTGCCCAGCCTGCCCCCTCGCTGCTCTAGCTGTGTGAGGGCTTCCCAGTCCTGTGCAACGTGTGGGGGAGCGGGATAAGGGCGCCGCGGCGAGGAGGAGGCTCCCGCAAACAGAGTGACTGCGGGATATCAAACAAACTGCGCAAATCACCCACAGGGCTAGGAACAGAGCATAGTTTCACTTTTTTATTGATAACAAAATTGATATGTAGAGAGGACTGAGTCACAAAGCTGTTTTCAAGAGTAAATATAGCAAGATATTCAACTGTTTTTCTCCTCCTGTTATGGAAGTGCTTCCCCAAATCAATTAAACGCTTTCTCCAGGGGTAACCTGGAGTAGTGCTGTGTTTGTTGCTTTCACCAGTGCTGGGTAAGAAGTAACACACAAGTCAGCAATCCTGGCTCCTAGACCCCAGCTGGAGGCCAGAGCCTGGGCCGAGCAGAACAAGGGCCCAGTGACCTCCCAGGTGTAACGGCAGTGTCGGCTGGAGGGCCCTTCCCTGCTGCCCCAGGGCAGCCCGGCCGGGACTGACTCAGCCACTCTTGGGTCCGGCTGGAGAACCAGCTAACGTGGATGCAGGAACCCAGATGGATCATGTAATAATTCAACACCTGTCATCTCATCCCAGGCAATTCCTTTTTTTTTTAATTCTTTTTCCTGTTCTAAAAGTGACTGCCTGTTAGGCTTGAAAGCAACTTCTCCTTTCCTTAGAGGGGGTAACAGCTCCCATGCCCTGTCGGGACAGCAGGTTTTAGAAGGTTCAGGCAAGGGGCAGGCAGCCAAGGCTGACTTCAGAAGTGTTTTTCTCAGCATTAGCTTGGCAGTAAAGCAAGTTGCTTTAAAAATGCTATACAATCAGGTAAGAGTCACTTATTTTGGTGCTGTTTAAAAAAAACTCTTGTCAGCTAAGATTTAAAAAAAATTCTTAGTGGTATTGAGGGGGAGGCTGCATAAGTTTAACTTAAACTGGAAGGACATTAAGGACCTGCTTTGGCCCCACTGTAGCAATCTGATGCAAGGTCTGCAAATTTGGAGTAGGGAGGTTGAATTACTTATCACAGACTATTGGGAAACGTTTTCAAGCTGATGGAAACAGAAGCAACATGACACCCTTAACACAAAACTTGAATTAACTTTATTTTCCCCTACAGTCAACAACTGGTCTGCATTGAGCTTTAAAGCAACAACGTAAAAAGAAATCTCCCAAGTGACAAGGGGCCAGAAATCCAGATTTAAGTTAACTTTGTGAAAATGTTGCAGCTGTAGTATTGGTCTGTCTAAACCATTTGAGTCAAAAATAAAAAAAAAGAGAAAGAAATCAAAAGAAAATATTCTACATCTTGGGAAATAAGTCAGCAGTAACATTCTCACAGAATATTGTAAATTTACATTTTCTTTGTGAAAGGTACATACTATTCTGCATGTTACATCAAATTACTGATATAAGTTTTGTTTCTATAAAAAAAGTTACATCCTGTGCCAGGAAAACAAACTGCAAAACCCTTTACTTTTGTTTTATTAAAAGAAGAGTTTTTCAAGTCTGTATATTCTTTCCTATAGCTGGCAAATTAACATGTTCAGTCTCCCTTTATATTTTAGTGCATTTAATCTGATGTTTTCACCATAAAAATATATATATAAAAGACAAAGCAAATAGCGCTATGGCAGGAATTTCTTCAATTGATTTAAGCACTCTTTAAAAAAAAAAAAAGAAAAAAAAAAAAGAGAGAGAGAGAAACAGATTTCCAAAAAACTTTTATGTGCAGAGGAGAAGGTAGGGGCGAGGAGGTCATCTTGCAAACCCTCTTGCTCTAACAACCACAGAAAACATTTTTTTTTAAATACCTGTATTTTTGTTGTTTTAAACAGGCTGTGCTTGTTTTACCAACATAACCGTGTAGCTAGGGGTTGACCTTTCCTTCTGCTGCACCAACCATGCTCTGGTGCTCAGTGGTTTGTAACTATCATTGCATTCATTCCTGTCATTCCAGCTTTTCAGGAGGATACCAATTTAGCTCTCGTAGCTACAACGCGCAAGATTTGGTCTCCCTTGGGAAGTGACAGGGTAAGGAAGGCAGCAGTGCTGCACCCGCCTTTGCAATAGCAGCAGCTTGTCCAGCTCTAGCAACCAGCTAGTGTCTTGCCAGCTCTTGTGACAACTGCAGCTTTGCTTCTTTACACTCCAAATCAAAACCAACCTGCAGCAAAACGTATGATTAAAGAAACCATTAAAAACAATCATGGGAGCAAATTACTTATTTTAAAAGTTTAATTTCAGAGATCTCTATTTCCTCTTAACTGTTGAAAACAAGTCATTTTAAATGTCACCATTCCAGTTTACATATTGCTATTCAGCTAAACAGTATCTTCCAGAAAAGATTGACAAGGATGCATGTGCCAAGGACCAAATTACAGGGTTCTTTGGTGCAGTCAGTCCAAATTCTCAACAGATTTGAAGGATAATATGTACCAAAAAAAAAAAAAAAAGCAAAAAACAAACTGCTGCTAGACTTGGACAGCAGCTCTGTCTTGCTTCACATTACAAATCTAAAACAGCTGTTTTCAATAAGCCAATATTTTTAATCAGACATTGCCTGAAAGTTTTGTACAATAATCTGGACCAATGATGGTTCTGTACCCTCATGTTGCTGTGAAACATGACTTGAGCTAAAGGCAAAGACTGGTTATCTCAAGGACAACTGCTTCGTATTAGCAATCAGAACAGTGTATTTAAACTGTCTTCCTGTTCGGTCTCTTGCCTTTCTTTAAAATTAGTTTATTCTTAATGTAGCCACGCTTCCTTTTGGAGGTCTAAAAAGAAAAACAGAATACAATGTGTTAGTGATTTAGTCTTGACCCCATTGTAATCATGTGCATTTCAATGTCTGAACTTTAGCTGTATTTAAAGTGCCTAGAGGGTGAGTCCTCACCTCAGGTCTTATCTCTTTAAGATGTTTAATTTGGGGATTGTTAATTCCTACCCAGCATTTGTGCTTTGGCAAGCCCTATACACCAGACATGAATGACTGCTTTGAAAGCTGGTGCTGAGGCAGAATTCACAGTAAGTCAACATGAACTTCTAACATGTCCAAAGAGCAAAAGCAATGTACGCTTGTTTGGGGAGAAAAGGACTCCTTGCATCTTTTACCCTATTTGATTCCGAGCGAGGTAGCAGTATTTGCTCAGAGCGCTGTTTTTCACAAAAAGACTCATTTCAGCCTTGAGGCTCTGCCCATAGGGCTGGGCCCAGTCGGCTCCTCCCAGCCCTGTGCCCTGTTCAGGGCGGTTCAGATCCTCACAGCGGTGCCAGGGGCTGTGTTGCGGGTCCCTCTCACGGCAGCGCTCAGAGACGGCCTTTGAGAGGCTGGCAAATACACAGCTCTATAAAGACAAGCCCTTTTAGCTATTTTATACCTCTGAATTTTGAGCAATGTCACCCTTAACATGGCAGCGTGACAGAAGATGGACTGAATGAAGACTTGTAGCTACTACAGAGCCTTTTGTACTTAAGAAGTCACAGATTAGATGTTTGAGCCACGCTTACTGCTGGCTCTCTGAAGGGCAAGTAGTGCTTGTAAATACAGAAAGGGCGGGTGATGGATCAGAACATGCATTAACATTTACCTTGTCTTCAAGCAGAGAACTTGACACATGCACAACTTAAGGGCAGCCAATGCATCTATCATTAACAAACAAATGTAACCTTGCTTGTTACACTAACTTCTGATTTTAGATATGTTGGCCACAGCAAAGTTTGTATTTTTTTTTAAAAAATAAGTCTAGTTCCACTGTCAACTCCACTTCAAAATACTTTACACTGTGAACCTGATCAAATTCATGTAAACTTGCATCTTTACCCTCTGCAGTTCCCTCTCACATTCCTTTCTTACTTCTGTGGAGCAGTATAAATTTAATACTAGTTCAGTTTATTAAACCTTTATTTCTGACATGGTTCCCTTTTTTTTTTTTTTGTAATATATATTTGTATGTACATGTTATAAGAGACAGGGCTGTTACGATGCTCCCCAGCTGCCCTGCTGCACAGCTTCCTTAGAGGCAGACGTGGCACCCCACATCTAACAGGTACAAAAGTGTTCAGATGACTTCAAACAGTAAGCAGTCAGACACTTCAGTTCCATCAACAAAAGTTTCATATTTAATTTATTTCATACAAAATTGCCATTTTTAAACTTCTAGGCATCACTACTTTCAAACAGTCAGAAAGCAACTTCCACATTGTTTTACTAGTGAGCCATAGTTACTCAAACATGAATTGATGTACTTCAGAGATTATACTTCCAGTTACATAAAGGCTTGAGAATTGTAATAGCCAGTGACACACTCTTACTTCCACCTAGCATTCTCCCTAATAATAATAAAAAAATCTAGCCTTTTGTCTTCACATGCTTGTTAAGTAAGTTAAGCAGACAGTAAATTAACAATTATTACCAGCAGGCAGGTCTGATATTGGACACTAACATGGACAGTATCCATAACACTCTGGCTATTGGAAACACAGTTGACCAGCTATGTGATTCACTATTAAAAATAAACTGCCACCTCTAGACCCCTTTGAATTACTTCACTGGGAACCCACCTTCTTTGACAAATACTTCTGTTTCGGTACAATGTTGGTTACTCTAGGTTTATGATCCAGTGTCTCTCTGTTGTCTAGTTGTTTCACCTTGTATATTCTAACAAGCCAGTGCTCTGATGTAAAAGCTTCCTCCAAATGTTTAAATTTAATATCCTTGTTGCCAATCTCAGCATTGCGCGTACGATCGAATCCTGGGGGTGTCCGAAAATCCAGCTATAAAATTAAGGTTGGGTGTCAGTTTGAGAGCAAAGCCAGCACACACACCACGGCAGACTGAGGCACGGCTGCACACCCTGAGCCACACACAAGCTGCTCCTCCGGCCCCATTACAGCAGGACACCTGGAGCGGTTATTGCTGTGTAGGAAACACCCTCTGTTATATTTTTACACAAAAAAAGAGAAAGAACCTTAGTTCTCCAGGTGACTCAGAAGACAGCACCATTGCAACTGGAATATAAGTTCCTCTAGAAGTGAAGCTGTTCAAGCAACAGCTGGAGGCAGAGCAGGTCTTAGCCTTTCAGCCTGGCTGCCCACCCGTGCTCTCCCTTAGGGCTCACACTGAAACAGTCGGCCCTTGCACAGGGCTCCTGCACACATCGCTCTGCTTAGGGTTAGCAGTCAAATTCAATTCCTCTGGTAAGAAGTGTAGGACCCATTGGACTCAGTTTTAGTCAAATAAGGGAAGCTTGCGCTAACATAGCAGAATGAAGGGCCCTTTCGGGGAAAAATAAGAAAGAAAAAAAGCAAATGGCATGTTTGCCTGCCTACATCTGTCCTCAACGACTCTGAAGGGGATGGGACAGTTCTGAAAAGTACCATACAGGGTAGTGTTGTTTGATACACTGGTATGATGTGGATAGAAATCAGTTTCTGACTTCTTAAATACAGGCAATTAGCATTTCCATGTGCATGGTGATACTACAAAAAACAAGCATAAACCCTCCCACAGCACAACCGTTAACACCTGAGCAAGGGGTGCTGTGTAAACAAACTGAGGGGCTTGTCTGAGGCCACGGGAGGGCAGAAAAGCTAAGTGCAAGTCTGGGCTGGCAGCACCACAGCTACAGGCTGCCAGGAGACCATGCTTGTCTCTTACCTCTCATTCTGCTAAAATAAACAACCCTCAATAATTAAAAGATGGAAAATGCATCAAAATAGCACTTGTGTTCTGCTATTTTAGCCAAGATTTGGTAGACTTTTAACCACTAACCTGCATCTCTCCAAATCGGTAATAAGACATTTTGTACATGAGGCAGTTGAGGAGCGTTGGGGAACCTGCTTTGTCCACCCGGAACTCTCCCTGCGGGGTGAAGTAGTCACTTTCCTTTGAAAAAGGAAATGAAATAAAATGTCAAGATTAAGCCATTTCCCTTCACAGTCATTTCTCATTCTTTTCTCCACAAAATCATCACCCTTTGTAAAGGATCTAAACTGACTTCTACAATTTAGAAGTAGATTAAAGCTAGCCCGGGAGAAAAAAAAAAAAAAAACAAAAAAAAAGCTGTCTCATTAAAGGCAAAGTAAAACCACCTGCTCACAGCCCAAATCCAATGGAACAATCTCCCTAAACCATTTCATTTTTTGGGTATAAGTTTTGTCTTTTGTGTGTGTGTGTGTGTGTGTAAACAGTTACTGCAAAACAAATTTAAATATGCATAAGAAACATTAGTTTGGCATCTACCAAAATGACTCTTTAAAAAGGTGAAAAGCACTGCATTGTGAATGTACCAGGTTTACAATGTTACTGTAAAATTAATGTGTGCACAGTGTCTAACAAAAAATTTTCATTTTCTGGCACAAAGTGAAATAAAATCACTCAGAGGCTACTCCCTTAAGCCTGTGCTCAGTACCTAGAAGTTTTGGTTAGTCTTGAACAAATATTACTACAGATTTCTGCAATCTCTGAAATATTTGAATAGCTTAAATTCTACTTAATTAACTATTCACACTTCAGCTTACCACCTCCTTATTACAGGGCCTGAAGAACTCCAAAATGCAGCTATTTAAGCCTCTGAACATGCTTACTTTTTTATTTAGAAAAAGGATGAAAGTGCATGGTGAGACACACAAGCATTACAAAAGATATCCCTGTTCTTTTAGTATCATGCAAAAAAGTGAAAAGCTTTCAAGGTTACTGACCTTTCAAAACCATAAATATTGAAAGAAACTGGGCTACAGGTCTCTGCACTCCTACTGTTCTAGGAAGACAACCCATAACACATTTTTCAAATAAAATTGCAGTATGTAGTACACATTTCCCTCCACTGTGATAATAAGCACCACTAGAAATGTAATTACGTAAGAAAGGGTTAAAATAAAATAAAATACTGAGACAAACACAACAAAAAATGTAGTCAGTCCAAAGCACTCCAGTGACAGTGTCCACTTACCCGAATGTCTTTGGGATGTTCCCCCTCCGCTATTCTCACCATCCACAGGAACTTATTGATATCATCACCGGAGTAGCCAATGACACCGCCAAAAATAATGAGCACGTAATCCACATCCAGGCTCCTCATGATCTCGTACGCTGCTGACTCGTTCGAGGACATGGCCTTCCCCACCTGTTGCAGAACAAAATATCTTTTAAGCAGCTGTACAGCTGCGACAGGACAGACCCTCGGATCAATAACCTGCAAGACTGAAGTCCAAAAACATCCACTTAAGCAAGCAAAGCCCATCTGTGAATTCTAGATAAAGGAAGCCCATTGTAGCTATTTAGAAATTCAAAAACCCAACGTAAATGGAAGTATCCTCTCCTTTACAAGACAAGCAATATTTGTTGAAGTGCAGTCTTGAATATTAGATGTAGCCTTATGGTCTGCTTTTTGTGGCACATAAAGTACCTAATTGAGTGTTTAGACACAGTCTAACATTAATAATGTTAGTAATTGCTTGATTTTTTCCCCCTCCCCTGAGCTCTGTCCTTTCCTAAGGAAGCAGCCATATGCATTCCTAAGTAGCATGCAGGCATACTCAGTGTTGTATCTGGGGCAAGTTCATGCAGAGAAAATGCCAGAACTGCATCATTTAATTAAAAATGGTCTCACACACATCCCCAGGAACAACCTTCTTGTGGTTTTGTTCCATTTTGTATCCAAAACCTCTTGTATCCAATACCTCCTTCATACTGCCTATTTTTCTGAGCAGGAGGAGGAATTCTGGCATCAGTTCAGTAATTTTGTTTCCCGATGAGATTCCTGCACTTAAATAACAACATATCTCTGTAGTAAGAGGGTGTAGCTACAATATAGATACTATTATGTTCATACTGGTACCATTCAGTTAAGTCAAGAACTTAATTAGGAAATGCCAAACTTAAATTGCAGTCTGTCAAAAAAGACTTAAACTTCTTGGCCATTACCCACAAAAACTGTGAGGTTACTCAATGGGAAGTTATTCGGTGGATTTCCATTTCTTTGCAGACAGAAGTCACCTGGCAAATATCTCCAGAGTGTACCTCATGTTCAAGTACTCTCTCAAGTGTGTTTATTACTTAGTTCTCTTCTTTATGGAATATTTGTTTAGAAATGGAAACCAGTTGGGCCAGCAGTCACACTGGAGAACTTTCCTTATTAAATCATCATCACTGCTAACTGCGGTACTGCTTACAAGTTACAGCTGATGGTTCCCTGTCCTCTTGGGTAACCCCACATTCCACTCCTGCAGGAATCCGTGGATTTGCATGATAGAAAATACTACCTCTTGCAGAAAGGGGGAACACAGATGGAGATTCAAATCTGACAGATCTCTAAAATCTACTAACATTGACAGGTCAAGAACCAGAACAGCAGAATGTCACCTTTGACTTAGGCTGATACCAGAGGACCATTTCCCAAGCTTTCTTTGTGATTGGTGCTCGTTTCCTACCCTTATCATTTATTTAACTCCCTTAATTAAACCCTTAGCATATATTAATCATGTACATATGACAGTTTTCCCCTAGAACACAGGTTTTCATAGGACTCTGTGCTCAAAGATTGGCTCCAATAATTGGTTAATTTTTAATGTGCAAACATTTTGGTGTTTCTATTGCACAGGAAATTGTCACTCTCACCAGTGCTATGTGGCTGTTGTTCCAAGTGTTGTTATCAACTAAGGTGGTCCGGTTTGCCATCCCCGCTATCTGGTAGCCGTAGTCCCACCAGGACATGACTCTGGCATGTTCATCTGTGTTCTGTCTCAGCCAGTAATAGGCTTCTCTGAAGTCATCTAGAATATTCCGAGTACTGAAAAACAGAGTTTATTTTATTCATATTAACACTAATATTGGCAACAAGTTAGCCTCGCACTAAGCCTGAGTTCTCCAGTAAGACCTTCCAGGACATTCAACTTCCTCCCAGGAAGTAAGTCACCAACCTGCACTCAAGGGGTTGAGCCCAGCCAGCTGGATGGCTAGAAGACAAATGATTTTTGGAGATATGACCAAATTCACTCCTAGTTGACTAAATATTCATAAACAAATTTTCTGAACTGACTCTTACATACTTACAAATATATTATCATCTTTACCTGCTTTGCATAGAATTTTTAATGTATTTATATAAAATATTTTATTTAAAGCTTTTGTTGTTTGCCTGTTTTTTCCTAAGAATAGAGTACTAAAAGCTTTTCATTCACATGACAATCGTCCCTGAATATAGTTAAAATTAATTAAAAGAAGGCCAAGCAAAAAAATCACTAATGTCATCAAGGAATTGTTTTCAGACCTGCAGACCTTACTTACCCATCATGGTTATAAGAAGCCAGAACAACACTAGGGCTGGAGTATGCATTGCTAGTTACCCAGGTGCAGTGGACAGCAAACATCATCAATAGCATCAGCATCAGCATCGTAACAATGCTCTTGATATTGGGGCCTAGTCCTTCTTCTGTTTTCTCCTGTTCAGATACATGTTTTCTCACTTTGCCTGCCTAAACAAACACAAGCATATCTGTAATATTGTAATATTCAACCCCTGACAATGGAATTCATTTTTTCTTCACCATGCACATCCCATAAATGTTATGGGATATGAAAAAAGCTAGACCAAGGTATAGTATAAACTGGTTATGCCCAAGTAACGTGTCAAAATGGGTTCTCCACAGAAAGCCTCCTTCAGAAGATGGTGACAACTGTTATATGAGGGTTGATGCATGACACTGACTCAGTGTGATATCCTCTGAAAACATATTGTGGAAGAGAAAAGATAGACAGCTACTGCCAGAAAGGGGGAAAGACTGAGCCTAACGTATTACCAGGCTCTAACTAATATCAGCAGCTTCAGGAAGGACAGTATTTATGTACAGAAAATCTTTCTTTAAGATATATTATCTTTTAATTTCACTCTGTCTCAGAAGAAACACCAGAGACCAAAAAGGGACACAGAACTGCTGTAACTAGTTAAGAAGAGCAAGCAGCTGTTTGCCCTCTCTGAAAACCCTGGTCAGCACTATGGACTTGTAGGTTAAAGGCTTAGCACTACTCAGCAAGAAGGAACCCCTCCCATACTGGCATTGATATTTATATATAAACACATACATATATTAGTGTTAGTGTGTGTGTGGTATGAACATGTGTACATACACACACACATACATTATATATACATATATTTGTTTGTTTGTTTTTGTTTTTTAAATACCTGTCAAACCAGTAGAGACAGAAGCCATCTTTTGCTCCTTTCCCTCACCTTATCATACAGGTTTCCTGGATTCCTTTTGTCATCTTCATCACTGCTGTCTTCTACTGGAGGATTTTCCCTCTTCATATCGTCACCCAGATAATGCTCAAAGACATTGGAGAAGGCAATGGCAGAGAGCATACAGACCACGGGCGTCAGAGTGAGCATCAGGCGAACCATTACCCCGGCAAAATAAACGGCGCTGATTGCGTACAGAGCCACTGCAGAGAAACAAACCTGCTGGTGACATGCAGAAAATTGTATTCTGAAGGCACAGGTGCATGCTCACCATAAAGCTCATTTGGAAGTGCGTTGAGCATGCCTTTAAACAAAGATTTCAGCAACAATTGTTTTCATATCACTATTTTTTAATTTACAGAGATACAGTGCATCAATGTATATCCCTTTTAAGCAACAAAGCTCTTCTGAAACCCATCTTGATAACTGCTACAGTTTGATATTCATTAATGTCAGAAAAGTTTAGTGAAATTTAATGCCACCCACTGAACATAATATAGTTTTCTCTGATTAAAATGACCAAAAGGCCATCAGACAAGTTACTGAGACTGAAAAAAGCAAAAGGAAGAGTTAGAATTTCACATAAATATCAAAATAAAATTTCAGTCAGTGATACCTGTGAAGAAATTGGGGGCTTGTCTACATTATAATTCCATACAGAAAAATAATGCAATTTTGCTAGCCCTAAGCTGGAGAAAGTTTTCCTGGACCATATTACCTCCACTCTTTCAAATGACAGAATTAAACTTGCAGAACAGTAGAAAAATTAGGGACACTTTTCTCAGAGGAAAAAACGAGTCCTGTTTGCATTAGTTAAGAAAAATCTATTCTTCAGGTAACAGTGGTTACTGGTAGCTTGCTGCACTTTAGTTTTAATTTTATTTGTTTGTGAAAGATTTGCCATGGAAATCATGAGATTCGGCTTACATTACATAAATATTCCCCACATTGCAGCTGAGCAGTATGGCTCTCCTTTATCACTCATGGGGCTCTCTATGCTGACTTAAACGGATGATGCATCAAGAGGAGGTCATAAGATCCCCAGCCCCAGCTGAGGAATTCACAGGCCCCGGTCTTTGAAAGCCACAGAGAAAAATATATTCCAGGGTCAGAGGATTTAACACAGTAAATGTTTTCACAGACCATGGGGTTATCCTACAGAGCAGTGATAGGGTAATTATTGGGCAACAATAAAAGACCAGGGCTTGTGTCCCTGTAAAAGCCCCAAACTAAAAATATATCTGGTTTGGAGGGATCTTCATCACTCCTGTTTGGCTAAAATGCCAAATCACACTCTCAGAAACCTCATCTAAGGGTGCTTTGCAAGGTACAGGTTTATACAAATAGCAATGTGTTGTCACCAACCCTGGGAGACCCCACACCAAAACGCCCAAAACCTCAGATTTAAGTCTTATCTGGTGCTTGCTCCACAGTAAGATTCTGATCATGAAAACAGCATAGAAGTTGGGAAGAGGTAGGTGACTGAGCAGCACCCAGTGCGCCTGGACGAGCGCCTGGGTGAGAGTCAGGTGCCCTGGGGTCTCCCGTTGCCAGTGCCCCGTACCAGCCCCACAGCTCAGCCACGCTGCTCAAGCGCTTCGCTCTCACCTCCCAGAAAAGGCATTATCATCATTCCATCAATCTCTGTGTGGACTGGGCATTTGTACGCTGTTCTAGATTACTGCTTGGTGCAGGCAGCTCAAAAATTGTCTTTAAACACCTCGCTTTTAAACCGATTTTTTTTTAATACAAGTCATATTCTAGCTTTAAGCAAAGACAATAAAATAAGATTGAGTTGAAGACAAGATTTTGCAAAACAATTTAAAAATATTTTCTCTTACCAAAGACTCTTTCATCATTGATGTTTTTGATACAGAACCACAGCCCTGCTGGGAAAGTACACACGAGAATATGCAGATCAAAAAAGAAGGAAACCCATGTTGTAGGCTGATGCTCAGACACAGAGGCAATGATCGGGATGTGAATTTTCGCATACCTTTTTTAAAAAAAATTCAGTTCAAATTATTTTGAAAAGATGAAATTATTAAAACCTGTAAACATTAGGAATTCTGAAACTCATTTAAAAGGAAGCAGTTTAAAGTGTTAATGCTTTATTCAGCATTTGAAATGAACTTTTATACCAAAAAATGGCCCATGTACTATTGCATTTACAAAGTATTGCGCGTACAAATTTATTTAAAAACACCAATATAAAGACTTATACTAGCTAAAAGAATTAAAGTTACAGATTTTTTGTTCTATAATGGCTATAATAACCAAGCCAAATCCACCCACATGAAAATAAGCAGCTATGGATGCTATTATTACATTCTGGAGTCATAGCAATCATGAGAGTAAGTCTCCTTAAACTTTCAACATTGAATCTGAAAAGTTCTCCTTTACTAAAGGGTATTTTCATTTCCTTCATACATAAAAGTCAAAGCACTAACTACCAGGCCAGTTACTGTTGCACCCAATTTCTTTCAGATACTGAAAAAACAGGCAGGCCTTGTCTACACTTGGAAATACACGTGAACTGAACAACACGCTGAACACTCAGTGCAGACAAGGACAGAAACATGTTCTCCATTAGAAGACAGTTACAAATAGAGACCTAATCTGGGGCAATAGTGGAGCAATGGGTGAGGTATTGAACATATGTCCTTTTCTTCACTGAGATCTAGGTCTTGTTCCAAACTGCCTTCACGGGTTTTAATGCAATATGATTTTCTAATGTAGACAAGCCCTCAAAATTTGATGCTTTGTATGTATAGAGACACCACTTCAATTATAGCCAACGAAGAACATTTCTATGTTCTTCAAATAAATGTGAGGTTTCTGTTGCTGACATCTATTCTGCCACATTTAATCACTGAGCTGGACTGAGTGCAAGAGAAAGACACTGAAATGTAAAAGTTCTCCTTATCCTTAGTTTTAATCCTAAAAACTATCAATTGAATCTTAAAAATTACCTACAAAATACCTGTATGTCTAGTTTTATTCAGTTTTTCCATTACTTAAGCAGATAAAGAATCAAACACTGGATTTTTAAAGGTTAACAAACACACACACGCAAACACAACAAAAACCCACCCACAGGCATACACATGAATGACCCAGAGCTGTTCAGAGTAGACATCCGTACTCACAAAAAGATGCAGAAATATAATAAACAGGCAACACACGAGAACAAATGTGCAACATCTTAGTGATTCTGTAAGATGTTGCACAATGAAAACAACTAAATTGAAGGCTCCAAGTCAGTTTAAATCTGTAAAGTGTTGATGCAACTTTTAGTTATTTTATGCTCAGAAGCATTACTTTTTCACATAGAAGAATACATGACCACACTTCAAGACTTCCAAGGAAGACATTTTAAAGACACTGACAAAGATAAAATGCTTGCAAAAATTTTGAAACTGTTGCTACCAATGCTCTTTTCAGACAACCAATTGAAACTCCCTATATTTTTCCCCTACTGGAAACACAGAAGTAGTTGAGAATGAGGACAGCAAAGGAGGAAGTATTGGTTTTCAGTAGAATGCTCTAGATAGTTAATGCTTATATCATCCTTTATCCCTACTTACCCAGTGTCCCACAATGAATAAAATCTGCCACTCCAAGGAGCAATATAACCTGAAACAGACAAAGAAAAACATTTTTTTCTGCTTGGGCATTTAAATGCATAATTCTTTTGCTTGTTCAAATTCTGACACCACCTAAATACCCTGATGGCTTCGTAACACAAAAGCAGAAAACAATTCATTAAATGTTTGGGTATCTCACAATGAGATCTCTCATACAAGGCAGTATACCAACCACAGATCTAGTTTTATAAGAATATGCTCTTACAGGAGCACATTGCAGCAGCTCAACATGCAGTATCAAACACTGCCCCCGCCCCGCCTCTACAAATCATCATGAAAACAATGCAACAATAATTCAAATGTTTCACAAAGAATATGACAAATAGCAATCTTGGTAGAGAAATATAACCAAAAGAGCACACAATTGATAAGAAATTAATTAATACTTTTTGAATGAGCTGGAATCTGGGAATGATGATTTTTAGCCACACCATTGATACTCAGCTAAACACTTGTTTTATACTATTTCTCTACTCATGTATCCACTTGTTGCACAGAATATTACAACTGCTAGCAGACGTTCTGATAAGCTTTATGTAAAGCTTTGTTAAACAAAGCCTCAACATATATGAATATCATAAAAAATGGGAGTTAGATAAATATTTACTGAGATTCTTTAAATTTTTTCCTACTTTCCTGACTACTGTTTCAGCTTCTTCTACAGACAAGCTGAAGCATGAAAAAATTAGATGCTGTTATTACCTAAGAGAGCTTTGTACATAAAGCAGCGAGTCTTGCCTCTGTCTGAGATTGAACCTTACTAAACACCTTAGCTTAATATTTTGTTTAGATACTTGAAAATCCGGGTTCTTGTTTTATAAGACGCTATTTTTTCCTTGTCAGCCTTTAGGGTCAAAGCTTGCTCCCAAACTGCTGCTTGCACAAGAAGGAGAAGGAGCTGTCAGCAGATGAGGAGCAAGAGGTTATCAGCTTTTCAGAGAAAGAAGCTGAAGGTACCTAGAACATGAGACCAGACAGGATTAATCGGTGGATGCTGACAGAGGTGGTTACTGTGACAATTTTCCACATCTTCCCCATGAACAGGGAAGGTCCTGGTGCCTATGATGTGGCTAATGCTGCACCTTTATGAAAGGCAAGAGAATATTCATGGGGCTACAGGCCAGTAGCTTGGGGTCCTGGGAGCACAACCTCCTCAAATCCATTTCCAAGCACATGAAGAATGAGAAAGGAACTGGGCATAAGTCAGCAGCATATTTAATTAGAAAAAATATCAAACTTTTTCTTGATGAGGGGGAAGAAAGTATGGTATTAGATCACCAAGAAAAAGAGGTCATAGAGCCAAAAGGCAGCGTGGAGACACCTGGGGACTACAATCAAGCAATGATGACCTTGTGTTTGTGAGCCTGGACAGAGCGCCCCAAAGACTGGAGGCTGTAGAGCAAAATTGATGGACATAGTGGAATTCCACTCACAGAGAAATCAGTGTCAAGTGTTTCAGAAAGCAAGTAATTTTATAGTTTTAAGATCCCTGTGTATAAATGCTATCCATAGTATTACTTATCTTCATAATGCTTATCTTCATAATATATATGCTTATCTTCATAATAGACTGACTATAGTTACGCTCTTCATTGCAGTCTAATGATTATAATGTGGATCATGGACAAGCTTGAAATACTGCAATGATGCTATAGAGCCATCTATGCAGAATATATTTGCATGTACCTCCATTTATTTTCAGTAATGACAAAATTATTCCCACATATACACACATTTAAAAACATTCATTACCTCTTGTTCTTTAACTCTACATGTACTCTATCTTAACACAAAATTAATCTGTGCTCTTCAGACAATTTAAAAGACTTAATTCCGCTAGCGTGCATAAAACTTTGGCTGAATTTTGAAGGGTCTGCATTCAGCTATCTTAAGTTTGCAAAAAAATTAGAGGCCAGTTTTTCCTCTAGTCATGCTGAAGCCAATTACTTTTGGGGAACCAATCTGACCATTCATTGTCCTTCTGTTTTATCAGAGAAATTATGGGAACACCGCTAACATTCCCTTAACAGGAAATGACAGATTTTCCTAGGAAAGCATCCTGCAACCCACCAACAGGAAGCACTGAGAGTTAAGATACACAGAAAGAATAAATAACATGGGCAGAATTTTGTTGTGGGGTTGCCAACACCTACTCTAGATTAAGCGAAATGTTGATCACCTGGGTTAGCTGCTTTGTAGAAAAACTAGTTTCACAGGGGAGGTTATTTACCTGTGTATGTCAAATAGATGACGCTCAGGAACACAATCCCAGCAGCCAGTGAGACGCCCAAGAAGAAGAGTGTCTGAAACTCTTGCTTGGTTAATCTGTCTCTCAGGTACTGCAGAAAGGCATATGCCTGTAACAGTGCAAAAACACCTGAAAAAAGAGGGAAGTTACTGTTCAAATGCTAAAAATGCATCACTAGTTTTTATAGCAGGTGACATATTTAGCTATATTTGAATTAGGAAAAAAAATACATATATCTATGTCCAAAAAGGAGCATGAAAAATACTCTTTTGGAAAATGAAAAGGATCATCATTCAACTAAGAATTTTTAAATATTGTTCTGGTTCATTTTAATGATATGCCAATTACTGCCCTGAATGCAACTTGATAAATGACTTTATGTAAGAGTGGGGAGTCTAACAAAATATGCTATAAACCCACAAACAGTACATGGTCTTAGTTAAATCAGATTTAGGATAAAGGTCATCACTGACAAGAGACCAAGATGGCTGAATGTTTAACAACTACTGAAAGTTAATCTTCTTTGAAAAGAAAAATCGAATGAGATTAAAATCAGTAATTTAAAAGTCTTCGTTGAATAGCAACTTAAGTCATTTGTATCTAATTATCTTTGAAGACCAACTCCAAAACAAACTGCTCAGTAAAAACTATTTATCAATAACAAATGTTTCACTTGTGCAATGCTTGAAGGCATCATTATACTGCAAAATGGCAGAGATGATGAACTTGTAAAAAAGGACTTGTCACAATGACAAACAGCTCCAGTGTCGGTGAAGCATTTTATCTCCATTAAATCACACAAAGGATAATGTGTCAGTTGAGAAGAAAATTGCCTCACCGATACTAAACAGCACTTTTTTTCATCTCTAACATTTATTTGCTATCAAAGGAAATAGAGGCACCTGAGTTTGGGGTTTTCTTATGCTAAACAGCTTGTTTGGAAACAAAGATATTTGGTTTTCTTACCTGCAGCTGCCATGTGTTCACTTGTTCTAATGGGCTGAAATCCCACAAAAGGTATCTGCATCGACAATATTAAACCCACAATGTAGAAAGTGCTATATGCTATAAAAAAAGGGTTAGGAGAAAGAAAAGAGTGAGAGAAAGTGAGTTCACAAATTTCAAAAAGCCTTGACTCTGTATTAGAGTCTATCATCCTTCCCCAAACTGCAGTGGTACATACAGAATCATGTAATTTTAAATACTGTGGCTGCACTGATTATTTTTCTTTATCTCACACTAATGCAACAATATTGCACCCAATTTAGGAGAAAGGAGCAAGTTCTCATTGTTCCTAAAGGCATTGCTTTTTTTTCTCCTATTCTTCAGGATTTAATTCATCTTTCCAAGACACTCTAGCTTGGAAATAATTTCCTCTTCCTCTTTTGCTTTCTTGCTTTGGTGAGGCAGGGAGGGAAAGCAGAGGTCTCAGACCTTGCTGTAGTTGTTTGCTGTATGAGAAAAGACTGAAGGGAAAGGACCTCAGGGAAGCAAAACATGTCAGAGCATCCATTACCTACTTAGGAAATCTACTTCCCACATTTTCTTAAGTCTCCTATAAATGACAGGCCACACAGTCTTTGTTGCGGCGTCAGCTTTATGAGATTCCTGATCTCACAAAACCTCCTGCTAAGCTCTATGTCGGGAGATCTGGGGATGACACCATTTGCCAGCTGTACTGTTCTCACAGTAGCTGGCTGGTGTCCCTCAGGGATTATGATGGCAGGGCACTTTATGCTTTGCCTAGCATCACCAAAAATGACCAACAGTGGTTCAACCACTTGCCATCTTCGCTGGTGCAGTCTTTCCAGCCTTGGTATTTCAGCAGTTGGCCTACCTAGAGATCTATTCCCTCTGATGTCACTGAAATATGTTTATGCTATATAAAATTCCATTTTTGAGGAATTCACTGCAGCATAAATCACTCACTGTATCACGAGGGTGTTACAACACTGCCATCCTGTGGCACTCCAATGATTGGCATTAATGGCTACACTTCACATTTGTTAAACACAGACCACTGCAAAGCATTGCTGTAAGCCTGGTCCCAAAACTGTTATTTCCTATTCGATAATTACTTATGCTCCCTCCCTTTTTTTTAAGCATCCTTTACTTCCCATCTCTTTCAAATGGCTATCACATCTGTTGCCTAGGATTGAAAAAAACAGCCAGTGTACCCAGCAATGAAGCTTTACTAGGAGCTCGATGCCTCGTGATGACGCAGATCACAAACTTCCCCCGCTCCTCTACCTTCTACTGCTTGCACAGCCTTTGCAAAAACCCTAACTTCATTTTGCTTCATGCAATCCACACTGATCACTTTAATTAGGTCAAGCACGACTGACCTACTGGGTAAAGCCATTTTAAGAAGGGCTGATAATTTCAGCTGCTGTGCAATGCAAAGCCATGAGAATTACCCACAGGGAAGCTTATCTAAAGTACATCAGCAAATACCTCAGCACATGCTGTCAAGTGATGTATTGTAAGCACCAGAAACGAGCACTAATCATCTGAAACTTTCGAACACGGGGGAAGCTGAGAAACACATGCCCAAACACCATTTAAATGATGAAACCCACCACAGAGAAGAAACATTACTGAAATTGAGTTTTAAATTCTGGAAGATATGTATGTGCTTCTGTTATCGAATATTTTGAAAAGCACAAAGAACTTAAATATTGTTCAGAAAATAATTATGAGTTGATGGAAGTGAAAAATTACTTTGAGGTGCATGCTAATGACCTAAAACTGGATGGCACCTTTCAAAGTGCAAAACCATTTTCATTTTAAATGCATGATAAACTACAATTTGAACAACAAGTACAACAACAGAAAATACTAGCATCTGAACATGCAGGTTATTTTGCCTTTGCAAATGTTGCTAATGCACTGAAATAGTAAGCTAGTTGATCTTACTGTCAAGACTCAGAAAAACAAACACCATCACCACCAAAAATCCAAACCAAAATGAACAATTTCATGCACGGTCACCATCAATAGCAAGTGGGTCATATATGACCTAGATCATCCTAGGATATATCCTAGGAATATCCTAGGATATTCATCTCCCTGCAAGTCATAAAATACCTTAAATTGGCAAATATTTTAACCCATTAACTGATTCTAAACTATACTACTCATTAGATTATGTGCCCCATATCTTTTCTTTGGTAGATTACTCTATATGAAAAGTATTTCCCAAGACATCATCTCTGATTTTTAAAAATCGTCATGCTGCCAAATATCTTCTGTTCCAAATAGTTTCAACTATATTAGATGAATTATTCTTCAATTCCAAAAAACAGGGGTATGCTGCTTTACAATAAAATTAAGGAACCACCTAGAATTTAAAACAAACAACCCCCTCCAACAATTTAGTAAAACTACTATGGATGCAGTTTTTACTAGATACTGCTGCCTGTTAATAGGTTACAAGCAGTTTTAATCACACAATTGGAAAATTTAGGGACTTCTGCATTCACTTAGCAAATCCTATATCTTTACTCTCTCCCTGCTTTCATGAGTTTTTGCCAACACTCCTCCTTATCCGAACAGTCTAGGGAAGCACAATTTCATTTCTTCCCAGAAATGCTTGAGCACTCTTACCTATTTTACAAAAACATCCTGCTAAACAAACATTTCACATATTGATGCAAGATGGGTAAAGCTTGCCAAGGCAGTTTAAATGAAGCCAGCAGTGCAATGAAACACATTTTCATTCTAACAACTCTGAACTGCAGTTGCCTCACAGACAAAGGACAGTGACATCTCAAGAAATTGTAGCTATTAACAAAACAAGCATGTTCAAAACTTTTATTTTATTGAACTAGCAGCATTATTTTCCCCCAGAGAAGTTCAAAGCCTAGTTCATTAGACTGAAAGCTGAAAAGCAAGAATACTTAATCTTTTTTGTTTATAGTTATCACGTCCCTTTTGGATCTTATAAGGGATTTCAGTTTCTCCTGCTTCTCATGCTTCATTCACAAAAAATGGAATATGAAAATGTTCAATATACCAATTTGAAATGCATAACAAGATGAATTACTCCCCCTTTTTGTTATGAAGAACCTAACAAATTTAGTAATTTAATATTAGAGGGTCAGCACTTTTTTCTTTTTAAAGAGTTCCACTTTCTGTTTTATAGCCCTGCCCTGCCACCCCCTCCACCACCCCCTCCCCCCGCAAAAAGGTGGCGAAGGGGGGATAAAAACAGAAAAAAAAACTCTCATAATGAACTTGAGCAAACATCACAGCATATAATCGTCTAAATACATGTGTAATAGTAGTAATTTCTATGGCTGGCACTGCAAAAAGACTTAAAAAAATTAAAAGCATAAAACATTTACAAATATGAAACATTGTGAAATTTTACACTTCAGCTCATACAATTTCTGCCTATTGTAAAGTAGTCAAAAATGTACTAACTGTTAAATATTTGAATGCTAAAATTTCTTGTTATTTCATATGCTCACCCCACTGCTGACTAATTTAACTTGTAAAAATCTATATAAACAGTTGAGAGAGTATTTCAATGTCAGGCAAATCAAAATTACTCTCCAAAGATCACTGTTCACATATGCTTGTAACAGCAAGGAAGACTGATCCATTATCCCAATAAAATCTTAAGGATTCATGTGTATTGGACAGACTCTTAAGCTGTTTTTAGTCCTGGTTATATAAACATTATATTGGTGTTTAAAATTTCCTATGCCTTTTCTCACATATGTCACAATATGCTGTAGTGCTTGTGTAATGTTTGCTGCACATATTTTTTTTTTAAATAGCAGTTATTTCACATACCAGGAAGAGGCAGGAAAATGAAATATTTATATAATTATAAAAATATTAAAATGTTTCTAGAATATCAAATTATCTAGTTATTTCCTTTTTATCTCAGTGCACTAGAAAGGTGAGAAAATGAATTGGCAATTATATCACCAAGGTTTTGGAAATGTGAACAATGTTAACAACTCCCGATTTCCATTTTGCAGGCAATAATCAATTATCAACTGTAGTCAGCCTAATAAAAATGCAACCCGACACAGAATTACTTCATTGTCACCTAATGCAAGACATAGGTATAATTAGTTTCATATATCATGATTTAGCATTTGACAAAGGCTGCTCGGCGAAGAGCACATTTCAAGGAGCTCACTTACCAATGTACACCCTCCTGCTGTATCTCTGCATCAGCAACAGAACAAACACATGCAGCGGAATAAGGTTGATGATGAAAACATAACCACCCCATGCAGAGACCTAGGAGAAATGGAACAGGATATCAGATCATTGAAACGTGATCTAAAAATATCTGTGAACGCACAGGCGAGCCAATCCTGGATTTATACATAGTGATAGTCTAACAAGGAAATATAAACCCTAGTTAGATAAACAGTGAGAAGTACATCACAGGAATCTTTCTCAGCATTTATTACAAAAAAAAAAAAAAAAAATATATATATATATATATATATATATGATGTTGCCAAAATTCCAAATTCTTTGAAACAGGCCAGTGGATTTCCAAGACTATTTTTCTAACACTTCCCTTTTCTCCCAAGCTAACCTGGTCTGGCTGGCAATCAAGAATGTGTTGCTGAGGGCTTTTCCCACGGTGGAGGCTGCAGCACCAAGTAGCAGCTGGACTCCCATCTGCGATCCCAAATGTTCCCACAACGTACGAGTTTAGCACTACACTCTACGCACTCCGGTGGGGACAGGGAACAGCACCTCTAGGCAGAGGAAGGCAGCCAGATCTCCCTCCCGGTGCAGGGCAGCCAGGCCAGGCCACAATGCACAGGAGGAAGGAGCACCAGTGGGGCAGGAAGGCAAGAAGGGGAGCAGGGCTCAGCACTGCCGCTCAGGGGCAGCTTGGCCATGTGAACTCGCAGTAACAGCAGCCCTCAAAGGCTGGCACAAGGTACTTAGTATTGAAATGCTACAATGTATTGCTCACTGTGGGTTTAGACAAAGATTATTTAATGAGCTGCCATTATAACACTATCTGAATTTCTAATGCATTTAGAAGGGCCAATGTTGACAAGGCAGTCTGTATTTTTAACACATATTCACTTGTCAAATTTAAGTCTAGACTTCTCCCATATGTGCCATGCCTACCCTGGTTCTTCATTTTTAGAATGCACTAGCAAACGTGTTTATTTTAATCATACTTAAGGCTTAGATTCATGCATATATTTTTAAAACCCTAGCATTCAAAATGAAGCCCAAATGACTTTATGGTCTTTAAAACAAGTCTGAAAAATAACGACAAAGCAGAGCACTGGGTTTTGGCGCTGATACTATAAAAAGTCCAATGCTTAAAAACCTGGAGTAAACTGAAACAAGGTGGAACAAGCAGAGCAGATCATTACCATATTCTATAGAAAATCATTTTACATTATCATGATTCTAATTCCAATTCACTAGAATGAAGTAGCATGGTATACACAAGCATTTTTATTTATGAAGACAAAATGCTGTATAAAGATAAATAAGACTGAATAGAATGAGAACAAAAGTGTAAATAGGACACTGTCATATTTAAGGAGGTTTGAATGATGCAGGTAGCTGACCTGCATTTTAATTAACAACTATTCTCTAACTATGCAAAGATTAAGCCAAATCTACACAATCAAAAGAATTGAAGATTCATTTCTAAACCATTCAAACAGAGTGGAGGCTTCCTCAAAAACGAGGAAGACAACAGCAGTGGAAACATGCTATTACTCCTGTGAGGACTGCCTCAGCGTAAGGCTTTTTATTTATTTTCAACTGTTCTCACAAAAAGCTATCCCAAGCCAGATTGACAAAGTTAAATAATTGCTAAAAATACATGAAAAAAAAATACTTTTTTCCTTGTGGATGCAATGTTATGAGTCAAATTACCACAGCAGTGAGTTAGACATATTTCAGGCAGGTTTTGATATCAAAGGTCTTTGTCAGTCCATGCAATATGCATTCCTCTTTTAAAGAGCTGCTTCCCATTTTTTTCCCAGTGAGGAATGACTCTTCCCACCCCAGAACTGAGAGGTATCGAATTCTCAACTGGTAATGCAAAGATGCATTGATTCCATCAGAGGAAAACAAATGGGTTTGTTTTCAGAGAGTACAATTACGCTCTGTGCTACAGCTTCACCTAAGCTAAATTCTACCACAAAAGGAAATACATTACCTGGAAAACCACCACCCAGGTTAAAAGAGGTACATGTAGTAAAGAATAAACTTCTATTATCCAACCACCCATACTAAGCTGTGGAGAAATTTTCATGTTTGACTAGTTGAATATAAACTGAAAAAAAATATTAAATTGCATTTAAGAATTTAATGATGATGATGCCACTTCTGTCACCATGCACACTCTAAGTGGCATTTCTTTCCTCCCATAAAATTCCACAGAACTAGACGCTAAGTCAGGCTAAAATGGGAGAATTTGTTTTCCAATGATTTTTCAGCGGTAGATTTTTTTAAAGTATGTTATTTGCTATCCATGTATTTACGAACACCCCTTTCAGAGGGTCGCATCAAATCTGCCTAACATAAGATATAAACTCATACCTAGCATATATATAAACATATATGTGCTCAAAACCTTGCCTAATTTTTGTACTGCACAGAAATCTGTATCACACATACAGGAGCTCTATACTGTAACATAACATGAACGGCAATGCTATGGTGAAGTGGCTGTTTGTTTAATGGCTTAGCAGAAGGAAAGGAGGAGAATGGAGTAAATGTACACTAAATAGGAGATAGCTGCTCTCTTCTGTGACTTGCACAAAGTGCTAATATTTGTTGTTAGACCAAAAGAAAACCAAACAAAAATACAACCAGATACTGAACATAAAAGATAAAAAAAAATCTAAGCAGCATCCAGAGAATATCTGAATTAGGCTTGTATTTTAAACTAAAGCATTCAAAACCACTCATAAGTTCTTTTCTTGCAAGTCTACTTACCTAGCTGTAGTAAAGGAAAACTTAATACCTTGATCTTAATGCCAACCAATTACCCTGACTCTTGATCCATTAGTCATTTTGAGGCTATTTTTCCTCTGAAATGTGTTTTCCACAAAAAAAAAAAGTTAATGAACTAGGGGAAGTAAAGGTCTTTGTTTCAATCAGATTGGAAAATTCTTCAAGCCTAAGGGAAAAAAAAAATCCAGTCTCCCCATTTCTACTACTTGCAATATCTCCCCAGTTTTGTTACTAGTTTTGTATCTGTTAGCTCTCTCTGCTACAGCCACCAGTTTAGTAGATCAAAAAAGGAAACAGGTCTTTATGATAACTTAATGACTTCCTGCATAGCTTATGTCATTAATTAATTCAGCAGTTCTGATTTATTCTATTGCTTAACTATACCCAAGGTAGCAGCTTTCAGTTATAAAAATATAGCTGTGTATATAAAAATATTATTATCCTGTTTCAGTAATAATATACACACAAGAATATTAATCAAAATGCCACCTAAATTTATCCAGACCAAACAAATTCTATTTAATAAATTTCTGTCCATAATAGAAGAAAAATTTTTAAGTACAGTTATTAAACAGTGCTGTTTTTAAAAGGTTGCTGTTGTATATACTTGAATTTAAATACTTTATTTTTAAAGTTTTTATGTCTTCTTATTTATATTTAGGTATCTGATAATAAAACAAACAAACAAATTTACATTATTGCCTTGAAAGATTAATATGTCATTCTGCTGTGCTTTTAGCAAAGTATGAATTAGGCCGGTCTTGCTTATATAGCTTAGCTATGATATGTATAGATATATATAAAGCTTACCATGTAAAAGTAGGATAGACAGCAGCAGATTGTCCAGAAGACTGACCCAGTTTTCACTGACTTGACCTTTAAAAATAATCAGGTATTTATGAATGACAAATGAATACAAGGCAGCACTGCAGTATTTCACTCCAAGAGAGAAGAGCTAAATATTACTAAAGTATATTTACAGCTGTCAAAAGAACTTCTTAAGCATTTATCAAATTCTACTCGTATGCTTCTGATGTCCATAAAACCAAACTGTAAGTGCAATTCAGTTGACATATGACATGTCACTTATACTCATCTCTAGTTAATGGGCAGGCAGGATGCAATGTAATTGTCTGCTTCATCCTCTGAGGCAGAAAAGTAGCTGCAACACCTCAGTGCTGTTTTGTCCGACATACTACATCACATTATAATTTTAAGTGTGGACTATACATGGTTTCCTTTGACTGGCATCAGTTGCAACTCTGCTATTACAGAGATAAGAGATCTTCTATAATTTTGGAAAATTTACTTAAGGTTAATGACAGCATCCATATATAACTAAAGGTTTGGTGGGATCCATAAACTGGGCGCCAAATAATTTTGCCCAAAACTGACAGTGGCAACTGTGTGAGAAAATAGGAATGAAAAACTAACTTGAAATGAATCTGTAAAGCTACCTATGAAATACATCTAATTGATACATAATTCTACAAACCTTTATGCAAACATGATTGCACTATGCACTCTGGTTAATTGAGTTCATAAGAAGAGGTAAGTACTATCAAATAACAACATCATTTGATTCTATTATTGTTATCACACACAGCATGAATCTGGAACTGCAGTTAAATTTAAAGATTAAAACAAACAAACGACATCCAAAAATCCTAATAAGAGGACCTTTTTTCAAAGCCTGTACTTCAGTAACACTGCTACTCAAACATGAAAAACTTGAATTCCCTTCTCCTCCAAGTCTGTCAGTAATATACCAAGTTTGAAATATTCTCAAGCTGGAAAGCTTTAGAGTACACATCTTCTTATGAAAAATAGAACTCTCCAAAAAATCATGGGAAAAGCTGCAATGACCATGTGTGTGTGTATACACACACACATACATATATAATTCACCAGATACCCAAAATGAAAAGTACATAAATTCAAGGCAGGCACACGGGACACCACCATGCTGTACCTGTACTGAATTAACTTTCTGCCTATGCTATTTGTGATATTTCCATATTAGACGTAACAATACAGGAAAAAAAAACCCTCTGGCTTATCTATATCCCTTCAGATTTCAAAGGTCTTTTCCAACCTGCAATATGGAACTGCCTTATAACAGTCAAGTAAAGCTAGCAAGTAGACTAATTAAAATACATTAGACTATTTTTTAAGGCATGCAAACAGTATGAATATCCTGCTCTGTGGACAGCTTTGGCTATTTAGTCCAGATGCTTCAAAGTTTAGACCCCTCCATATATTCAATACTCCCCCAGTAGGCAATTCAAAGCACTTTATGTTCAGAGGGTGTTCTTTCCACCACCTAGAAAGCAATAGTAAAGTTTGATACTCAGATAACATGAATATCTTCAAACTTGAAAGCAAAGACAATGGTCCTTACTATTAGAGGATACCACTCAGTTGAATAATAGTTTTACATAACAAACTGAAGAGCATTATTATGAAGTGCTTTGAATCATGTGACTTCTTAGTACTTGCCTGATCCTGAGCCAAGGGGAAGAGAGATGAGAGGGAGGAAGAAAATGCAAGGATTCAGTTTGAATCCTAAGAAAAATCCTAAGAAAAATCAGTCATTTGCTGGAAGAAGAACCAAAAACCCTCCCAAAGCAGAGGACTTAGCAAATACTTACCCATAAATAGTATGTGAACTGCAGTGCAAAAATAGCTATGCCTTCATTGTCAAATGATCCTGCTACTGATCGAGATATGTAACCTGGAACTATGGCGATAAAACAGGCAGCTAAAAGCCCTGCTCCCTGGTTCCACAGTTCTCTGGTGAGCAGGAAAGTAGAAATAGCAGTAAGGCCGCTAAAAACTGGTGCTAGGAACACACATACGTCTCTTATATGGACCGTCACGTTAAGCATATTTAAAATCCAATGTATAAGGCCTGCTGTCACCATCAGTCCTGGGTATACCTGGAAGGAGAACAGAGACACCCAAATTAGAGTAGGGATAGGATTATTTGCACATCATTTGCAGTGAGATACAGTAATTTCTTAACAGTGAGCAGATAAAGTTAATGAAGGTATTTTAGTATTGCCTTAAATATATTTTGACAACAACCTGGAACACCAGAAGTTCTTAAAAGTTTATGCAATTGCAAGCATTTGGGTAGCAATCCTTTTCCTAAATGAATAAGCTGCACAAAAATAATATCCTGTTTTGTCTGACATTTGTCATATGAGATGAATTTGTGGTTAAGGTATATAATCAGCAGCTTGCAAGAGAATTTTAAGGCAGCTCTATGCAGCTCTTCTATTTCTCCTTGCCCTTAGAGGAAGAAAATGTGTATCACCGAGCTTTATACGAGCTGAAGAGCTGACAGAGAGCTAAGGAGCTGAGTGTATATGTCTGTGCAAGATGTTTGTAGACATCTTTGGATCTGAAGTACTAAAATAAAATCTTATAAAACTAAACAACGGTGTCTTCCAGGAAAGTATAGAGGTTCCCCATATCTTCTGAATCTATCAAGGAATACTGGAGAACGTTAAAACACTTGAAATAGTAATTTTACCCTCCTGTGGTGTTCAACATCAGAAAAAAAATCTGTAGAAGAAAAAATACAGACTTCAGCTGCCTTTTGTTTTGCTCTAAAATTAAAGCAGCTTTTGTATTAAATTAAATCGACACAGATAATGGGATGTTCCTCTGCACAGATCCTTGACAGCTGATTTTCAAGATAAACTACAGAAATTTTAATATGCCATAAGCTTTACAAAATAAGGTACGTAATCACAACTTTCATTTTATTTTCTAAGGTTTTTACTTTGGATAAGGCAGGTACGGAAAATGTTAAATATAAAGGGTCAGAGGGGTTCCCTCTAAGATACTAGAACAACTGGTTATCTAATTGTTACAAAAGGCTTTGCAAATGCATTTTAATCATATTTCCTATAATTAATATAACTTTTAGTGCACTTTAAAAGTCAAATGTGACTGTGTCACTTAATATTACTAAGACTATTCTACTAATTAAATTTGTTTTCTGATTTGATGATGTTGATTCTTACACCTTTCCTGTTGTACGACACACATCAATCTCTCCCATTGATTTAATTTCAAAAGTCTTTTTCCTCAGTGAAACTCTAACATTTTCCATACATGGAAAACACGCCTACTCAGATTTAAACTTGTATGCAAAATGAAAAAAAAAAAAAAAAAAAAGAGGTAAGAGGGACCATTTGAAAAACGGCTGTGTAAATATCTGAAGGCATCATTATATACTGATATTTTCTCCACAGAAGAAAACTGGTATTACAGGAGTCACAACATCTCTATTTATTACTGTTAGAAGTTGATATGTAAGAAGGTATCACTCAGTTTCGTGCTTCTTGTTCACAGTATGCTGTTGGATGGGGACTAAAACATGTTGACTTAGTTCTGTAGCTAGAAATTAAAAAACATCGCTATTCCCTCTGCGGCAATTGACAATAAAGCTTATTCCATTCAGATTCTCCTTTTACCCATGTCAAAGTTGTATTTGAACTTCAATAAAATTACTGCAAAGTCATCTTTAAGTAATTATAATACTTACAGTTCCACCTACTATTCTTCCCAGTGGATACCATGCTCTTTCATCAAACCAATTTAAAAATTCATAAAACCCATGGGATGCAAGATGATGTGTTGATCTATAGTTAAACCTAGAGAGAGGGGAAAAAAAAAAAAAAAGTCAGTTAAAAATATGCCAAACCATCTAAATTTCAGACATATCCCAATGCTTTTGTTTTCTAAGATCTAGAAAGTAATTAAATATCAACATCTCATTTGGTATATAAACACAAGGGTATATAAACAAATGGTATATTTGTTATATAAACACATGCCATTCATTTTCTAACTTCCTTTTAAAACTAGTTTTCAAATGTAATCTGTTAGTCAATTATTTATTACATCAAGAACACCATGTAAGCAGAATTAGGAACAAGGAAAAATTAAGACTCTCATTTTGAATGGGGGTACGTGGCTCTGCTCCACACAAGAGTGAAAGATGAAATAATGCAATCATATGAAATAGAATCAGTCTAATTGTTCACACGGGCCTTGCTGCATTCGCTTCTTTTAATAAAAAACAGAATCTACATAGCCATTTCCTCTCCTAAGGCAGGAAAGGCTCCCTGCAGCACAACACTCCTTGGAGGCTTTGCCCTCCCATGCACACCTTCATTCCAGTCTTCCACACTCCCGATTTACCCCTAAAAGGCACATATGCATTGCGACCCAGTCATTACTCTTTACCTTTCCTGGCAAATAATTGATTTTCCCTACTTTAAATGGCAAAATCTACCTCATATAAAGTCTTGCCACTCTTTAAATCAGGTATCAGACTGCTGTGAGAAAAACTGCAGCATACATTACCCCAAATGCTTTTTCATGATGGTTCAAAAGGCAGACCAATAAGGCTACAGGTATTGATGCTATATAACTTTGCAAAAAAATAATTAGAAAAAAAGTTAGTTTTAAAAAAGCCCGAGTAAACACCAGGTCTAACACAAACAACACTCATAAAAATAATTCCTAACAGATTCTCCAATGGAAATTTAGTTAATGAGAAATTCATTAGTGAAAACATTAGTAAAGGATTATGTTAACCTAAGTACCAAGTCCCGTGACTAAATGAAATACCAAAACAGCATATTAGATAAGCAAACCCAATATCACAGATTTCTACATAAGATTAGCATACAAGGCTAAGAGTCTGTGTATTTTTTTATTTTGTCCGTTTCTGAAAGTATCCATTTATATGTAATCAACAGTAAAAAGCATCACTTCTGATACATATTTAAAATCTACATTAAATTCTTTTATACATCTAACAGCACCAAAATATAACTACTTTACCTTGAGCCAATTTCAGCAGAATAAAGCTCATATTGCTCAAAACTGTAATAAGACCCATCAGGTTCCCATTTGTTTGATCGGTAGAACAAGCCTAATACTTGCAGTACATCTACACAGGGGTCAGAGGCAGATTTCTTTGTCTATACCATGAAAAAACAAAAAGAAATGAAATTCAGGCCCAGATGTCAGTGGACCATCACAGTATCAGACAAGGAATACTCAAAAGAAAACAAAAAAAAAAACCCTGACATATATATAGATAGCACACAATGTTTTCCAGAAAGCTCCTCTTTATGGTCAATAAGCAGTTATATGGGATACATTAACTGAAAAAACTGAGCTTTCAGAAGCAATTAGTCATGTTTATATAAGGGAATTTACACAAACATCCGTCATTGTGACCTAGAAATCCTTGTATCAAACAGCAATGTGACATTTGTTTCTAATAAGCCTTCAAATATTCCCATTTGACTAGATTGCCAAATATTAATTAATTCTCCAGTTCTGAGCTGTCAGCTACAATCATCTCTGAAATGCTGTACCTGTAAAATTAGCCTCTTATCTTGGTGGAGCAAGGTTTATTGCTAATGTGTTTAGGGCCCAGCCTATGGCACTGTGCAAGGTAAAAAGCAGGAGTTGTGTGTACCACAACAAACAAAATAATCCAGGCAGTTATGGACATGACTTAAAATGCACTGAAACCTCAGTCAATGGTGTTATCCCTTAACATTAAAAAAGGAAACAAGATAACGTATTTACTAACAGCGATTAGTTTCAAATTTTAAAATCTTGACTCAAATTCACAGAGCCCTCCAAAGGATAGCTCGTGTTTGCTTTTACAGCATTAAGAGATTAGTTAAACAAATGAAGTGGGCAAGAAGAGTACATATTGACATTCTCCTCGTGTTTCAAACCAGCAAAGCTTCATAACTGACTTCAGAGGGATGTGAACAACTGTTTCCTGCTTTGGCAGCGGCACATTAAGTCTTTAATAAAACGACTTTACAAGAATGGATTATCACTTAAAATTGAAACACAAAACAACATTTATACTTTTAACATTTAAGATGGCAAAACTTAATCTTCCCTTTTAACATGCTTTTGGATAAATATAAATGTATAAACTGGCCCTTTTTAAAATGGATTGATTTTCTTTTGCTGCAAATTAAAAGCCTGCAGAGGCAACTGAGCATGCCTTTAGAGCAGAAAATGTTAGAAATACTATAGGTAAATTAATTTTTCACTGTGGGAAGAGCTGTGAGAACAAGAAACAGCTTTCTGACTGAAGGAACCCCAAGAAAAACATGGAAGCTTAACTACAGCAACTCACTTTGGCTTGGCAAACAAGGGTGTTCAGCTTCCTCCCCTCAGGAAAACGAGAGAAGGAACACACACAGCCATGGAGAATCCTGCGGACCATGTGGCACATCAGCGCCAGCTCTGGGAATTGAGAAGGTGGCAGTGATGGGCTGAGTGCACCTGCGCTCAGACAACCACGTGCCAACATCTTGCTCCAATCCCGCTTATGCACTTCCCAGCACTCTGCTCCTGGCCCTGCCAGATGTTTCCCTGCAGTTCAGACCAGGTAGAGCTGCCAACAGCAGGATATTGCACATAACTATTACACACACAACATTTTGCTCTCTCGGCACTTTTCACACTGTGTTAGTCGCATCTTATTTTCAGTAGTAGCGTTACAGAACCTATTACCTGGCACAGGATCGGAGTCTGACGGAATCCTTGGCTTGACCTGTCTCTTCCTTGCGGTCAAGGTTTAAAGGAATCCTCAAACCAACCTCAGCCGAGGTATGTTTGAGGATTACAAGTCCTGACCACCAAGGCATAGCCTGCTTCTGTACTTTGTGCCTTTCTGGGGATGCTCCAACAATCACAACCAAGACGCCCTACACATGACGCCATTCATCTTGTAGCACTCTGGGGGCCACCAATCACCAAAATTAGGCTTGATTTTTTCACCCCATGAACTGCTTTTTTGAGGACAAAATAATGCCGCAAGATGATTCCTTAATGCTGTTCACTACGATCACTTGCTACATCCCGGATTTATCGAATTCTGCAACGCTTCACAGCAACAAATACTGCTATATTTATAAGGAGACATCTTTGGCTTTGACATTCCCAAGTTTAGCACTTTCTTGACAAAAGCGCTATTTCATTTTAACATTTTAAGTAAAATTCATCGTACTAAGACAGTAAGAAAACATGTAGGGGGAGAAGAGCACAAATACAGACGTGCAGTTACTTCATAAAGCAAATTACGTTGATGCATTCTTCTTGAAACAAGGTGCAAGATCAGTGTTGTTTCTCACATGAAATTGTTGACTGCTTAAAATCCTCTCAGTTTCAAGTGAAAATTGCCTGTTCATCTAGCCTTATCTGTGCATTTCATACCTAGCTCTATGAGAATACATAATCTCCTTACTAGCAGAATATGTTGAAATTTTGCTAAGCCTGCATTGATGAAGGCTTCCATAGACTAAAAATCTTCAGCTACAGATGCACAAAACTTTCACATCTGCAGACTCAGAAAAATGACATGATATAAACCAACACTGAATGTTACAAGCTATCTGAGCAATTCTAGGCGTTAGTTTTCAATGCAAGTGTAGATTACAGAATCAATTATGCAATACAGCATCTTAATTAGAGATGGCAACTCTAGATTCTTGAAAAAGATATAGTCACAGATCGACTCCAAATCCAACATATTGTTTGCATTCAAAGGAAAAACGTATTCAATGCAACACTTAAATGGAAAACTTAATGAGAGCACTCAATAACTTTCACTGACAAGAGGATGTATAAACAGTATTCCAAATCAAATCTAAAAACACCTGCTTGCTTTCATATTGTACGAGCATATCACCCTGAAAAGCCTATTCTAAAGTCTGTATCTATGAATTGGCAACGACTACAACATGAGTTTTGCATGCATTTTTAAAATGGAAGCACAGTACCTCATAAATCATGTAATGAGGTACTTTGGCATTACTTCCATCATGAAGACGCTTACCTGCGTTTAGTTTATGGATGCATAATTACTCTTTGTATTCTAAGATAAGCCTCAACTAATACATGAAGAGGATGAAAGTGCTCAAGAGACCCTTGTCCTGAGAGATCCATTTGATCTTTATGTCTTTTTTTTTCTCCCTTGCAAGTAGAGTCATTTGAAAAGAGAAACATGCACCTTGTAAGCTAATTGCTACCTAGCAGTCCCATGCTTGATAACAGACTTGGAAGCAGTATCATTATTCCATGTTCCCTTGGGTTTAAAACTGATCATGATTGTGCTTTCAATTTAAAACACAAAAATCTAAAAACAAAATCAAATGTGGTGAAACCCTCTTTGTTATTCAAAGGATATGTAGAACCTTAAGCAATAAGATGGAAAGATGAAGACAAGAACTTCTGCAGTGACGTGGGTCATCTAACTTAAAATATGACAAAAAATTGGAGTCAGAGGAAGTAGTTTCTACTTCTGGATTCCAGTTGAGTGACAAGACTCCTCCTGTTTGCAATGCAGTTATTACAATCCCTAATAGAGAAGAAAAGGAAGCTTAGACTAAAAGAGAGATGCAGGTACAAGCGGGAGGACAGCTACATTTTTCAGATACAACATTCAACCATACCCTGTGGAAATCCTGAAGAATACAAGAAGGGTTTCCACTTTCCCAACACATCTACCAACATGCTTAGAATGGATTATAGCACTCACACTGTCACTTCTTGGCATGGTATTTTGACTTCCTGAAATAAGATCCAAGCACTGAAATGAGGAGCCGCCTATTTCCAGTAGGTTAATTACACAAGATTCCACAAGGCACATACGCGCACTGCAACCTCTTCAGAGAGCACAGGCTGTTGCCAGTGTTTTGCTAAGCAGCTGCAAGCTTTTTAAAGCATTCCACAACCACAGCTTATACTTCTCACAAGACACACCAAACCTGAAGCCAGGATAATCTTCATATCATCACTGTGCTGCTGCCTGACTGCAGTTTCAAATACTTCCACGGACGCCTATAAATCCTTTTAATTAACTTTTTGTCTCTCCTGCCTTTGAATTATTCCAACTCTCAGGAAAATTTATTAACAAAACACTCAGTTTTACCCATTCTGAAAATCATGCTTATCAAGTGAAGTCTAGCATGCATAACATTTAACAACATATTACACCTAATAGGAAAGTGATGGCCATTTTTTCTTGGACAGCCAAAATTCTTAAGAGGTTTCAATGGTCAGATGCAAATAGATTCATTCAAAATTTCCAGAGGGAAAACCCAAAGGCTTGTTTTCTTCTCCACTGGAAATATACTTCATTGCAGATACAATGCAACTACAACTGACATCAATACTGGTGGCCATATTTGTTCCATATCTTCTGATAGCAACAGCTTCTTGAGAGGCATCATTTGCCTGCTTGGTGCAGTACTAAATACCATAAACTCAAAAGATACTGTGCTGGGGTTTTTTTTGGTTTTGTTTTCCCCTTCTTCTCACCTCCCCTGAGTGGTGCAAGGCCATTCAAGTCATGCATTAACCTTGCATCTTGCAACTTTTGAAGGCTTTGCACTGAACACAAGTATACATTCAAGGATGTTGTTACAGATCATGCACACACATTCATGCTGTCCTTGTCCTTAAAAGGATGAAGGCAATGTACCTTCAACTTCAAAGATAAAGGCTGGTAAATGAAGACCGGGCCAGCAAAGCAGAATGCTGAGATAGTTAGTCAAAAGATGCATTCTGAATGATAAGATATCCTTTCCTTGAGGAATGTGACTCTAGACCTCAGTGGGCTGGATCCGACTGTCTCATGAGCAGTGCCTGGGAAGAGAACAGGTAGCTCCCAAGCCTCTCCTTATGGTCTTCTACCCTAGAAGCAACCTATAACCCCACCACTATAACGGACTCCATTTTTATGAAGTAGATCCTACACTTGCTGCATGCATTCCTCTAGTAAGATCTGATATACACCTCAGAAAATACTAATTTTGTAATAGCCTGAAACGTAGAGTAAAATAAAGGATACCTCTTATTCCTTGTAGTTATCTTAATTACTTTTTAAACTGTTTGGGAATATGTGTTACGGCTATAACATCTACTTTATAAACAAAGTTATTTATGTGCCAGAGCAACCAGGTAAGTGGCAGCTACACTGAAATATGATTGAAAAACAGAAAGTTCAGAGCCACCTCCCATTAGGTGAAAGTCTGATCGAAGGTGACTTGCCTGCCCCTCCTACTGTGTAAAACACATGACACAGTAGAAAGTAATCAGCAGGCCGTGCTATTTGTGAACTGCCTGAATTTCTTTGTACCATCAGAAAGAGGAGGCCTAGCCACAAGACAGACTAATCCATTCTGTAAAACGCATTTCCTCATACCATTTTTCATGACACTGCAGGGCCACAGTCTTTTTTTTTTTCTTTTAGCTCACAAAAACAAAGCAATATTTAAAGTGTTCTGCTTGTACATCAGCAGGTTGAATCAGTTTACCAAATTAAAATAGGGTAACATTTTACCCAATATTCTCTTTAGTAAACCTTTTAAAACATCTGTTATTCTTCCTCTTGCAAGCAGCTCTGGTTAACTCCAGCCTCAGCATGCATGCTTCCTTACAACAGTCCCTTCTGGTTGTAGATTGTGTTGAGAAGATGGACCTCTCATAGTGCACCTGTTCAGCATCATCTGTTGCAACATTGACTTATTGACTTTTCTTAAAATAGATGCTGCAAAAAATAAAAATTAATACTTTAGAGTAGGTAATACAAAGCACCAGCAGAGCAGAATCAGATAACCTGCCTAACTTTAACAGTTAACATTGCGTGATTGAGGTCAGGTTAGAGATCTGTTCATGTACGTCTGCTCAGAAATTCTGCTTAATCCATCTGTAATCTGATATCAATAGATGTAAATACTGCATTTGTCAGATTACAGCAGGGATCCAGGCAATTTTCAGCTGCGAGTATGCACATACCTAGACAGATGTGCATTTAGCTGTCTCCACATGTGAAACAAGCCAATACTCTCATGCTTTGGGGAAGTTTAGAAGTGTGTCTAATTAGGCCCTGATTAAACAAAGTTGAAAAGAAAAGGAATGAATGAAGCCCAAACTGCAAAAGGATAAGAAGGGGAAGGAGAGGTAAATAGATAACACAGCTTTATGGTGGCTGGCACTGATTTATACATGCTCCCAAACTCAGCTGCTGTAGCCACCCTGCAGCTGAACGTTGCTGGCTTAGGTGCAGGCCTGTTCTCCTTTTACCTGCTTCAGTGCAAAGGGCAGCCAAATTAGCTTGACTCACAGCTAAAAGGTACCAGCTGAACACCATCTAAACTATTCCACCTGATTTTTCACTGAAGCAGATTAGTACTCACATGATCTACTAATGCAGCCCAGCAGAAGGCAGCAATAGTTCCAGATGTTTCCAAAGTGACTGCATACTCCCACACTAAAGGAATAGGAGCTTATCTATAAGGTAAGCAAAGAACAAGCAGGGAGATGACAGATGAAAATGGTCTTCATCCTCCCCTACAATATACAGATAAGAGTTTACCTTTAAATTATATTTTGCATCTTTTTAGTGGCCTACTTGTTCCCAGAAATGAGTATGGAAGTAGAATTTAAAAAATCAGTTCTCCATTATATGCACTTCATATCTTTCTTATTGTTTTAAGCAAATCTAAATCAAAAGAAATGCAAACTTTTGCCAAATTTAATTCAGCTTATTAAGAACTGTACTTAATCGTTACATTTCTTCAAAGACCAAGTAGAAGCATCATAGAAATGTAATAAGAAAATGTTGCTTGCTCTTTTATTAGGTATTCTCATGAAAACACTACAGATTAAGTGTACTGCAGTGATCAGTGTTCAGTATTTAAGATAAATAGTACTTAAAATTAATATTAAGCTTCTGCCGTGTACAAAGTGAGATTAAAATTGCATGTTTACCATCTCTCTACAGGATGGGTTTTCAGAATTGCTTAGTGTTACAATATTATACATTTCAAACTACTTTCAAACTATTTCACTGTGCTCTCCTGTCTCATTAGATATTTAGTAAGAAGTTATATTTGAATTATATTGAGGTGGTGCTGGGTGAGACCGTTAGGTGAGGTGGGTTTAATATTACATGCAGGAATACTCGCAGACTACACACAGCATTGCCTCGTGTATCACAAGTCTGGAAGCATGCCCTTTCCATGATACGTCATGGTTGGAATTGATCTGGAAGGTCTTTTTCAACCAAAACGATTCTATAATCACTCCTTGGCCAGCTGGCTACATCAGTGTACTTTTATATAGCCTTCCATCTCTGTAAGTGCACAGTAGAAGGGCTGTGTTTATTGTCCAAAACCATTTCATTAACGAACAGGCGTTGCTGTGAGATGCCACGCTTGCACTCAACCTGGAGCAAACTGAACACCTGGTAGCCTATGAAAAGCAACAGGGAAGGGTGGAGAGGACACTAAATCAGCTGCAGTGCAGGGAGGGAAGGAAAGTGGTTTACATGGGGATACGAGAGTTGTTGGGAAGGATCTAGTACAGGCTGTCAAGGGATAGTTTTTGGGCTGTTTTATCCTAAATCTTCTCCTTCCCTGCTCTCCAAAATGGAATTAGATGGACCTGTTCCAGGATCCTTTCAACCCTGTCAAGTTTTGCACCAAATGCCCAGCTAAATTAGAAGACTAGAGTACCCGAGTTAGCCTTTCTGATTCGGAAAAGGGATTTGACTCTAGATCCCTGACATCCCATATAATCATTAAACAACAACAGAGCTATTTCTGGCAGAACATTTAAACAGTTACAGTGCAGAGGAGCAGCTTTGGCAGGAGCCATTGCTATGTTTACTTCTGAATAACCAACAGCCTGTCCGTCACAGACCTAACGGGGACACAAAAACAAATGAGGGTACAAGATGTGCCAATACAACAGCTCCCTGCCACTGCAGAAGGACAGAGTTTCCTCCTTGCCTCACTCTGCTGCATGCCCTGACACCTGCACTTATCAGATTTTCGGTTTGTTTCAACTTGCTAAGACAGCAGAAAGCTATCCCGGGAAGCGTCCAACAGATGTCAGGAATTTCAGGAGAGCTGCCCCACTGGATCAGAGGCAGATTGGGTCACTTTGTACTGGTGCAGACAAGCCTGGTAGTACATTCAAAAAATTGTAAGGATTGAGAGTTAGGTTTTATTCAAAACACTCTTAACTGCCCGAACAGATTTCTAGGAATCTTTGGAATCATTCTCCACAGGCTTTCCCACATTTTCTGATGTGCAAGTGCTATCCACAGGTACTCCAGCATAGCACAACAGAAAATGAGATAGACATAACACCTCTTAATATCCTAGGTAAAAGCACCAACTACCATTTAAAGCTGCCCTTAGCTGCCGCTTCTTGAAGGTATCCCGAGAGCAGACAGCAGATGGCACTGCACAGAACACACGATGGCAAAGCAAAACCATGGTGTGATCCCTATGTTTACTGTGTTCAAGTCTGGATGGCAGGGCTGGAACAAGGGAAAAGGCACTCTGAGGAAGGTTCTCCAAAGCAAAAGCGAGAATACCAAATTCAGGGAGGAAATTGTTACAAGCATGATGTGCTTGACACAAAACACTTCATTCTAGCTTTCCACATAAAAAATAAGTTCTATTGGGTCCAGACGAGCAGGTAAATAAGTAGCTAATTGCAAAATTAAAGGAAACAAAAAACAAACAGTTCAACTTTGATTCCCAAAGGTGTTTAGCTGGTTGTCATTACCAGCAGTAAAATATGACTGACCCAAGACATCACAAATTAAGACACTGTTGCAAATGTTTAATGTAGTCTCTTCAGTGTCAAAATCCATTTTCTATTTGGCAAATAAAAGATTAAAGCCATTACAGAGTAAAATGAACCAACAGACGTGTGCAGCAGTTTTTCATTCGACATTAGATAAATCATTCTAGTCATTTGTATAAGATAATCAAAGCAAGTAGCATTACACAAGTTTTTGGAAAGTTTAAAAAAAAAAAGCATTAGCTTTAGTGATTCTTGTTCTACAAGAAAGCAAACCACCCATTTATTTCTATTGTCAATAATAGCAAAAGCTCAAAATAATAAAAAAAGCTCAAAAATAATAGCAAAAGCTCAAAATTTCTTTTATTGACTTTCTGATTTTGAACAGTTTGCAACATTCCTTCTGCTAGCAATAAAAATAAAATGAAGACATTTTAAAAGTCATTAATACCCAATGCTAAACTTAAAATATGTAAGCCATGAAAAGTTTTTTTTTTTTTTTCCAAATCTTTGAAAAAGGCATGCAGGACAAGTAACCTTGTTTTGTTGTTTGGTTTCTACATCAAGGTGATACACTACTTATTTTCAAATCCTTTGGGCACAGCACACAAGTATGGTCTTGTATGGACAAACACATGGTTTTCCTGGTCAGCTGCATCTTCAGAGAGGTGCTTTCCACACCCCAGTTTCCTGAAAATAAACACCTATCAAGTAGATCAGAATTAAATGAAATAATTTTTGGATGCCACCACTAAGCCATACTCCTTGGAACTTAAAAAACAAGTTGACTACCATTTAGGGTACAAAAACTGCATAAAAGAAAAAGCTTTGGGGAGGGGGGTAGAGGAAGCAAAACAGGCTGCCCAAGCATGTTTGCTCTAACAGTTTTAAATTACATAGTAACTTTGTATATTTCCTTTCTGCTAAATCCATTCCCTACTCAACAATCAGGGTAGCTTGTGCCTCTGAACAAACAAGAGGTAAGTAATCTTTAAATAAATGTGTAGAATACTGTGTAAACCATAGATAATAGATTGCATTACAAACAAATCCCCAAATGAACATATCAAATTCACAGCCTCAAATTTTTCAAGATTTTTTGTTTTAGATGAAGAAAGGTTTGAAATTGTGCTTTGGAACTGTATCCCCACAGATAACCAACACATCTTATTAATGAGCAAAAACCTCCATGGAAGAAATATGGGTTACCCCAGAGAGACTCTGAATATTTCTCCCTCCTCGGGAATATTCAAGAGCTGTTTGGACACAAATCCTGGCCAACCTACTCTAGGTAGCCCTGCTTGAGCAGAGAGTTAGTGCTTGAGGGGAGTTTGGCCCTTCCAAGCCCAACCATCCCGTGATTATCAGTCAAGCAGAACCCCAATCAGCTTCACAAGAATCTCATTTAACCCCCGTAAATCAACTGCTTGTAGAAAGCAGCATGGTCAGTGCTATAACAGCCAGCAGTAATTCTTATTACAGCCCACGTACACAGTTTGCTGCATTAGACAAGCTGTTTGAAAAGCAGCATACATTTGGGTGAACCATATCAAGTACATTCTATATAACATTTCCTGCTTTTAAAAACTGCTCAGTGTACAAAGGCTCAGCTATTCCTTGTTTAAAATAGACTGTTACTCTTTCTAAAGCACAGGGATACAGCCTCACTTAACAGCAAGAACAAGTGTAAGAGCACTTAATTCTCCTTATGTCACAGGAGCTTTTACCCTAGGTAAAAGTACTAGGTAAAGTACTAGTAAGCTGAGAAACACAGAAGCTGATCTATTTAGCTTCTATCTGCTTCAACTTCTGCAAGGTGCATCATATTTATAAGGATCAATTCCATGGCACCTCCCAAGCCCAGACCTAGCGGCTACCTACATTAAAATGCAGCAGTTTGATCAGCAACGACCAGATAAAGGTCATGAGCTCTGCTCTGCTGTAGGACGAGAAATCAAGTCTGTCTTTTGGATATATTATGGATATGCTGCAGATATAAAGCACAGACCATAGCAGTAGCCCCTCTCCTTACTTGTCCTAACTTTACTTTCTTCTCCAAGCATTAAATATAAGCAAGCTGGTAAGACTGTTAGAAAAAGCTTTGAGAAAAGAATTTTTAAAAAGTGTGTGCTATGGGGTGCAGGCTCCAAAGGATGGAAAAGCAGTAGCTTTAATGGCTCTGTTAAGTAGCAGGAAGCCCCCTGGTTTGGCTGTAAATTTCAGCACAAATGTACCTCAGAGAATTGCAAGAAATGAATTTTCAAAAACTAAGAAGCAAAGCAAGCTTTCAGCAGCACGTGCTCAGACACACATTAAAGCAAAAATAGTCCACCTGAATCAGAAGAGAGTTCTCTGGAATAGCCAAGGCATCTCCCTAAACCTAACTCCCTCAGCCCTCAGTGTTAAACTATCAGTACTTATGCAATAAACTGTATTTTCATGATGGGCTTACTCTTCAAAATTTATACTTAAAAACAAAACAAAGTGAGTGAGATTTGAAACATGGCCTATTAGCATTACAGTTTGCCAAAATCAGAGACAATAACAGAAGATTATGATAGAAAGCGAAAGGGAACCTTTATAAACCAACCTGGCCCTATGTAATAAAATCAAATCTTTGTTTAAAAACAGAGCATATTAAGCTGCTCAAATAGTAAGATATTCGGAGAAGAAAAAAGAAATTCAACTACTTTCACCATAGCATTCACACAGGAGTACTTGACAAGCTAGAGCATTGTCTAAGAATACAAAACAGAGTATTAAAAACTAAACTGGTCAGTCCAACCCAAATTATCCTTCACAAAACATTCCCATACATTTTTCATTTCAAGTCTAATTACACTATCCACCAATTAATAAGCTGGGCAAGTATTCCGCTTCATCTCTTATTTTTTTCCTCTCCAGAAGAAACACAGAAAAAAAATACTCTTGTTCAAACATATCCTATTAATTTTATGAACACTGTCTTTCTCGGACTATCACTCATATCCCCATGACTGCACTCACATGAAAACTGATGAAGTTTTCAACCCAATTACAAGTTGTGCAAGTGAGGAAAAAAAATGCTGCCTACTGAAAGCAAAAAACAAACAAAAAAAAACAAACAAAAAAAACCCCACAGCTTCTAGAAATGGAGCAGTGTTTTAATTCGTACATCAATTATGTTTTACAAGTTTGCAAGGGGAACCTCATCTTTTGCTAGCCTCTGTCTAGCCTGACCAAATTTGAAGTCTCCTTGCTAATGCAAAATCTTCTCCCTGCTATACTATCAACTTTCTGTCCAGTGTTCTTCCAGACTGTCCTTTCATGAAGTTTATAATATTTATTTCTGCATTTTCCTGGAAAGCGGCAGTAAATCCAGTGCAGTCGGTTTCATAGTTTCTCCATGCTGAGAACACCTTACCAACTCTCTACAAAAACTTCACTCAGCTTCAAAATAGCACTCTCCAAGTGGCTAAACATGGAAAGGCTGTTCAAATCCCTAGACATTCAGGGATTATGGTGTAGAAAGCAGCAAGTAGCCAAGACCGTGCTGAGTGTGTCTTAGGATGTATCATATTCCAATTAATGTGATCAAAAAAAGATGCCTAATCTCCCTCATTATAAAGAATCTTAGGGAGGGGAAGATACCTGCCAGGCTATTCTTTCAGAACATAAATATTCCTAAACTTGCCTTTTACGCGCACACACACAGGCTTTGCTAACTCCATCTGGAGACTATGCTATAACTTGGAAAAAGGGCTAAGAAAACTTACTGGAATAAAATGGCAAAAAGGAGTTAGAGGCATCAGGCAACTTGAGATCCTACTCAAACTATTACTGTTACTGAAGTACAGGCATTTTCATCATTTAGATGCAATATCCCTCTTTCATATATTAATAAAAAGGACTCACAAACTATTATAATCCAATTGTTCATTATCAGTAAAAGCATAATCTTCTCTAAGATTATTTGCTCTTTTCAATTTTCCAGATTGAAAAACTATTTCACTTTCCTTATAATCAAAAAGTTTGTTAATGAATGTTACACAAGTTAATATGAGCATCATGATATTTGCTAACATTCCAAGATCAATCCAAAGTGATTATATTCAAATCATATTGAAACCAAATGTTTTCCCAGGGTCTGGAAGTTGTCAAATATTGTAAACAAAAGGAAGTGTTTAAGAGAAGTGTTGCTAAAATGGGTGGGAAATATTTATTAGAGATCCACATTGATAAAGTCACCTTCAACTAGACTATGTGCTGGACTAAGAGCTCCAAAAAGAGCAGTTTAGAGATTACAGTGGCTGCCATCATTCGAGATTAATACATTTATTATGCAGTCTGCTGTCAGTCCGTCCAGCAGAAAGAGTCACTACCAGTTAGGCAATGGCCAGATGAATTGCCTGGGTGGGCCGCAGCAGATCACAGCCTGTGGACCGAGCAGTCTTAATAATAATAATTAAAAAAAAAAAAAAATCTGTATACGCATATCTCCACCTTAACACTCACTCTGATTTCACCCTCTAAAAAACAGTTGCACTTTACATTCCTTTCTAATGTTCATACTTTTCCTCAAAACTAAGAAATTAAACTGCAATATGCAACCTGATAGTGGGCAGGTTCAGGGAACTGAAACGCTACAGTATTCTGACAACTTACCTCATTCAATCAACTCACCATGAGTTCTTAGAGCAAGCACAAAGGAAAAAAAGCAGGACTGCACAGCTGGTCACAGAAAACTCCTACCCCAAAAGGCAATCATTAGATCTGCTAACTATACCTTAGTCTTTCCCAGCAAAATCAAATCATTTACACAGCCTCAAGTATTTGATTATTTCCATACCCTTCTTCTAGTGTTCACTCTCAAGTCACACTTTGTATCTAAATGATTTTTTTTTCCCCACATTTTAGTTACAGGTGTTATAATGGAAGCTTTCATTGATATAAAAAGTTCCCAAGAGCTAAAGAATACACCCAGCAAATGTGACTTGAATCAGGCAAAACCTGTCCTAGACAGGCTCATGTACGAGGGTCAAGAAGGATTTTATCTCCAAAACGCAAGCAAATGTGTTCACTTTATGTTTGCTTTGTCCAGTTCATTAGAATCCACTAATTGCAGGTGAAGGTAGCAGTGGAAAGCAGATTGCTTTCACATGCACCCCTTAGCACAGTAATGCAATCTTAGTGAGGCAGGATAAACAGGGATCATCCTGATGACAGCTCCAAAGCAGGTGGCTTGAAGAGATCAATAACATCACTTTGGAAGAAGCAAGGATTCTTCTCAAGAGCTCTATCCTCACGATGCCCACGAGGCTCTGTCTTACTATTCCATATGAGGAGCTGCAGGAGAGCAGGACAACACACCCCTGCTGGCAGCAAGTGTCCCTTGTAGCTGATGAGACCGCACTGGTGCTGCCTGTCACACAGGCAGATGGGACAGAGGGCCCCATGCTCAGACACACCAGTTCCCACCTTCCAGCTTGAGATGCCTGCTATTTTTCAAATCTGTTAAAAGTCTCTCCAAAACGCAAAGACTTTGAGCTACTGTTGCTGGATATGACTAATGATCAAATACATTTCTCATACTGGACTTAAAAACAATGCAAACAGAATGAATATTACTATTCCAGTGGGACTCGCTGAAGATACAATTGAACTCAGATTGTTAATTTTTTACTTAATATCAGTACCAGGATGTGACAGGGTGCAGCTGTCTTTTTACGCGCACAGGTAGGACAGGAGTGGCCAAACTAAACTGCACAGCAGCACGCTGGAGCTGTACACTAGACCCAAATGGCTAGGCTAGAAGTACATCATTCCCTGTACAAGCATTCAACAACATTCTGATTGCCTTGGTTCAGCAGCCACACTGGCATTTCAGGCAACATTTGAAATAAGAAATAACATATCTTAACAGAGTTAAATGCTGTTACACATTTGCGGGAAGCCTCCAGTGCACACTTGCATGCGCATAACACAGGAAGGATGATGCCTTTGGTCGAAAGAGCCAACCCTATTTAACCAAGCATCAAACACAGAAGCAGGGCATTTCAACGCAGCAGCACCGCTATTCGAGCTTCAAGCCCTTGGCCCAGCAAGGGAACTAGATGCTGAAGGTTTGTTAATTGCCAAGCACAGCTTACAGTCAACATTGACCGTATCAACTCACTCAACCCCAGAGCTGCCAAAAATCACACACATTCTTCAAAATCTTTGGGTCAGCTCATATACAGTAAGTGATAAAGACACAGGCAATAAATCTAGATAAAGCAGCAATACTATATGGAAGGGGTATTAACTGCAGAATAAAACAGCAACACTAGTTTGAGTAAGCAGGATACAAGCTTACAAGTGACAACAAAACATCATCTTTTCTCCTCAGACTGTAACAGAGCCAGAGTAGCTTTTGCCCTCCACTGTCCTGTACTATTTTCTATTTTAATACATTCTGGTCATCTGGTCATAAAAATGCCAAACAGAATAAGGGTCAGAGATTATCTTTGCAAGCCTCCAAAATCAAAACTAAACGGAGACATCAACAGAACGTAACATGAAAGGATATATATACTTAAAAAAGCAGCAAGGTAGCAAGATTCAAACAATCCCAAGCAAACCCTCCTCTATCCACACGTTCTTCGTTTCTTACATCCATAACAAAAAACTGGACTCTTAAAGAAAAAGCTGTTTATACCCTAGAGGCAACAATATTTTTTCCTTCAGAAGAATAAAGCTCCCCATTCTCTCGGATATACCACAGCTCCCTCTCTTGATTACAGATGAATAAGAAAGAAGAGGTAGCATATCAACAGATGCACCTTGAGGCAATGCAAGTTTGACTGAAATGGTAAAAGAAGTGCAGAGATTGAGTTCTGTCAACCAAGATTACAGCCTCTGCCCTGAAAACAAAATAGTGTCCAGTTTACCTACATATGCTGATACAGAAGTGGTGGGGTTTTGGTTTAACCTGTAGCACTGCCTCTAATCTCTCTTCATAAGCTCTTTTCTCCATTAGAGCCAGACTTGTAAGGTGCTTACAACTACAAAATACTCCTATCTAGCTTCTGGACAGTATTTGGAAGCAGTAACTTTTTTACTCTGCTCAACAGGGTTAGTACTGCAGTAGAAAACGCTGATTTTTCCCCATGTTTCCTTAGTTTCTACCATTTTAGGTTCTCTTTTTGATTAATTAAGTTAAGCGTACTTGCCTTCACCATTTCTGGCATGCACCAACATGATACTGACATGGTTCTTGACATTTCAACTGCTTCTCAAGAAGGTGTACAGTAAAACTAGTGATTTTTGTCAACTTCACCTATTCTCTATTTAGTAAAGTTACGTCCAGCAGCACAGGCAGTCTTGCCTTCTCTTTGCAGGCTCAGGAAGATGACTCCGCACTAACTTACAGATTGCTCAAAAGCAGAGCATTATCTTTACAACCATAATTAAGGCTATGAACCAAACTCTTATAGCACCTTTCTAAACGTCCTTCAAGACTTAGTAACAAAAGCAGCATAACTGAAAATTGTGAAATCTTCATGGATCTGCAAAGAATGAGCCTGATTATAAGAATCAGTAAAAGTTGAATGAAAACATAAGTGATAGGCTTAAGAAAAAAGTTATTTCTTTGTGATAAAAGGAAAAGTCTTTTGTTTAAATCTAGACCAAAATAACCTTAGAAAGTGGCATGCAGATAAAATCCCAAGGTCATATTCATATTACAGATGTCTTTAGCTGTGCTCCCCATTATTCACTTTGCCAGTTAAAAGCTTGCATTCCTCTCATTTATTTGTGCTTGCGGGAATACCCTTGAGTTATGTGCAATTACTTGAAGTTTTTAAGATAATTTTGCTTTTCCATCACAGTGCACATATTACTTCATAGAATGTTTAAAAACAAAGCAATCCCCTGTTCTCTATCCACTCCTCTGTGCCATGATTTGTGAATGGATTACATGGAAGGAGGAAGGGAAAGAAAAAAAAAAAAAAAAAAAGAGGAAGTTGTACTTTGGAAAGCGACTATCAAAGCAGTGTGCACGCTTTGCAGAAATGCAACCACAGGAATAATGTTAGATTTAATGCAAGTTTAACAGTGTATTTCACAAAGCACAACCTTCACGCGATTAGTGGTAGGGCCCAAGACACGGAATTGTAGATTTTAAAATATAGCTATTTATTCTAACATCACCTTCCATTTACCCTAAAGCTCCTAAAGTTCTTGAAGGTGGGGGGAATATTAAAAAATAAAAAATAAAAAAAAAAAAAAAGGAAAGCAAGGCCCATTGCCAGGATGGAGCACCCGGCAGCAACGCAGCACTGGATGGCCCCATTGCCGCCCGAGCAAGATCGCCCCACAGGAGCTTTCACCTTCCCCGCTTGCCTCGCGGCGTTTCGGGCTCTTTGGCACGAAACAGGTGAAACGGTCGCGGGGGAACCCAACCACCGTTCCCACGGCAGCGAAAGTCGGACCTCCGGTAATAACAGCTAATAGCGATGATAGGCGCGGGGGCGGCGGTCCCACGAGCGCGGCTGCCACCAACGTCCACCCGCCCCGGTGGCCGTTCCGGGGCGCCGGGCCCCCTG
>JAWLRI010000764.1:3380057-3391971 GCA_034781795.1 Crypturellus tataupa
GATCAGGGGCCTGGAACATCTGCCCTATGAGGAGAGGCTGAGAGAGCTGGGCCTGTTCAGCCTGGAGAAGAGAAGGCCGAGAGGGGATCTAATTAGTGTCTATAAGTACCTAAAGGGAGGCAGTGAAGAGGATGGGGCTGGCCTCTTTTCACTGGTGGCCACCGACAGAATTAGAAGAAAAGGCCTCAAACTGAAACATCAAAAGTTCCACAGGAACTTAAGAAAAAATGTCTTGATAGTGAGGGTGACAGAGCACTGGAACAGTGCCCAGAGAGGTTGTGGAGTCTCCTTCTCTGGAGATCTTCAAGACCCCCTTGGATGCGGCCCTGTGTCATGAGCTCTAGGTGACCCTGCGTGGGCAGGAGGTTGGACTAGATGATCTCTAGAGGTCCCTTCCAACCTTAGGCATTCTATGATTCTATGATTTTTGTCAGAATGTGCTGCATATTTGTCCCTTCACCCAATGGTGGCCTGTAGCACTCCTCTAATCTTAACTGTCAAGTAGTAGTTTTAAGTGATGTCTTCTCATGTGATAGGAGAAAATTGTTATTAATACAGTCACTACCAGTTCTCATGGACAGAAACTGGGAAAGCTGTGAATATTAAGTATGAAGAGTGAGTGTATTTTATTCAATATTGTATTTTAGTTGAGATAGAGATATGCTTCTGAAGATCAGACAGATCCTCCAGAGTGTTATAAGCACTGGCTGTCAGCATAATACAATTACGTTTTCGAGTACTGTAGAGACTCCTAAAAATTTTGAAACACAAGGTCAAACTCTGAGTGCTTCTAGCTATGCAATTCTGAATCATATTAATTTATGACAGGAAGGATTTTTCTCTGGATCTGTCACATATTACAAAGTCTGAGAAATCACAGATCTCCATTAATATTAAAAAATGAAATTTCAGTATCTTTACATTGAAACAGCCAGCATCATAGCACCTTCTTGACAAGGAAGCAGTCCACCTTACCTGCCTACGCACTGATGCAAGGTAGGGCTGTAAGAAATGTAGGTGTTAAACTTTCCTTGTCTCCAAAATGAGAGGTGTATTATATTCATAACTCCTTCTGTCCTTCCTGGTCTGAGAAATGAATGTCTCACAATGCAGGTTAATTTGGCAAATAGTCATTCTTGTGCTTCATCCCCAGTTCATTTTGGAAGCAGTGCTCTCATCGTTACTAGCAATCATTTTTTATTGACTGTTCGGAAGCCACCTCTTTTTTGTATTGGGAGATTAACTGTAATTAAATTCCACCTCGCTAAAGCACTGCTATGCAAACCACTTCACCTCTTGTTTAATTGAGTAACAGAAAGTAAAGAGGCTTTATGTTAACAAGGAGAGAATGAATATTTAAATTTGCTCAAATGATATTATGGCTCTCTGGGCCTCTTTGTACAGAGATACTGGTGTTGCCTCCTTTCTTATTCATACATAGGCCTTATTTTCAGGCATTCTTAAGGCTTCAGAAATGCTCTAGGGTTATAAAAAATACACAGGTAGCAGAGTTGTGATGCTGAATGTTCAAAACAAGCTCATCACTATATATATGTCATGAGCAAGTAAACACTGCATATGTATCTAGACAGTTTTGAATTTTTGGAAAAAAATCCACTTCTTAGGCCTAGGAATGAAAGGATTGAAAGAAGCTGCTCCATTGGAACTGCCCTCATCCTGTCTGCTGGGAAATAGGGTTTACATCTAGATTGAAAGAACCTGTATCCACTACAGTGTATTTTACTTTTTAAGTAGAGAGTTTGTTTTCAATGCCTGCCCCTAACACTACTTAAACAAGGTTTCTGAAAGCTCTGAAGAAGAGTACTGCAGATTGACAGGTGTCTTGGTTGGATGGAAGATGAACTTTTATCCTAAGTTTCTTGCACTTCAGCTGTGTTGCAAGGGTCCCTATTGTGAAACTTGAAGCAAAGAGGAAATAATAATAATAAAGCTATAATAAAAGTTGTGGAAGATTTTTTACTTCAGTTCTAGAAATACACACAAAAATTATTTTAAATCCTGAAGTCTTACCCTGTGGCTGTGATGGAGGGAAAAGAAAAATACCTTTGCTTTAAGGAGCACATATGAAATACTAATTAACAGGAGCATTCTTGATTCTTAGCCACCTGATTAATCTAAGCAACTGGCCTACAGTAATAAAATTATGTATTTCTTGCTGTAAGTTTTCAAATTCTTTTGTAGATAAGAGTTGCTTGGGTTCTGAATGAGCTGAGTCCCAAAAAGCAAAATAGGGGTTGTGAGAGGAGAAAAACTGTAGATTTTGCTTTTAGGGTTTCCATTTCCGTCTAAGTAATATTCTGCCCAGGTACCATTAAGGTGACATATATATCAGACTAATGTTGCTTCTGTCATGTCCTTTGTGTCCTTCCTAGAAGACATGATTTGATTGGGTTTAGATACTGCTCAAGCAGTCATCTCCTCCTATACACATTACTTTAAGCAAATTGTTTCAAATCTCCATTGGCCATGAAAATTACTAGAAGAGCTAAGATGAAAAAGAAAAAGGAAAACAAAAAGAAAAAAGAAATAAAGAATAAAGCACAGCCTCTAGAGTTCAGATTGCCTTGAACTTTTATAGTTTGGTTGTATGCCTGAATATAACCAAACAGTCAGATTTGGGGCTTTGCTTTATGAGTGAATGAGGTGAGGCTGGTCCATGAGTGATGAGAGCAAGGCTGCCTGCTAATTGAGAATCTTTTTATGCAATCCATTTTGCTATGATCTCTTTTGGCAGTTTTTTTTAAAGACTGTAATTTGAAAAATGTTGAAATATGTAAGCCTTAAGTCAAACAGTTAAGGTGGCATTTCTCTGTAAACACGTGAATAGCCCCACTGACCTGCATAAAGCTAATCTTACGCTGAAGTGTTTTGGTGGATCAAGTCCTCAGGGAATTCAACATGTACAAGAAAATGTATCTAAATATGAGCACTGCTTCCAGGTTTGATGGAAAGATCTTTACTTCATCTGTGTCCTTCTTATCAGACCTTTCCCTTCAATGCACTTTAAATAAAATTCTGCTGCTTATCAAGTCAGATATAGGAGCTGTGCCATAAATGTAACTTGGCCTTCCGTTTATTTCTTCCCTCCCCCAAAATTGCATTTGATGAGCATAGCATTGCTATATACTCATGTTACTATCTTATTAAGAATTATAACATGCTAAACAGTAGTAAGATGCCATTCTTTTCAACTGCCTAAGGGATGGATTTGTTCACTACTCCATTACTGTTCTGTAAGTACAGGGAAAGTGCAAGACATCACCTGCCTGCCCTCCTGCTCTAAGCCAGCATAATACCCATCATTGTGCTGGTAGAGAGAAACTGTATTATCTCGCTGCAATTGGATTAAGTCACTGTTGTCAGTAGGAGTTACTCATAGTTTGTTTGGGAAGAATCAGCCCATAGAAGTGGATCTCAGGTTTTTATTTTTGGTGAGGGGAGTGTATATGCTGTCAAGAAGATGCGTGGGCTGTATCCTGCAGGAAATGAGAGTGTGAGGAGCTCAAAGTTACTCAAGGAACACCTGGCATAAAATAGGGAACTCTATACAGTGTCAGTGTATGGTCCCTCTGTTCCCTTTGGAGAGGAAAGAAGGCAGTAGCTGAGGCTATGTGTTACAGGGTTGCCTGGTGCTCTCCGCTGTAAGGAGTGAGTAGCTGGGGTCATGTACAGCCTTATCTGCTAACATTTCCAAGGAAGGATTTGTAGTTAGATCTGGTTAGATGCCCAGGAGCGTCCCTAACACTTGTCTCCATGGTGGGTCAATAACTGAGGCCTCCCATTCCTTCTCTCTTTCCTTTCGGATTCCAGGTGACCTGAATCGCATGGCATAGCAACTTAATCCTAGGTGGCTATAAATGGGGTTCAAGGTGACCATGCTAATTTTAGTAAATATCCCAAGGTAGGTGGGAAGAATCCAGGCCACTGTGTCCTGTTTCAGAAATTCTCACTGATGCAGTGAATCATTTATTTCTCTCCCTTAATTAGTAGATTCACAGTTCAGTTTGGGCTTTCATATTGATTGTGCACGCTTTCTTTGCATGAACAAGTTGACTATTTCATTTTGCTGTAGACATACAGCAAGTTGTGTTGTGTGGGACCAAAGTCAAGCATGAACAAGTCACTGAGTGTAATATTTAGAAACAAAGCCGTAATAAAATACTTGTGAAATGTTACTTATATCTGAATCATTGATATTATTTTGTTGCAGTTTTAGAACCGCTAGTGAATTTGTCACATTATTCAGCCTTGTAGTCTTCCAGAACAGAGAAGCAAAAAGTTTTCATAATATGCTGTGATTGTCAAAAAAGTATTTATGTTTTATTATAAAAAAGTTATTGGACATCTTCATAGAACATTTGAATCATAGAATTTAGAGATAGGAAACACCTGTTAGGTTGTATAGGCCATCTCCTTGTCACTGCAGAGTGGTTATCCACCATACGTTTTTTCAATGTTTTATTCAGTCTAATCTCAGGAAATAGTAGGATTTGACCACTTCCCATGGAAAATTACCATTTTTTTTGAAAAGCATCTCATGATATTTTCTGTTATATTTGGTATGCATATTCATATACACACACTGCTGTTCTTTAAAAATATGTATTAAAAGCCAGTGATTTGTTATCTGATCTTTTCTAGGGATATGGAGAAAAAAAACTTTAAAAGGTATGTTTCTAGTCCAATACTGTAACAAATGTTGAGGTTTCACTGTTATGTTTTCAGGTATGCTTTGCTTCAGCAAGGACCCCTCTTAATGAGCAAGAGAGGCTCTATTATTGAACAAAATACTTAGGAATACATCCTGACTAAAAGAGCCAAGAATCCCCTGTTCCCTTGCCTTTTCATCACGGCTCTTTCATGTACTGCTAGTTACAATGACAGGTAAACAAAAGAATAAGCAAAATGGGATTTGCAAATTATATCTTTTTATGTTCATTTCTTTTCCATGTGTCTTTGCTACTATTGCTCTTAATTCTCACTGCCAACCACTCCAAATTTTACAGGCATTCCTTCTGAACTAACAATGTTATCTTTGAAATAAGTATTGCTAAAAGATTAAAGATCAAATAAACAATGTTGCAGATACAAAAAAGCTATCATTTACTTCCTTTTTGTTTCCACATTTAATGAAGCTGTTACTGTTCCTGCTCAAGGAAGCAACAGAAATCATTCCTAGTGTTCTAAAGTGCATTTTAGCACATCTATTTGTTCATAACTGCTACTATCAACTTTTCGGGACAACTTATGTAATAATAATGACTTGCTGTGTAAGGGTATATAGTGAGATGATTAATAGAAATCTCAGAAACTAGAACGAGTCTGCTTAAATAAAAAGCGCCCAAACATGATTTGATAGTTTGTATCAAAATAAAGCAAGTATTCTAATTTAAAATACATTCTCTTAAAATAAAACTACATTTTCTTAATGGTTTTAATCTATTTAAGGACTTCTAATATTACTGTTCTTGTTAGTGTATTCATTCATGGAACATACATAAGTTCCTTAATGAGTTGTGATTTAATAAAGTAAAATGAATGCATACATAGCTTTAGAACCCTAACCAAGTGGGTTGCAACTCCTATGGCTTTAATCCCTTCATTACACACAGCAAGTTCTTGATGTTTTCCATCTGTGATGATAAAGGCTGTAAGAAACAGGAACAGACTCTCCTCTCCCTTTCCAAAGTACTGATGAGACTTATGTCCATGCTAAAATGTGCATAAGTATTTAGCATTTTTAAAAATATTTTGGCTTAGGCATATGCCTACCTTCAATTCTAATAAAGATTTTAGTTTTATATTTAGGATGCTTATGGAGATTTTTTTTTTTAACTTAAAATGTGAATTAAGGTAAAATGAATCCATAAGAAAGTAGTGCTTTTATCTGCTAAAACTTGCTACTTTTGTTTGTTGAGGTCAGTCAGCAGAATAAGCAAATGAACAAACTTGTCCAGGAAACCAAAACCAGAGTTCTTCAAAATTTGTGTAGCATTCCCGAGAAGAACCTCTTGCATTGAACTGAGATTCTTCCAAGAAATCTTCCCGCTAAAGCTTCAAATGACTGAGGAAATGTCATGTATTTCACTAGTTAGGAATTTACTGGATAACCAGCACAGTGGGAGCCAAAACCATCCTGAGCAAATGTGATTAGATGCTAAAGACATTACTAAATCGTCATTAATCAGACTTTATATCCAGACGGCAATTTCCAGAAAGTAAAATTTTATTTCCTCTAAAAATCAGTCTTTGTCTCCTTCCTGTTCTCACCCTGGGCTTTCATTTTTATTTTTATTTTTTTTAATTTTTAAAGCTGGTGAATACCTGTAGGCATCTCTCATACATCCACACTGCCATGTAGCAATGCAGCAGTGGCTCCTCATGACACACCTCAGCTGGGCTGAATTTGGCTGCCTTGGATCCCAAACGTCTCATAGTCACACAGGGGCCAGGACCTCCATTTACACTGTTGTGTGAAGGAGTTACTGGCTTTTCTGGTCTTTACTGAGACCCATCCTGATTTGGGATGTCCTTTTTTTCTGTACTCAAAGAAGTTGCTTAAATATCAGCTTTGATTGCTACACAGAAATTACCCTGCCAAATGTCAACCCAGCATATTTTTCATTCTGCTCAAAGTTTCAGGGGAAAGAATTAGTAGCATGTCCAGACTCCTCTGGAGGGAATAAGTTGCTTCCCAACATGTAAGTGGTCTGAGCTGGCTTCAAGCTGAATAAATTACAATACAGGATTTACATCACTGTCTTGAGAGTTTATAGGATTTGATTTTTTGCCACAAGAGATTCATAAATGACCAGCTTCTGTCAGAGCAATGGATCTGGACACATCAACCTTAGTGGGGAATCTTAGGGCAGCCCAATCCTCAAGGCATTTAGTACAAAAGCAATCAAGCAAAGCAACTTCAATTTCTCACAACCCTTTCACCCTCTTAGATAACTTATCTGAGACTTATTTTTACAAGTTTCTATTTTCAGAGTGCATTTTATTACCTTTGACAAAAAGGATATTTTTTTCAAGAAAGATGTAACAGTATTCCAGTGTGCTGCACTTTGCTCCAGAATGTGTTTTATTCAAAACTTTTTTATAGTCATAGTAACAAAATAATATATAGTTTATATGTAATACCATATTTTATATTATTATATTTAATAATATATAATATATATTATAATATATAATATATATAATATATAATATAATGTTTAACACTTGTATAGTATTGTGTAGTATCCCACATATTGAGAAAATCTTTACTAGGGACCTTCCCTAGGATAGCTAGACATTATATGTCCATTTTAGAAGTAAGCTGTGTCAGAAGGTGTTTTACAGCCACACTTTGGAAAGTAGCCGGAGTTGCTGGTTTCTCCATTGCCCACCTGCAGCTTCCCGAGGTTCTTGACATATCTGCCTTTGCTGGAGCCTGCTGCAGGGGAGCCAGCTGCTGCTCTGAGCACATGAGGGGCGCAGCTCAGAGCGGGTGGGTTTCAGTAGGGTGGTGCTGCCTTACGTGCTCATTGTGCCCTTCAGCCTCCAGCTGTTTCGTGGCAGATCCCACTGTATTCTCCACCCGCAGCCCACTGCTCACCTCAGCAAACAACCCCTGAGGCTCTCCTCACTCCAACCTTGCTTTCTAATTACCTTCTATCAGTGCTCTCCAAGGTCCTCCTTGTTTGTCTTCTGAATTAGCTGGGCAGTATTTCTAATCTACCACTTTTCTGTTATTCTCACATTTCAGTGTCTGTTTGCAAATAGCTGAAAAATCTTACCTGCATAAGCACAGACAACAGTAAATGTTAAAATGAAGCTAAGAGCAACCTACCATCACATGCTTCAATTCCCCAGCCTACTGCCACATCTTTTGTATGCAGGTGTTTATATATAGCTCTGCTTTCCTTCCCTTCTATCCTTATATTTCCTCTACACACATAAAAACACTCATCTGTTTCCATTTCTCCAATCAGCAGTAAGATTTAACAAATATATATACATTACTACTTACACATACTGTGTAAAAACACAGTAAAAATCCTACTGCTTTATCTATGGATGTACAGATAAAAAATTCAGAATGAAAATGCCATCAGTTTTATCCCTTTGTGATAAATTTTCTACCAGAGCCTGTCAAGAAAGTATTTCTAGGGTAGGAGAAGTGGAGAAACAGCATGAAAGATTGTCATGTAGGATTGTATGTATTATTTCATAGTAGAAGACTGATCAGTTCAGGGTGTGATATTTAATATGCTTTAAGAGGTATTTGTATTTTTAGTATTTCTGCAGATACTTCTTATATATGAATTTATTGCACATGACAGCATGAGATTTTTTTATCACTGACATTTGATCAGAACTGGGTGGAAAATAAAATAGGATAAAATTGGATAATCCTCTTTTTCATTTTGGGGGAAATTTCTTTTAAAAACAGTCCATCTTTTCCAGTGTTGGTTTATATACAAAAGTTCTGATCTGAGATGGGCTCTTGAACAAAGGCCTAATTTAAATATAGATAGAAAACGACAAAATGTTTCTATATGCAAGGTTTTAGCACATTCTAGTAATATATTCCAGTGCATGTTGATGATTATTTACAGAAAAAGCCCAATAAATATCTACACCAAGCTCTCTAGCACCGCTAGCAATATTGTGCAGTGCATCTTGGCAATATCTCCAAATAGCAGTTATAGAGCTTCTTTTCTATTCAAAGATTTTAATCGTGGCTTTCATAGAGAAAAACTCTTTTCTCGTAACTTTTGCAGTGTGATGTGTAGATGAAAGTTATTTTTAAAAGATTTAAGTATATCTGGATAGACTGTTTTTAGGAGGATGGAGCCTGAAAGTAAATTGTTTTCATTTTTACAACAAAGGACCTTATTTTTTGAAGAGCTATGCAAAAATGTCTTGTATGGACACTTCATTCTCCTCTTCTTAAGTAAATAGGACTATTCCTGCAAGACTGTGTTCAATGCATTGGAGGTTCTGCAAACTTAGATAAAAAAGGAAAAAAAGGAGTATTCCGGCTCCTGCTCCCTCTTCTGCCTTCCTTACTTTTGCCTTCATGATCTGACCTCTTTTTCACCAGCAGTGGTACTTGTGGAGCCACTCGTGAGCTGATTCACCTCATGAAGACTACAGAAAACTTGGGTTTTTTGGATGGTGGTGTTTTTTTTTTTTTTTTTTTTTCCTGAACCAGACACACTTTCACAATTTCCTTTGTTATATTTGTCATAGAAGAGCCTGTACCCGCCTCCCCCCTCAAAAAGAAAAAAAAAGGAGCGTCTTGGAAAACATATGACATTTTAGAAATCAGTAGGATTAGGTATTGTGCTTCAGCAATTATTAGTTCAAGGCCCCACAGTGAAATAGATATTCCAGGGGAAAATAAAATCAGGATATTCCAATTTGCAGCAGTGTACCAGAGTTTCAGAGAGGTGATCACCAAAGTTCCGTGCCTCCTATCAGCCCAGATTAACTGAGGAATTTGGGTTTTTTGTTTGTTTGTTTGTTTTTTCATTTAAAGCCCTGCTGGGATGCTATGATTTTACAAACACTGGACAAGTGAGGGTTAAGTAGGCTTTCTCTTGGGTTTTAAAACTGGCAGACCTTCTTCTCCTTAATTTCTCTGTTTTTAGCTTCTTGTGATTTCTGGAAAGGATTTGAGCCAGTGGTTCAGCAGCTTTTTACCTCCAGTTTGGTCTTCACCTCTAAGGATAGACATGCCCTCTGGAGAGCACTACAACCCATCTACAGTGATGTGAAGTTTTGCTCCACTTGTCATGAAAGAGATTGGAGGAACTATCTGTTTGTAAGGAAAACCTATGTAAAATGCCTGTAAAATGCCTGTTATAAAAATTGAAATGCATGTTCTTTCATTATGTCTCCTAAGGAAAAGGAAGTGAATACCCCTTATGAGGGGATTGCACACCCCAAATCTGAGCGGCGTCATGCGCACACCCAATCTGAGCAGAGGAAAAGCACAGAGGGAAGCCTTGGCGGAAGTCTTGCTGGATATGTATGTTGGTGGGTTAAATTCCTGAAGGATGAAAATGATAAATTAGATGAGTTTACAACATACTAACTGGTGCATAATTTGGCTCAAATATCTAGAATATTATAGATCCATGCAATCTTTCCTCCCTGGAAAGAGGATATTAAGCCTCCTAAAGCAGAAAAGTCACTCATACCATTTGTTCCACTGTGTTTCTAGTACCATACAAGAAATAGGTTGAGTAGAAGCTCTCAACTGTGGATTACCATGTCAACCATAGATTACAGAAACTGAAAAAAGAAATGAGAGGGAGTGTTGTTTTGCCTCAAGCAGTTGAACTTGAAATGAAAAGAAGAGAAAAGAAAGGTTCTTTTTGGATAAGTTATAGGTCACAAGCTCTCTAATTATCAATTTATAAATCTAAACTTTGGTCTTAATGTCTTCCCGAGGTGCTCAGGGTTTCCTAAAATTTCTGGCATTTTTTCAGTTTCAGTGTGAGCAGCATGGAAGGAGCCTCACCTGGATGTTTATTTAGGAGAGCCTGTTTTTAAATCTTGACTTTAGTATGCAGATCCAGAGCCATTTTTGAATACATACTTTTGCTTTTGCAGATAAACTGGGTTGTAACGGCTTTAGAAGAGTTGTTGCCATTAATTTAGTAGTCACTTTTCTTTTTGTGGGATTTCCTGGTTTCAGACCTCGAGACTTGTCTATACAGAGCAATTCAGGAAAATTAATGTGAATCAGCTAAAGATGTAACTTAGAAATAGAACAGTTAGAAGTCATTAAAACCCCCAAGGACCTTCTTATCTAGAATTCAAGTGGTCCTGATTTAATTTAATTTCCTTCTACACTGAAGTTAGATCATTCAGGTGTAATTCTAAAGGAGAACATCCACATCAGGACTTAATGCAATTTTACAGCTTCTCTTTAAACTAAAGTTATTTTGTCTTAAAGTCTTTCTTCTTAAATTTATTTCTCTTTTCTGATTGTCCCCTTATAAATAAATTTCTAATCCCACAAGTCTTTTTAATACTGGCTAATCCTTGACACCTCTTAACAGACTGCACAGTCCAGTAGTGTCTATACCAATTACTGAACTGGAAAACATCCATCTTTCATTCCCTACTGCATCTGTCTAGATTTGGTCCTTGACTGTTGGATGTTTACCAGCAAACTGTCAGCGGTAGTGAAACAGGGCAATGGCTAAAGGTTTTTGTCCCCCAAATCAATTAGCTGCTACTAATACAACCATCTAGAAACCAAGCTAAAAAGCTTTTAAGCTTTTTACAGATCACTTTAAGAGAAATCTTTAGCATCTTCATTCATCAGCTAAACATCATTGGTGAAAGAAAGCTTGAACTTAGCTGTAGTAGTGATGGGTAATTATTGGATGGAAAGCTTGGACAGTCTGCACAGGGGATGAGTTTTGAACTCAATAATGGATGTTTTCTGATGTTAGTCAGTAAAGGCTGCTTAGATGACGTATAGAATCAGTATATTCCTCAGCAAGCAAATCTGTGCCTCAAGAATTTAGATTGTTTTAGGTGTAAATTTTGTTGGTTTAAGTGTTTAGTTTTAAGTAAATTATGCCACTATATATTTCCGCAAGGAGATTTACTGCTGAATATTATTATTTGAGCTGGGGTAGTAAACCAAATCTGAGATCTTAGACTTCTGTTTTGTTTGCTTTTGAAAGGAACTTTGAGGAAAAGAGACAGAGATGAAACAAAGATACAGTGTGGAAATGTGCTGGCCCTTATTTGCCGAAGGAGACAGCCAGAGTCAAGAATTCACTCAATGTGAGTTATCACCTAGCTCGTTTATTCAGCCCGAATAGCATATATTTAAGCACAATTCAAAGACAAACTTAGTTCATGATTGGTTGTTATA
>JAWLRI010000767.1:0-11982 GCA_034781795.1 Crypturellus tataupa
CCTTCCTTCCTTCCTTCCTTCCTTCCTTCCTTCCTTCCTTCCTTCCCTCCTTCCCTCCTTCCCTCCTTCCCTCCTTCTTTGACATTCTGCCCTTTTCATACGTCTAGTGCTTAGAGCTGCTGAGAGCTGTTGGGGCCTGGCCCATGGTCAGGGGTGAGCACAGGCCTCAGGGGAAGCTGGTCAGGGCCACCAAGACCTACCAGTGTCCACAGGGCCCAGACAGACCACCAGGGCACCTTTATCACCGCACAGGTGACACATCAGCACTCAGCCAGGATTTGTTGCCATGGACCCTCCTGGCCCCAACTCTCCTGCTTGTGAGATTCCTCTTCTGGCCCTTGGGATCATTGTTATTTTCCTCCAATCCCACTCAGAAAGGGTCCACACCAGTTGGGGAAATATGTTTTAATTCAAGAGATTAAAGCTTCCTGTGTCCAGGCATCACGGATGGTCATTGTTTGTTCTGGCCTGTCTTGCCACTGCTGAGGAGGGAGAAAGGAAGAGATTGTTATGCCCAGAGAGAAAGGCAGAGAAATGCTGCACACTAGCTCAGGACATGTATGCTTGGATGTGCTGCTGATGGCATCTCCCCACTTACCGTCATATAACACAGGTCCCTGTGTCCAAACAAGGTCCCCATGCAGCACATCAGCCTGGGGCTGGGCCTGCTGGGGCCAAGACTGGGGGTGATCCTGACTCTGGGATCCACCTGTGGGGAGAAATTGGAAAAGGTGCAGGCAAACCCTGGAGGGGTCCCTTCTTTGTGCTCAGCTGTTCAGGACAGTCCAGCTGTTCAGGACTTGTAAGCACTAAAGCTGCAGCCTGTGTTGAGCTTGAGTGGAAGGGAAGTCTCATCCAAGGTCAGCGTGACTTTTCACGGTGAAACAAGGCTGCAGAAGTCTTGATATCTTTCTCACAATGTCGCAGACCCCTCCTGCTTTTGTCCTCCCCCAGCTTTTGCTCCCTGCTCCCACTTGCACCCTCCAAAAGAGTGTTTGGCATTTGCTTGGGGCTGGAGAGAGGCGCTTAGTGTCGAGGTGGAACCCAGATCGATCCCATGTTGTGAGATCTCTCAGGGTGTTCTGTCCATCCCAGTGCCTCCGGGATTGGCAGTCTGACCTCTTCTAGGACCTCTGCTACTCAGTGGTCCTAGGTTTTTCCTGGAGCTGGCACATACCCCTTTTGCTCAGCGCTCCTCCTTTAGTCCAGACAAGGAGTATGTCACGGACACACCCTTATTCCTTCCCAAGTAGCGTACAGACACTTTCGGAAGAACTGGTACTTCTTTCTGGACCTGGAAGAAAATATTCAACAGGTCTGTGCCCCACTTCCAAGTCCACTCAGCTGCTCAGCATGCAGCAACAGATGCATTGCAAAAGCAGAGCACAAGCCATGTCTTTGAAAGCAACCTCATGGCGGAGGCAGTGAGAGCTCAAAGGAACACATTGGAGGGTCTTGTACAGCTGCTGTGCATCAGCTGATGCTTTTGCATAATTCAGGCTGGAACAAGAAGCACCTCATACATCAGGAACACCTACTTCTTCTGCTTCCTCAGGGCCTTCATTGTCTGGCGTTGCAGCTGGTGGTCGAGTGGCAACTGCAGATCTCTTCCCACCATGTGCTGCAGCATGAGTGCAGGTCCTTGGGATACGTGGGAGCACACTGCAAACACACAATGTGAGGAGTCGTGTAAGCACAGGGGAAGCTGGATCTCCAGTCCTTGCTCACGCACTGGACACCTGCTTCCGCAGCAGAAGGCAGCTCTGCAAGAGAAGCTGCAGACTTGCCTGGTTGTGGTGGCATCAGTGGAGAGAGCAATCCCCCCTCACCAAAACACTCAGGAGTGCACCACATGCGCAGAGCAAAGCTCCAGGTGCCCACTTTGAGGCTTTCTCTCCATGCAGCACAGAGAGCAGCAGGACCATTTACAACCACACGCTCCAAGACAAATGGTTAACCTCTCTCCTGCCAAGTGCTTCAGCTACTGCTAGGGCAAAGAGCGAGCTCCTCTGTGTTTAATCCTGCCTCACTACAGACTCTCTGGCCTCTGTGAAGAGCCCCCATGGTGGGGCAAGCCCAAAACACACTTCTCCTTCACAGGCATTGCGAGACCACGCATTTTACCTCAGCCTCACTAGATGGTCATAGATCCCCAGCCCTATGGATACTCCCCCACATCCATTGACCCAAACCACTCACATTCCAGGATGCTTCCTTCCCTTCATTTTTGCCTCCTTTCCTTCTCCCACATTTCCAGGGACTACTTGGAGGCATGGCTGAGGCTCCCCTAAGAGGCAGCACGTGGCAGGAAGCTTTTCTGCAAAGAGGAGACAAGAAAACACTTCAAAACAGAATCACAGTCACTACTGGAAGAGGAGTGAGGCGCAGATCTCCTCCCGTCTGGAAGGGAAATGCAAGGTCTCAACGGGAGACCTTTAAAGCCAGGTCTCCTAGGCTGTCTGTGACCTATCCTTCACATTGGCTGCTGTCCAGTTCTTCAGTTTTTCTCTTTGCAACATTATTCTTGACATGGGGCTTTGCTCCTGCTCTATCATGTCCACGTCAGGAAAAGGGGGGCTCACAGTGACGTGTCAGGGGCATAAGAGAGCCTCTTTGGGCCACATTGCTGCCTCATGGTCAACTTATCGTCCACTATGACACCCAGGTCCCTCTCTGCAGAGCTGCTCTCCAGAAGGTTGGTCCCCAGCCTGTCCTGGTGTCTGGGGTTATTCCTCCCCAGGTGCAGAACCTTGCACTTGTCTTTGTTGAATTTCGTAAGATTTCTCACTGCCCAGTTATCCAGTCTGTCCAGCTCCCTTTGGATGGCAGTGCAGCCCTCTGGGGTATCAGCTACTCCTCCCAGTTTGGTATCATCAGCAAACTTGCTGAGGGAGCACTCTGTGTCTTCATCCAGGTCATTGATGAATAAATTGAACAGGACTGGGCCGAGGGCTGACCGCTGAGGGACACCGCTAACCACAGACCTCCAACTAGACTCTGTGCCACTGATCACCACCCTCTGAGCTCTGCCATCCAGCGGAGCACTGGAACGGGCTGCCCAGAGAGGTTGTGGAGTCTCCTTCTCTGGAGATCTTCCAGACCCGCTTGGATGCAGCCCTGTGCCACGTGCTCTAGGTGGCCCTGCGTGTGCAGGGGGGTTGGACTAGATGACCTCTAGAGGTCCCTTCCAACCTTAGGCATTCTATGATTCTATGATTTCCTAATCCATCTTACTGTCCACTCATCCATCCCACACCTCTGGAGCTTGCTCAGGAGGATGTTGTGAGGGATGGTGTCAAAAGACTTGATGAAGTTGAGAGAGATGACATCCACTTAGAGGGATCAACTTCATGTGGGAATGATGGGCAGGGTCTGAGAAACTTTTCCTTCAGGTCTTCACCTAATGTTTCCCATCAAGGATGAGAAGCAGCACATATAGTGCCTCATGGCATCCGACATATTGCACTGGTGGTTTGGCTCCAACACTCAACACCAATTGTAGAGAAGGATAAGGCACAACTCCCAAGCAGGATTCAACTGCTCTGTTACCTTTCTCAGCAGCCTTTCCCCTTTCCTTTTCCAAAGCAGGCTTTGCTTCTTCCATGGTGAGAGCTCTCACCCTTCGATGTTGAAGAACTGGACCTCTCCCAGGGGGAGGTCTTCCAGGTGGAGGTCTCACCAATGTGTGGTTGTTGGAAATCTCCAGCCCCAGCCTACAAACAGCAAAAGGACAGTGTTTCGAAGGAAGGACTCCACATTTCCTTTGCAGCATATGCTAACTATGGGGACCAAGACACATGTCAGAGCCACTCTGAAGGTTATCCTTTCCCAGGGCAGAATATGCAGAATAGCCCCATTCCTGCAGGACTGTCTTAGGAAGTGGACTGACGCAGCACAGAACTCCCGCATGTAAGTTTCCACCCCAGACTGCTTCACAGTTTCCAATCCCCACCCTACGAGAAAGCTTTTCTGAAGCTTTCTCATGCATATGACCCAGGCTGCCTCTGGAGATCAGCTCCCAGCTGCTCTCCATGCTGCTGTCCAGTCAGGACAGACTGACCTCCTTTCCACCATTTCAAATCCCAGTCTTGCCCTCCACATCCCTGGCAATACCTCCTACGCATGCATCACTGCACCTGGAAGGCACAGCCTCCAGCCTCCAGGTCGCTAAGGGAACAAACCATCCACAAGCTGGGAGTCAGCACTGAGCTCTCCAGGAGCCCCTGGACAGAGCTCTAGAGCAGAGCCTGAACAAAGCCAGAAAAGCCTGGAGTTCGCTGGTTTCCAACCACTGCAAGGAGTTACTCCCAAATCACTTCCAGAGCGCCTTCACAATCTCTGACAATGCAACACTACCAAACACGTGCTGAGAACATGCTCGCACGGTCAGCAAGTAAACAAACATACTCACTTTGGAAAGCCTGTGGCAGAGCCGACCCTTTGAGTGCCTGATAGCATTGAATTTTGCCTTGCTGATATCTGCAAAGGAGAGGGACACATGTGAGATGCTGCCAAGAAAAAGCTCTTGTTGCTCACAAGAGCAGCCAATGCTTCCACTCCTCAGAGAAGCCACTGCCTTTCAGAAGCTCCAAAACAGTCTTTGCTGTTCTGCACAGCAGTCCCTCCTTTTTGATAGAAGAGGAGCTGCAGGGGAACACAGGAGAATGGGTAATAACACTGACAAGCTTTCGGCAAGAGCAAGGATCAAGAGCCTCCTTGGGCAGGAGAGTAGTTCTTGTCTAATGGACAAGTCCCTGCAGGAGAGCACAGGTGAAGGCATTCCCCCAAAACATAGGGAATGGGCAAAGCAGTCCTGCTAGGGAGGGAGGGGAAGGAAAGGGACAGCAGGTCTGTTATTCCATGAAGTGAAGGTCATTCCTGATACTCTCCTCTTACCATGTTCTTGACATTGCCTATCAGCACTGTTGTGCCCTTCAGTGAATCCTAGCAAGACTGAACCTCCCTTTTCTGTTCTGACCAGTCATCTAAATAATCACAGAGATTAGTAGAAAAGCGCTGTCTTAAGCCCAGGAAGTGCCAGGATTGACATTTCCACCAGAACCAGGCCCCAGGAGGGACTTTTGAGGTGTACACAGAGAACGCAGCAGCAACAGATGCATTGCAAAAGTAGAGCACAAGGGGTGTCTTTGAACCCAAGCCCCTGGTACAGGCAGTGAGAGCTCAGAGGAACACATTGCAGGTTCTTGAACAGGTGCTACCCATCGGCTGATGCTTTTGCATAATTCAAGCAGGCACAAGGAGCACTTCATACATCTGGAGCACCTACCTCTTCTGCCTCCTGAGGACCTTCATTCCTTGGCCCCACAGGTGGTGGTCTGGTTGCGACCTCTGGTCTCCTCCCACCTTGTGGTATCACCTGCGTGCAGGCCCTTGGGATACGTGGGAGCACACTGCAAATACACAACATGAGGAGTCGCATGAGCACAGTGGGAAGTGGATCTCCAGCCCTTGCTCACACCCTGGGCACCTGCTTCCACAGCAGAAGGCAGCTCTGCAGGAGAAGCTGCAGACTTGCCTGGTTGCAGTGGCATCAATGGAGAGAGCAATCCCCCCTCACCAAAACACACAGGGGTGCACCACATGCCCAGAGCAAAGCTCCAGGTGCCACTTTGAGGCTTTCTCTCAGCATAGAGAGCAGCGTGGTTATCTACAAGCACACGCTCCAAAACACAGTAATAGCCCCTGTCATACCAAATGCATTAGTCACTGCTAAGGCAAAGAAAGAGCTTCTCTGTGTTTCATCCTGCTTCACTACAGACTCTCTGGTCTCTGGGAAGAGCCTCCATGATGGGCAAGTCCAACACACACCTCTCCTCCTTCAGAGGCCTTGCAAGAACACAGATGTTACCTCAACTTCACAAAAGGGCCTTAGGCCATTAGCCCTATGGACACTCTCCTATGCCTATTGCCCAAGTCACTCACATTGCAGGATGCTTCCTCCTCTCTGCTTTATCCTCCTTTCCTTCTCCCACGTTCACAGGTATGACTTTGAGGGATGGTTGGGGCTCCTGTAAGAGGCAGCGGCTGGCTGGAAGCTTTTCTGCAAAGAGGAGACAAGAAAATCACTTCAGAACAGAACCACAGTCACCACTGGGACAGGAGTGACATGTAGATCCACTCCCTGATGGATGGAACTGCAAGGCCTTAATAGGAGATCTTTAAATCCAGACCTCCTAGGCTGTCTGTGACTTGTCCTTCACATTGGCTCCTTTTCAATTCTTTGCCCTTTTTTCCCTGTAACATCATTTATTGACATGGGGCTCTGCTCCTGCTCTATCATATCCATGTTATGAAGAAGCTGACTTGTGGGGATGTGTTGCTGTCATAAGAGAGACTTTTTGGGGCAATAACTTCACCACAAGAGAGGAACAGATCCTGGGATCCTTCTACAGGTCTCACAGGCCCATGTTTCCTCCTGTGACACAATCAACTCAAAGCAATGCTTAGGGAATGTATAGGAGAAGCTCACAAGGAAAGGGCGGAGCTTCTTGCTTTGAAAATCCAGTAAAGTCTTAGCACCCATTACCATTGTCCTGACCATCCTGAGCAAGTTACTTTGGTTCCGTAAGATAGATCAGGAAATAGGGTACTCTTCGCATTACCATTCTGCTCCAGGCAGAATGGATGATTTCCAGAAATTATCTTCAGTTCTGTCTTCCTTCCTCCTGACCTCCTCCAATGGAAGAGTAGTTTGACTGCTGGTGCACTGGTACACGGAATCCAATGGGAAAGCTTAATTCAGAAGGACCAACTCCATGCGGGAGTGTTGGGCTGCCATGAGCCCTTCCTCCCTCAGGAGTCACTTGACATTTGCCTTGAGGGCTGAGAGGTAACTCATCCAGTGCCTCATGGCATCTGACACATTGCACTGGAGGTTTGGCTCCAACACCGAGCAGAAGAGAAGGAGAAAACACAACCGCCCACCAGGATTCAACTGCTCCATTACCTTTCTCAACAGCCTGTCCCTTCTCCTCCTCCAAAACAGCATTTCCTTCTTCCTCGCTGAGAACTCTCAGCCTTCGATGTCGAAGAATGGGATGTCTCCCAGTGGGAGGTCTCCCAGGTGGAGGTCTCACCAGTGGTTGGCTTGGAAAAGTCTCCAGCTCCTGCCTGCAAACAGCAAATGGACAGTGTTCTGAAGCAAGGACTCCACATTTCCTTTGCAGCACGTGCTGACTATGGGGACAGAGACACGCATCAGAGCCACTCTCAAGACCATCCTTTCCCAGAGCAGAATATGCAGAACTGGTTTGATCCTGCAGGACTCTCCACAGACCATCACTCACTTTGGAAAGACCATCACAGTTCCTGAATGGGTCAGTGAAACAGCTCTGGTATTCTCCGAGATTACTGTACCATTCACCTGTGGCATCTGCAAAGGAGAGGGACACATGTGAGATGCTGCCAAGAAAATGGTCTTGTTGCTCACAAGGGCAGCCAATGCTTCCACTGGTGACAGCAGACCCTGCATTCAACAGAATTGTAGCTGAGGGTCCTGGAGTGAGAGCCACTGCAAAATGAAAAACAAACAAACAAAACACAAAGAAAGGGCAGGAGAAAACTTGCTGGCATAGAAAATGGCCTGATACGGTGCCAGGGACTAGGGTAGAAAAAAAAAAAGATTATGCGAGGAGTTGGTCTGGGCTACAGGCTGCTTACAGTGGGGTAAGCCCTGCCACCTGCTCTGGTCCTAACACCACTGAAGAGGATGTGCTGAGGCAACCTCAGGAATGCTGGCAGCTCATCCACAAGCTGCAGTTGCCTGGTCTCCCAGCAGAAGGAGAGGGAATTACAGCAAATCCCTCCTTCCAACAGCACCAAGGGCAATCAAAGGTTCTATGACTCCCTGCCACACAGGAGAGATGAAAAACACTGCAGCCTTCTAGCCACAGAGAGGGAAGGCTGAGGTGACCAAAGAGCAGGCAGAGATGTCTGGTATCCCCAGCAGTGCAGGGAAGGGACAGGAGGGGTCACTGCGCAGGGACCTGCCATTCCTCTAGTTCCAGAGTGACCTCGTGCCCAGACACATTGTGGCAGGCCAGGAGAAATCCATTCACTTGGACTTGGCTAGGGCTTCAAAAGATCAAAAGTAAGCACTGCAGAAATGCAGAACTTACCCCAAGAAGAGCTGTTATCATTTCGTCGGACTCATTCATTCTTTCCAGAAGACTTCTGTAAAATTTCATTTTCACCACTTTGTCTTCGATGACCAGTATGCCGATGTCCCTCAGAACAAGGGCAACATTAGTCCCAGTCTGAAGACAACAGGAGAGCCGGTTCATGGTCTCTAGTATGCACTTCAGCGCTACTTTGGAAGGAAAGCTGGTGTAATAGGTTATGCGATCATATCGCAGGAGCACATATCCCTTAAGACCTAGGCAGCAACAAAAGAGCAACACAGTCACTAGCAGAGCCCTTCAGCAGGCGAAAAAAAAAAAATGTATCTGCAGCTGGAAGGTCTTCCAGCAAGACAGTGCTACAGAGCTGTCTTCTTTAACCCCCTGGAAACGCATAAAGGAGGCCAATGCGTCCCTCCTGTGGGAGAAATTCCTGGCACTTCACAACATCATGGACTAAGAGTTACCAGCAATAATTCCTTCCTGTCGAAACTAAAGAAAGGTTCCTGACTAAGTTGCATGACCATGAGGAAGGACGGCAGCACAAGGAGAGGAGAAAGGGAGCCAGTTCCCAGAAGAAGGCACCGCTGATGGTCACTGTGCCCTCAGAGCATGACAGGTTTGAAGAGACTCTAGCGGCGCCAGGTCACAGTGACTGCAGTGAAGAAGGAAAACACGCTGCACAACAGCCCTTCACCTTACAGGCTGAATCTCATTCATCTTCCCTAGTAAAGAACATTAAGTAATTGTCATTGCTACCTTACTCCTTCTGGCCACCCCCAGGCCCTCGGAATTGCTCTGTACACAGCCCTGCTTTGGGTCACCAAGGCCCGTCCCCAAGGGACGCCCGACTGATGTTCATCACAACAAGATGGAGTCATTGGAAAGGAAAGGCCCACTGGGAACACAGCTCAGAGCTCCTGCTGCCCACAGCCATCACTCCCATCACACTGCAGCTGCATTGCCCCCAGCACTGCCCAGCAATCACCACACAGCTGGCCTCAGAGATGTTTTCCTGCACACTAGTGTTCCCATCACTGTTTCATTCTGCCAACTAACCCTAAGGGTGTCTTGAATCCGCTTTGAAGTGGAAGAGGCTTGGAAGAGCCAGCAGCAGTGCTGCTCTTGGCCCTTGCAAGGTCTGCTGAGGCAACAATAAAGATCATGATTTTTAACTACATTGGATTAGAAGCAGCAGCTCCAGAACCCTTGACTGGAGACAGCTGTAAAACCAAGTCCAAGTAGGGGAGCGAGAGGGCCCTTCAATTCTGCATTATGATGTCATAGCAATACAAATTAAGAAAATAAATAAATAAAAAACACCTGAAGCTCTTCTTAGCACCCAATTAAGGAATTACAGATTTCAAACAGCTCCTGCAGAAGAGTAGTTATCCACATCTCACTGATGTCACAAGGCAAAGCAAAACTTTCATCCTTCCTCTTACCAGCATCATCATCCTTCTTTTGGTTGAGACCATGACGCTCTGCAAGTTCCTCAGCAATGCAAAACACGGGTCTGTATGCTGTCACCAGTGTGGTCTTGCCACCTTTTCCACTAACAGGGACTTTTTCTCTAACAACCCTGAAGACCCCAAGTGGACAAATTTTCACATCCTGCAAACAGAACAGAAGAGAAGAATTCTAAGCAGGTGAGGGGAATAACGAGATCCAGGTCTTGTCAGAGCATGTCCGTGGTGCGATGGGCCCTGCTCCCTCCTGACATACAAAGGAACAAAATGGAGGCCTCTGGAAAGCTTTGGAGAGGTCCTTTGGAAGAACATTCCAGAAGATTTCCCTCCCATCCTCCCCCAAATATCAAAAGTATATAAAAATCATCTCTCACATCCAGGAGGACCTTAGAAAAGGTTCCTAAAATTGAACTCACCCCTTACCTGTTCCCCCTCAAAAAGACATTAATAATGTCAAAGTTGATAATCCTTTTGTTATTTCACTCTGTCAGTGGGATGTAGAGAAGGCACAGAAAACCTCCAACCACTCCCCAGAATGAAACTGGACTGGAGATTTGCCATCTCACTTTAGGAAGACACTATCCATGGCAGCGCTGTTAAGAGCAGCTTTCTCCACTGGATTTCCTTTTGGTTTTGACGAAGGGCAGAACGGTTGCATCCAATGGCACAGAGATGCCAGGGTTGCTGAAACCATCAGGGCTGGAGGGGAGGGACAGGAGGGCAGACCCACCGTGTTCTGCACCAGCTTCTCTACGACATATTCAGCAGCACCTTCCCAGATGAGCATAGCCGCTGCAAAAGCAAGGGAAAGTGCTACCTGTCAGGCCCCAGGTTGGGCAGCTCACAGTTATCCAGCACACGCCTCGCCCAGGAGATGTCAAGAGCAGACACCAACAAACAGCACCCGCTCCCCAAAATGACTCCCTGCTGCGAGGGGCCGCGGCGTTGAGGTGGGCACTGCCTTCAGGTTGGACCCTGTGCCCTGCACCCAGCAGCGGTCTGCACCGGGCACAGGCGGAAGGACGCGGTGGTGCTGCCCCGGGACAGCCATGCTGTGTCCTAGCTCACAGCCTGCGCTGCCAGCCTGGAGGCACGGGCAGTGTGGAGGGAAGGGACAGAGGCAGTGCCTGGGGGCCGCACCGAGATCCCTGCAGAGCTGGAGGGAAGCAGCTGCTGGAGGGAAGCAGCGTGTGCGGGGCCGGCACCTCTGCAGAGCCCAGCAGGAGCTGTAGGAGCCCTCGGCCTTCCTCACCCAGCTCTCTCTGCCTGGCACAAGCAGCTCTTGCAGGGTGAGCCTCTCCCTAGGGATGGTGGTGGTGGATTTTCACCTAGCGAGGGGATGGAGCTGTGTCCACAGCAGTGGGGGACTCAGGACATTCCCTAGGGACTCTCCTGCATGACCAGTTTCCCCTACGGGATCCCTGCACAAACGGCCACCGGAGCTGCCTTCCCCGCCAGGAGCTCGGGTGGGTGATCCCCACTGCGAGGCCAGCAGGGACCCTCATGGCAGGGACGTCTGCCCAGGGCCCCCGGGACAGCAGGGTTGGACTCAGGAGTCCTGGTGGTCACACGGGCACCAGAGCTAGAGGGGACCATCAGCCTGGGCTCTGTCTGCTGCTCTCAGCCCCTCCAATCCCCCCAGCCTAGGGTTTCCACAGGAAATGTTCACAGTTCATTGTCTCTGTGACAGCTCCTGGAAAAGATCTCCTGAAGGTCTCACCTTCTGAGGGTACTTTTGGCACTGCCTTGCCACGTCGTTTCCCGTGGCCACCTTTCCAGAGCACCATCCTTCTCCTCGCTCTGGTCACCCTGCAGAGGAAGGTGATGAGGACAGAGCTCCTCTCCTCTTCTTCCTCTGCACACGTCGCTCAGCACGAGGCTGCCCACGTTGCCCCTCGCCGGCTCCCGCTCGGAACCAGCAGTTCTTTGGAGCAGAGCAGAGCCAAGAGCAGCCCCAGCACCTGCGTTCTCCCAGCTCCGCTGCGACGTGTGGGGAGAGGCCGGGCCGCGCGGGACAGGGCAGCTGTGGCTGTGACACGGGACGTCCCCTGTGACCGCAGCCCGTGTCACAGAGGGGCCTGGCCCCTCACCCTCAGGGCCTGGCCAGGGCTGGCCCTGCAGTGGGCAGGGGTTGCAAGGGGTGCTGGGGGCTGCCCCTCCCCCACGCAGGCTCTGCCGCAGGGATATCCCCTCAACGGGCATCTGGCCAGCCTGCACCTTGAGCCTGTGCTCATCTGGCCGTGGCCTCGCGGGGGAACCTGCCTGCCGGGGAGGGCAGCGGCACCGCAGCGCGCTTGCCTGTCCCGATCCGGTGTCGGGGAAGGTTTCAATACGATCCCAAGAGCGAGATTAAGACACAAACGAGGTCAAATGCC
>JAWLRI010000771.1:9968-23531 GCA_034781795.1 Crypturellus tataupa
TGGATGCCCCCTGTGCCCCGTGCTCTGGGTGTCCCTGCTGGAGCAGGGGCTGCACTGGGGGATCCCTAGAGGTCCCTGCCAACCTCAGCCATTCTGGGATGGTGTGATGGGTCCCCTTGGCCTCCTGAGCAGCGTGTGACCCGGCTCCTTGAAGGATGTGGACGTTATCCCGAGGGAGAACAACCCACGTGTGGGCTTGGAGCGGGCGCGCGGAGGCAGCGGGAGGGGATGGATCCGAGCGGATCCTTCCAGCCTGGCCCATCCAGCGGCACCATCGGTCCCTCCCTGCCGGGAAGTCTCTGGTCTTCCTGGCGAGCTCCCCGCTCCGTCTCGCCTTCCCTGTCTGGAAGGGGGTGAGCGCCGGGGATCTCGTCTTGGAAAACGCCTTGAAAGCCCCTGTTTTATGGCCCTTTTTAGGCACCCAGCCAGGGCTGACGGGGCAGACGGTGCCTCGGCGGGGCTTCAAGCCTGGAACCCCCTTCTTGGCCGTGTTTTATTCTCATCCCGGGTAAAAACTAAAGAGCAGCAGCAATAAATGGACTTGGAAACGGCGCTTTTTCCAGGCTCGAAGGGGCTGCCAGGAGCTCTCCGAGCCCCCAGCCCTGGCAGTCGTGGAGCTGCCTCTGATCTCAGCGTGGGACGCGGAGGAGGGAGAAGCGGGGACGGAGCCAGCCCAGATGCCGCCTGGGGCTGGGATTAGGGTCAGCCCTTGAGCTGGGGGCACCTGCGGGTGTTTCCAGATTGCCCCAGGTTAAAGCTGGACTAGTCAAGGGGGAGAAAAGGGCAATTTTTAATGTTCCCCCCTCAATATCTGCACGTCCTCCTAGCTGGAAGGAGGTGGAAGGACCTTGAGGCCACGAATTCCTTCTACTGGGTGAGATGTCCTCCGTGGGGGACGTTGTGTCGAGGGATACGGGATCGTTTCGGATTTCCTTGGGCTCTTGTCGGCTCTGCTCCCCACGGCTGCCCTCGGGAAGAGCCTGGTGGCTTCTCCTTGGACCTGGATTCACCTTCTGCTGCCGCCGTCTCCCTCCGACCTTGGTCCCCCTTTCCAAGGCGCCACCAAGGAGAAGACGTTGACATAATGGGGGGGTCCTCTCCCCCAAACGCCTCCTTAGGGCAGCCTGAGAGCTGCTGGGGGTGAATCAGGCCCCAAAGCGGCCGTTTGCTCCCTGTCCCTTGGAGGAGACGTCTAGTTGGGACGGCAGCTCCGGAGCTGGTGGCCACCGTTGGCCCGGATGGACCTTCCCTGCTCCCGAAAGCACCGAGTCGCATCCCAGGGATTGGTGCAAACCCATCGTCCCAACCAAAGCTCTAGTTAGGGAGGTTCCTGGGGATCTAGAGCTACCTAGGAGCCTGTCTACAAGGAGGGATTGCTCCTGCTCTCGTGTTGGCACAGGGGCAGCCGTGGCAGCGTCGGAGCTGCCCGGAGCCGGGTCGGGCGGCAGCAAAAGCCGCCCCAGCGCCCGGCTCCTTCCCCGGGGTTAAAAATACCCCCTTCCTCCTCCCTTCTATTCCAGGGTTCGTCCCGGAGCGGTGGATTTTCCTGCTGGGTGTCCTGAAGCCGAGACGGCGTCCCGGGCGCGGGGCCCTGCGGTGACGTGCGGGGTTATCCCACCCCATCCAGCGCCTCGGGAAGGAGGGAGAAGCCCCCCGGGCGGCTGCACTGACGCGAGCTGAGCTCATGGTGCTATTAATTCCAGCCCCTTGAAAAGGGGCCCCGGCGGCGGCGCGAGGGGAAGGGAAGGAGCCGGATCCGATTGCGGCGGGAGCTGCCGTTAACCCCTGCGAGGATGAGCCCAATCCCGGCGTTTTCCCGCGGCGCCAAGCGGCATCCGGGGTCCGATGGAGCCGGCAGGTCCTCAAGGTGCCAAGTGGCTCCTGCTGGGGCCAGGGTGGCATCCGGGCTGCCGCCAGGGCGGGATGGCTGGAAAAGCCCCTCATCCCGGCGCCTCCAAAGGGCTCAGCCGCTTTAATCCCCCCAGGCGGAGCCGAAGGGCAGAGCCGCCGCCGGGAGAAATTGGGAAGGGGCCGGATTCTGCATGGGGAGGAAAAAAGCTATTTATGACCCCAGGGAGGCAGCGGGAGCGCGAAGCTTCCAGCCACCCGCTGTGGCTGGCGCTGCCGGGTCGCCGGGGCTGAGTCCGAGCTGAACTCGTGACTCGCGCTGCGGGCCAGCACCCGGCTCCAAAGAGCTCCCGGATCTTCAGCTCGGTTCCCAGGGGATCCCTCGCATCCCGTCTGTCGCAATTCCCCAGCCTGAGCCCACCCGGGTAATCCCAGGAGCCGGGTTGATGGCAGAGCTGCAGGCAGGACCCGTGTGCGAGCAAGAGGGTAGCGCATGGTGAATGGGGAAGGGCCCCCGGCTGGTGGCTGCAGGCCTAGAGGAGCCTCCTCCCGTCCTCCTCCTTTCCCCATCCCTCCTTTTCTCCCTCCTTCCCTCGGTCTCCCGGGAAGAGGAGGAGGTGGCGGCAGCGGAGCAGGAGCCGGGCGACAAAGCACCGAAACTCCGAGGGTTTCGGCCGCCTTCGCAGAACAGGTTTGGCGGCCGCTTCGCCAGGGCCGGCGCTCGGCGCGGGGCGGCCCCGGAGTCCAGGGCTGGGTGAGGGCAGAGAGCCCGGCCGAGCTGGCCGATGCGCAGGGTGTTTTGGGGGAGCTCAGGGCCGGCGGGACCCAGCCCGGCCCCCGGGGTCGTTCCTGTCCCCGCTCGTCCCGCTGCTCCGCGGTGACTCAGCCCTGGCACCGCCGGCTGCTGACGTGGCCGCGCACCAGGCCGGCAGCGGCAGCGGCGCGAGACCTCCCGGGTTAATCACGCGTTCAGCTCCGTGGGCTCGCGAGGGTGAGTCAGGCTGCCCGTGTCCCAGGGCTCAACGGCACGTGAGGATGAAGTCCCTTTCCGTCCATCCGTCCGTCCATCCACCCATTTGTCCGTCCATCCACCCCAACCCTCCGTCCATCCCTCTTCCCAACAGGCACTTAGCAGCAGAGTGGCCTCCACACGAGGCCGGGGAAGAGGTGGCTCCACCTTTGGGAACATCCCGCTGCCTCCCCGCGCCAGGACCCCCTGTGCCGGCCACGGATGGAAGTGGCCAGTGTTCAAGCACGAGTATTCCCATCCCCGGGGCTTTGGGATATGGGGGAACTGGGAAAATCCAGGGGGATGGAGCAGCTTGAGGGAAAGGAGCAGCCCTAGGGATCTCCACCCGTGGAAGGTTGGAGGTGAAGCAGTGCTAAGCGCCGGCTCCGCACTGGTCTCGCGCTCCAGCTCGGAGTCGTCCCGCTGCTTCCAAGTCCCGGGAGCCGCGTGGCGGGGCTGGCCGGCGGCTGCAGAAGGTGCCGAGAGGGGGAAGGAGAGGAAACCGGGAGATGCCGCCGTGTTTAGTCTAGCGCGGCCGGACCGCAGGGCGGCCTGGCGGGAGCGCCGGGCCGGGAGCCAGCGGCGGGGAAGGAGCGTCCCGGCGCCCGCCCCGGACGAGCCCGAGACTCGGCCGCCCGCCAGGGCTCCCTCCTCGCCGCGGCCCGGGAGCCGCTTCCCGCCTCCTCCCCAGCCGGCGGGGGAAGAGCGGAGGCTCCTGCGCTCCCGCGACAGCCCCGGCCTTTCCCCCATCCCGCGCTCCCTGCCCGCGCTCTCCCAGCGCTCCCCTCCCTCCCTCCCCGCGCCGACAGCACACACGAGGCGAGCGAGATGCTCTCAGGGATTTAATGGCACTTGGCACTCGAGCTGTACAACCCATTTACAGAGAACCCGCGTCCTGCCGCCTCCCCGGGCGCCCCCTTCGCCCCTCTCCGACCGAGCGGCTTTGCGGGCGGCGGCGGGCGATGCTCGAGGGTCGGGATGGGGCATCGCCCTCTCGTCGCCGCTCCCGCTATCGCGGCCGTTTCACTCGCAGCCGCTCCCGGCTCGTTTCTTGCACCATTTTGCAGCAGGAGGCCCCAGGCTGACGCTTCCTCCTATTAATCTTTGGCCAACTAGAACCCGGCAGCGCCGCCGTTACGCGTATTTACAGACACTAACTCTCCCCTTCCTAATTCCTCTCTCTTCTCTACCTTTCTACTACGTACAACAGACCTTTGGTTGCCTCCAGTGCGGCCCTCCGTGGAAGGCGCTTCCTTTCCAAAGCAACAACAACAACAAACTACCTTATGTCCCGCTACTGTCACTAACCAATAATCCTCTTCCCTCCCCAAAAACCCCTCACGACATTTCTAAAAACCTTCCTAAGCCTCTGCTCCCAGCCCACCACGTTATGGCTTGGTTTGCCGAGCATGGGAATAAAGAAGTCTGTACAGGCCCAGCTCAGAGCAAGGATCAAGGATGGGAAAAGGCAAATGCCAAGTGGGAAAGACTCTGAAGACGACAAAAATACAAAAGTAAAAAACAAAGAACAAACGGGAAAACAAAACCAAGAACAAAACCCAAAGAAAACGAAAGGAAAAAAAAAGAAAAACCAAAACCCCAAAAAACCTGAAACAAAAACTTATATATATATATATATATAAAAAAATTAAATAGCTGGCAGGTTACGTGAGTGGAAAATGAGGAATGTACAATGGAAAAACTAGAATGAAAAATTCCAGTAGGTAAATTGAAACGCTATTGACCTGGGGCCTGTTTTTCTGGGTGTTTTTCTGGGGGACCTTTTGCTTAATAAAAACCAAACCAAACCAAACGTCACTACAAGTGACACGTTCTGCGGTGTTTGGGTACTGTGAACCATGCACTGCGCTGCCAAAAAGATGACGAGTGGTCGGGCATCGGCGCCGCTTCCGAAGGGCTTCGGCGGCGGCGATCCCAAGGCACCAGCCCCACTTCTGCTTTGGGCTTCCCTGTTTGCAGCCTTAAATGGGATCTTTGGAAAAAGCCACGTAGCCACCTCCAAGCTGTGACAAGAACCCAAAGCACGAGGGCTTCGGAGTCACAAAGCAGGTCCGAGGTGGCCGCGTTTGCAAAAAAACAGACTCCAGCTCAACAGTGTTACCTGCATACCAGTAGCTGCCATTATAACATAAAAAAAAAAAAAAAGAAAAAAAAGAGGGGAAAAAAAGACATTTCTGTTCAATAGAGTAAATCCCATCATGCTCACATTAGGAGAAAAATGTACACGGTATTTATAAATAAACAGTCTTCCACGAGCTGTACCCGGGCTCCTCTTTACACCAGCGTTTCTTTCCGCTTGCTGCTGAGCTGCTTCTCCCTGGTTTTCCTGTGCCCGGGCGGCGTTCGGTGCGTTTTGCAGCCCTTGGCTTCCTCCGAGTCCAGGACGGAGCCGCCCTCGGGGGTGTTTTCGTCCAGCTCCATGTCGGTTATTCCCGGCTGCCTCCCGGCGGGAGGGCTGTTCTCCTCGGCCTCCTCGCTGAGCTCCGGCAGCTCCTGGAGCTCGGCGGCGGCCGCGCTGCGCTGGAAGGGCGCGATGGCCGTGCGGATGCAGTTCACCCACTGCTGCTTGTGGAAGATGTCGTTGGCCTGCAGCGTGTGCGACTGGCCCGGGCAGGGATCTTGGAAACGGACCCGGAAGATGTTTTTAGCTGAGGGTAAGCACAGGGAAAAGCAGATCAGATCCTGGCGCAGGGGGTGGGGATTCTGCTACGAGACAAATGGTTCGGAACACTCTGATGGTTTGGGAAAAACCTTCCAAGTCCCACAAAGCAAACGGAAAACATCGACTTCCAAGCGTCTGTTCTGATCCAAGCAGTGAGTGCAAAGTGCGGCTTGTAAATCCCAATTTATGGGGATAAACGGGGATCGGGAACACACTAGATACAAGATCGCAAAGCCAAAGACTAAAGATAGAAGGTCCCAAGGGTCACCCAGCTGCCATCCTAAAAGAAGAATTTATAGGGAATTCCCTCACACTCATCTAGTCAATTCCCATGGATGGATTCCCCCAGGGATAACTGCTTGGGTAACTCTACCTTTATCGGAGTTGCCAAAAGCTCCTCGGAAGGATCCTCCCATCTTCACGTCGCCATCCTGCAGGTCCTCGAGGAGCAGCTCCTGCACGGGGATGGGCTGCCTGTACACCTGGTAGGACTGGCGCTCGTTCCGAGTGACCGGCCGCGTCAGCACCAGGATGTCTTGGAAGAGGAACACGTAGAGCTTCTGAAAGGGAAGATAGGTCCAAACGTGAGTCTAATACAGGACCTGCACCAAGAGGTTTAGACACCTTGGGACCCCTCAAAAGTTATTTCTAATTTGCTCCTCTCTATAAGAGGCAGCCAGAGACATGCACAGCTTTCTGGAGGGCTTTAAACTATCACTTAGGATCTCGCATTTTAAATTAAACCACTGCCCTAAGACCACACATTTGCTCGTCACTACTGTTTCTGCATATGGCAAGAAGAGGACATTTGGAAGCAATATTTTTTTTTGAAAAGATGTGTTTCATGGGTATAAAAATGTAAGAGCTGAATGAAAAATAATGAAAAAAAACGTGTAATATTGAGTTTACGCCTCCTGTAAGCAAGGAGAAAGCTCTTGACTCTGGCAGGACTTTGCAGTGCTGCTGCAGTGGCAAGGGAGAAACTTTTGGCAGTTCATCTGTTACCCAAACAGGCTGTTGCAGGAACAGTTTGTTTGGAGGAGCTGCGAGCCAGCTTTTGTAACGGGGAACGTCCGAGCACCTGGAAGCAAAGAGCAGGCAGGAAATCCCTCCCGATGGGGTGCTGGGGCACGGCACACGCTTTCTATGGGATTTTGTGATCGTTTTCCAGGTTCTGAGGGCTGCATGGAAAGTTGTCAGCGGGACACTTTCACTCACGCCCCAAAATACAGCCTGTCATCAGGTGTTCCCAACTCTTGCTTTTTATTTTAACCAACCACCTAAACGTTACGGACTAATGGGCTCCTGTTGTGACAAACAATACCAACTGCCTCCAGGGAAAGGTTTTCAGGGTTTAGTGTTAATTACTGAGAGCCTGAGGAACTTACATGTCCGTTTTTGTTCTTCAGCTCCCCGTGGCACAGTAAAGCTTTGCTGCCCTCGATCCTCGGGTCCTTCTGCTTCTCATCCAGGTACTCCAGCTTGTCGATGTAATACTGGCACTCTGACTCCCCCTTCTTCAAGTTGATATCGGAGAGGACTCCTTGGATTATAGTGATCTATACAGCAAAACATAGAAAAAAAGATTAAATTGGAACCTATGTTTTGCATATGTTATTTTTTAAGTGTTATTCAAAACTCCAGATGATGGAGTTCACGTCCATTAAACCCTCATTTGCTTTCATCCCCCCCAAATTGCTGAGGAACTTTCTGAAGTTCCAGAATTACACACTTATATATCAAACAATCATCCTGAAAATCATTAATTACTTACTGCTTCTTCTAGAATCTGGATATCAGGATGGTCTTTGGGAGTGTGTCTCAGGATTTCTTTGAGCAGCAGTGGGTATTTGACCAGGCGGCTCCGAGGAATGTCCAGGAAGCTCCAGAGGTCTAATTTTCGGCTGAAAGGAGACTCGAGGCAGCGCTGGAGGAAGTCCTGCACCCTCCTGTCCTGCTTCTTCTGATCCAGGAGCGCTTTGGCTGCCAGCTGATTGCTGCAGTAACCTTTGTAGGCATGAAGTCGTGGCAACTGCGGGAGAACGGAACATTTAGGAGCCAAATCCCACGTAAGAAACACAGATCACATCAACGTGCCAAACGGGGGGTTCTGTTGCCCTCACTGCAATTCGTTGCCCCATTAAAAAACCAACAGTTAATCTTGGACGTGTAGCTAGGACTTCTGCGAGGAGAAAAGGGGCACTTTCCTAACAGTGCTTTCAAGTTCAGATGTTTGAGATTAACAGCGATAACACCATTGAAGTCACATCAGCTACAAACTGTCCAGAAGATGCAGATGTTTCAAACATAAATCAGTGAGCGTTGGCAGACGCACTGGCATTAAGTCTCCAGTGTGAAATCTTGGCCCATTACACTTGACAGACTCCCATTGTTTTCAGCGTAGCCAGGATTTCCGTTTACATCTTTCACTGGAGGCCACAAAAGCCCCCAGTGTTTCAGTTTCTAGCTCGGGGCTCTTCAAGCTCACAACTGTTTTCTGCCTGGCGTCTCGCAGCCTCGTACTCACCCATTTCACAAGAATTGGCCCAATCTGCTCCACTGTTCCGTCAGGTTTTGTTGCTTCCCCTAAGCTTGCCAACAAATCTGGAATCGAAACAAGAACATAAGAATTGCCATAATGCCTCAGTAAACTTTTCTAATGTGAGAGACATTTCCAACCTGTTTTTTAATGTGAGAAATGAGAAATTTTCTAATGTGAGAAATGTGAGATACATTGGAATGTACCTCCTACTCAGCATATTATGTAAAAATCAACCAGTTGCTCTTACCTTCGTGCAGAGGAATGTAAGAATCCAAATCCCCAAATATGTGGGTGAGCTCTTCCTCAGACATGATGGAGAGTTTCAGCATGGGATCGTGATAAGCCTGTCAAATAACATCAATCCTCAGTCATATTCAAAACTCCAAAACCCAAATGAAATGTCAGATGAAAACATATTTATTAGGGGACATATCACAAGCAAGTCTGGTCTTATGTAAAGCTAACAGAAAAAGAATCATAAACTTTAATCTTTACAAGATTCATCCCTGCATAAAGTTAATAAAGTCTACAAATAAGTAGGGACTACAAATAGTCCCTACTTGTCCCTGTTTGTAGGCAAGGTTTACAAATAAGCAGGGACTACAAATAAGTAAAGGACTTTCCTGTCTAAACTGATCTCATCTGGGAGATAAATGCCCCAACAAGATCAGAGAAGCTGCTCACGACAGCTTGTCGGTGGATGCTGGGCCTGACATAATAAAGTTTCTTTACATGAGGACTATCACATATAACTTTATCTGAAATTTGATGACTGACTCTAAGAAAAAAGACACTCACCTTTCTGGCAAGCTTCAGATCTTCTATTAGATCCTGCTCTCCTCTGGACATTTCGTATATCGCCTGTGAAGAGGAGGGTGAAATGTGGAGAGTTATTTCTAATCCTAGAGACCCTCTTGGTTCAGTTCACATAAAGCACATCCCATCTCTGCAGCTTGACTAGGACACTTCACTATCTGAGCCTGGGTATGTAATCTCAAAAAAACTACATTACTTATAGTTGTGCAAAAGCTCTGAAGCTCAGGCACCAGCCAAATTAAATATTAGCAACTTTTAAATCACTTCTTTTATAAGGGCGAGTTTAGAGAGAAAAAAAAAAAAAAAAAAACCCAACAACAAAGCCCAGAAAAACCACAGAGGTCAAATCCCAAGCGTCTTTAGTCAGCTTCTATGTTGTCATTAGAAGATTTGTCTACAAACGACAGGAAAAAGGCAAGCAGAGGCCTTGGTATTTGGCTTTCAACCAATTATCAGAAGCCTGAAGAGAAAGACAGCTGCTTTTGGAGGAAACCCGACTTTGCTGCAGAGCAACCAGCGGGGGCGACTTTTGAGCTTCGGGAGGGCTGGCAGCTCTCACAAGGGTCACACCGTGGAGACAAAACTGCCCAGCGACTTCAGAGAGAAGCCTCAAAGAAAGGAATTGCGTTTTCTAGAAATAAAGGTGTGCAGTCGTGCCCAAATATGCCCTTTTCTCCTTTCTCCCACCATGGAAACGGGTTAGGCAAAGGCCTTGGTCACCTCTTTCCTGGTATTTCGCTTGACAACCTACCTCCTGGCGCTTAATTTCTTTGGTGCTCAGGGACTCCTTCATGTTGACGTCTAACATCTCGGACCAAAGGACACTGTTCCTTCTTTTCGGAGGGGTGGGAGCAGCAGATCTGCTGCAGGCTTTCTGGGCACAGCTAGGAGATTTGCTATCACCGCGAAGGGTAAATGACTGTAGGGATTAAAAAAAAAAAAAAAAAAAGGCAATTTATAGCCAATTTTTAATAAGGGCAGAAGTGTTGTCCACACCCCTCCCAATCCTTCATCCTCCTCTGCTGTGCAGGGCAGGAAAACACACCCAGACACTTTTCCTCTGATAAAGGGACACTTTAATCAAGCTGGCAAGGAAGCCCCTGGAGACCTGACACGGACAATCTTTTCCATATTCCTCTCCCGGCTCGGCTCCAAAACCAGCACGTGGGAGGAAGAAGGGCAAGTGAAGTCTGATCCCAACTCCTAGGCACAAGGAAGTATATAAATTAGGATCATAATTCTACTTATAATGGGGCTAATCACGAGCCACTTGAACTTTGCTTTCATGGCTTGCGATGTTATTGCAAGCCAGACTCGAAGCGATCTTATCTGCACGTACGGGGTTATTATGTTCTTCAGACAACATTTTTCTAACCTTGCTTAGAGAACTCTGAACAGCAGGGTCAGCTCACATTTAAGCGCACGCTGCAATACACATGTATCTTAAGCTCCTTTATCAACTGATTCTCCTTATCTGGATTTTTTTTATTTGCTTAAATCTCAAACTATCTGGTTAGTTAACAAGGGATCTCTGCTCCCTAAATCACAAGCAGTGAAGCTTTCTGTACAGGGTTTGTCCACAAAGGAATCGTACAGCGGATTTTCCAAAGATGCCCTTGAAATCCTGGTGTCTTTTTGTACCAGCCAGCCAGCATCTCCCCCATTTACCTGTATTGTCTGTCCAAAGCGCCGAACTGCACCATTTCTTACAGGAGAGATCAAGTTTGCCAAGGACGTGACCCGTGCTAAGGGCCGTACCCGTTTATTGCTTGGCTCCTGTAAATAAAGCAGAGAACAAGTTGTACTGGCTGCGACTGCCGCTTCATTTCTCAGCTGTCCGGGCAAGCTTAAAAAGCAAAGAACCCACTTAAGAAGTGGGAAAAACCGCAGAGAAAGTGTTTTCAAGTAGCCATTCATCTTAAAGGGAAGAGCGGTGCCTGTAAATATTTGTCTGAACTTTAAGGCTACAATGAAACTGTGAAGACCTCGGCCAGTGCAAAACAGGAGATGAATGTATGTGCCAGCTGGGTTTCAAAACAGCTTTTGAACAGCTCCTGCTGTTATTTGAAGAGAATTAGAGGGAAGGAGCGTCTACAGCGTGAGCTATTGCCACCTTTAGATGGAGCTGTGATTTGTTTCTCTGTTTCTAAAAAAGGAAAACACGATGAGGCATTTTTTTTTCTTCATTTTAATTCTGTTTGGGAGACAAAAGTGGTGGTCAGAGGCCAGGGCAGCCGCGGCAGCGATGCTGACAAATGGCAAGGGACCACATGCTGATCATTCCTGAGGGGAACACACACGCACGGGGCAGATGATGCCCAAAACCTCCTGTCCTACGACGCTTCTCCCCTCACCCCTCCAAGAGATCCTTGTTTTTCTTCCACATTGTTTAGATTTAAGGACACAACTGCTGCTTTTCTACGCTGCTAAGAGGCGCTGGGAGCCCAGAGGGTTGTCACCTCCCTTCCGACTGAAACGCTGCCAAGAAAGAGGAACCGTCTGCTCGAAACTTGTTTGTCCTTGAGCTCAGATCAGGTTTTATATTAAACCAGCAACGCTATGGACTTTGCGTCAGAAATACCAGGCACGAGAGGAGGTCAGAAGGGACGGACTCGACACCAGGGCTGAAAGAGCCAGATTTGCTGCCCGGGCACTCCTAAACATCTGGCACAGCTGGATGTGACTCAGTATCATAAGGAAGTTTCTGAGCATGAAGTTGAATTTAATGGAAGCCTCTTTGAGTCACCCTCAACAGATATGTTACCAAGGTTCTATGAGACGTTTTGGGTTAATTACAGTCGATTTGCTTCTCTTCCATAGCAAAAAACTAAAGGGGGGAAGAAGACAGAAGATTGCCCAAGAGAAACAGCCCTCGACCGTCTTCGCTTCCCATCAGAGATTGCAAGATAAGGGGCCCCAACCCTACGAATCCGTCACTGCAAGAGAAGTGACAAATGCTGAAAGCAGAAAAGAGGAACAGGGACGGACAGGGATCTCAGCTCTGGGATTTAGGAAGCGTAAAAGCCACATAGATGAGATCTGAATTTGGCAACGTGACTCCCGGAGCGGCTCATGCCTCCCTACGCAGAGCATGAAGCAAGAGATGTTACCTCATACTTTGAATTAAGTCTTTCAAGCTGCAGGTGGGAGGGGAAAAAAGAACAAGAAAAACAATGCTCTGATTGAGGCAGAACTGAAAACACTCAAAAAACACCTGAAAACACCGGGGTAATCTCTGGACTGCAGATATGGAGCAAACCTTGCTCCTTCCCCGGAGCTCTGCGCTCGGAGCAGAACCCCTCGGGAAAAGGATTAGCCAGAAAGCTGGAAAGTCAGGTTGGACTCGCTGGAAGACTAAAATTAAATTAATTAGGGGCATTTCTGAATGGAAAGGCAGCTTAGACGTATAAAACTGTGCATCAACCTTCTGGGGCACGTGCCAAGAAAGGCTTAAGAAAGTCCAGGAACGCAGGCAGAAAACGCACGGACAGAAGCCACACGCAGCGCGGATGGGGCCACAGGGGAAAAAACGGAGGGGAAATGAGAAATGTGGCACCAAAACGAAGCACTGGGGGTTTCGCACCGTCGAGACACGGGAAGTTTGCACGGAATTTCTCAGCTTGCTGTTAGGGGGCCGGAGCTGCAGCCGCAGGGACGCGCTGCCGGCGCCGACGGACGCGTGGGAATGCCGGTCCGGCAGGAGGAATTCCTCTGCCGTCTGGGATGGGACCGTACAAAGGGGCTCCCTGTTCTGTCGGGATCGGGGATCGCAGCTCCTGGTGAGGTCTCCCTATGGGGAAGGGATCCCACAGCAGCTGCCGGCCCCGGATTGGGGCTGCCTCCCCCTCTCTTCCCTACCGTGCTGTCGGATCCAGCTCTGGAAAAAACACCCGTATCCTCCTGTCTAAACCCCTCACCTTCCCGGAGCCGCAGAGCTCGGCTTTGGGGTCGCACACTCCATTTATAGCCAAAACGGAGCCTGCTGTAAGCTGAGCCGCGGCGCAGCTCCTGCTGCGGATAATTTTGGCTCAGGAATTTCTCATTTTTTCCCCCCAAGCTCTGTATTTTCAAACAACCCCGTTACTCAGAGAAGCAGAACCAGAAATTTTTCAGTACAGAAATTGCCCCTTGAAGAAAAGCGAATAAAACATAAAAATCCCCAGGTGGAAGCAAAGGGTTTGCCTCAGATGGAAGTGGCACACACAAACACAAATGTATTATATATATATATGTGTGTGTACACACACAAACACGTATGTGGATATACACATATATACACACATATATATGTATGTATGTAAATATACGTGTGTATATGCTCTGTGGGTGTCCCCTCTGCAGCACACCGTGACCAAGCCTAGCCGACGCAGCTCTGGGGACTTTTGTCCGCCAGTTTCTTTAACTTTTGCATCTTTTTTACCTCAGAAAAACCCCCCAAACCCATTTTTTTTCCTTTTTTTGCGGCGGCCCCTCACCTCTTGCTCCCTGAAGGACTGGTTCTGCGCGTCGATGACCCGGATAGTCCTTTTGATGGGCAGCAGCCCGCCGAGCTCGTCGTGAGCCACCATGGCCGCTCGGCGTCCCCTTTCTCCCCGCTTCCCGCCCGCTCGGGCCGCCTCAACCCCCGCCGCCGCCGCCCGCGCTCATGGCCGCTCTGCGCCCCCC
>JAWLRI010000771.1:30216-55625 GCA_034781795.1 Crypturellus tataupa
CTGCGCTGGCCCCTCTCCAGCAGCTCCACGTCCCTCTTGTCCTGGGGAGCCCAGAGCTGCCCCCAACACTCCAGGTGGGAGCAGAGGGGCAGGATCCCCTCCCTTGACCTGCTGGTAACACTCAACTGAATGAAATGGGGACAGGACACTTATTTTCTCTGCAGCCTCAGAGGACACCAGTCACTCTGAACCTCAGACTTCAGTTCTTGGTGCTCTACCAGTTCAGCAGCTTGACTTTCCCTCAGGAGCAAGCGTGTAATCCTTGTGTTCTTAGAATTTAATATTCTATTCAAATAGCTCACAAGTTTCTGCCTTAACGGAGGTTTGTCATCCTTGCAAGTATACTTAAAACGTTTGAATACAAGTATTCATTTCAAATTATTTTTAACTGCTGACCAGCCTAGTTTGCAGGGTTTCTTTGAAAACCTGATGTCATTTAGGGGGTGTTCTGCTTCCCTGGAGGGTTCTCAGAAACCTCTTTTTTTTTCGAGTCCTTTCACGTGAAACCCTCTTCGGCTTCAAGGTGCCCACATTACACTGACTTTGCCGCTTAACTGTTAAATTAAATATATGCAGGTAATAGTGGCATTTGACAGCGCAGATACTCACTAGTTTCTTGTGTTTTGGGTGTGCTTTGCTCTCCTCAGCTCCTCAAGCCGGTGGGAGAAGCGGATTCAAGCACAAAAAGTTCCCTTATGATTTCAATTTGGGTTTTTTTTTCTGCTTTGTGTTTGAAAAGAGGAGACGGCACCTCAGTGATGCGGGTGAGCCCCTTTACTGAGAGACTTGCTAACGAGACAGGAAAAATCTCTTCTGCGAGACACTAGGTATTACCAAATTTGCAGCCCTGAATTCATGTCCTAGCACATTCCATACTTTTTGAACAGACTTTTGGCAGGCTCGAGCACACATGCAAACGCAGACGCTTGTCTTTTAAGTTGAGCGAAACATTCAAAGTGGGTTATTTATCAGCCCCGGCAATAAAAGGCGGCTCTAGCCACACCTTTTTGGCCTGCAGATTATGTTTCCCATATGCATGTCAAGGATTTTCACATCTACTTAACAGAGGAGAGATTGCAATAAGGACGAGGCCACCACGCCTTTTTGGTCTGAACGTTATTCGTTCCTTATGTAGTCGAGCACATTAACATCTTTAACATACAGCTCCAGACCGAAGCCCAGACGCTAAAGGAAGGCCAAAGTTTTGTTTTTAAACTGGCTAGACTTATGCAATAAGCACTGCATTGGCTGGCCCCCATTTCCTTTGCCCAATATAGTTTCACGCAAAAAAACGTAGACGTTTGACTGCAGAGCCAGCTGTATCATTCCTGCACGGTGCCAAAAAAGAAACGGATTCCAGGAAAACTCCCTCTTCAGCCGGCTCCGATCTGGGCGTTTAAAGCCGCGTGATGGAAAAGCGATGGCTGCGGTTCTGTTTTCTCACATTTTCGAGACGGTCGCAGGCAGAGATGTGATCCGTTACCCTTCGCACGAAAGCTCGAGTCATGTGGAAAAACTTATTTCTATGAAAGTTCCTAAACTGTGAAAGCTGGGAGACCCTGCTCAGGCTCTCCAAGAGGTATCGTTAATGGAAAAGCGTAAAAAACACTAATCAGGAGCAGAGCGCTACATATGTCGGGACTTATTTTAGGAAGAGCTAAACAATGCCGTGAGCATGAATGTTAATTGCATTTCAAGGATGCCGATTAAAGCTCTAGGAATGTTTTTCAGGAAAGCACAGCGTTTCAATTTGCAAACAATTCTAGTCATCTTGTTTTCCCTGCTCGTACCCAAGGCTTTTGCATGAAACTGGGATTTTTATTCCTTGGGGATCAGCATGTTCTCTGCTGCTTATTGCCCACCTGAAGTCATAAAAAGCTGGTATGACTTCAGGTGAGGAATGTACCTCAGCACCGTTAAACCAACAAAGATCAAGCGCCTGGTTTTCATGTAAGCATCTGATTTAATGAAAAGGAGGAAAGGAAAACAGACTATGATTAAACTCGCTTCCAGCCAGGAGCCAGCAGGAAGATGTTTTAACGCAACTTTCATTGGATTTTTGGGGGGGATTTGGATAGAATTTGCAGAATTTGCACTGGTCATTTCCTTCTAAACCTACCCAATTGTGCAGGCATGAAGAGGGCACTGAGCTGGTCCATAAAAATACATGAAAGCAGGAAAAGTGCCGTGTCTGTTTGCCTATAGGTAACAACCAAAATGCAGTATTTTGGTCAATGTAACCATCTAACTACGTTGGCAATGTCTCTGTGTGGAGACCCAGGCCGTGTAGCAAGGACAGATCTGCTGGGCATCTCCTCCTCCTTCCTTCTCTCTGGCATCTGTTTTTCTGCCCTACACACTGGGCCACCTCTCTGTGCCTTCCCAACATGTTTCTGCAGGCCAAGAGTACTACCAGAGTCCAAATATAATCCTAAAATGTCACCAAAAAGCTGGGATCTCTGGAATTGGCCTGGAGTTGAGGAACACCGACTGGCTACAGCTGGAGTTGAAGCTATTTGGGATGAAGTGGCACTTGGTCAGGCTGATGAGAGCCCTGATGCAGGGATGCAGATAACCAATACTGAGGAATAGTCTCTTTCTGCAGTCTGTCTCTGAACTCTCCTGTCTAATTGAGACTTGCACTGAATATGCATGCTACAGAATTAAAAAAAAAACTACTGAGAACAGGAATGACTTGAAATAGAAGCAAAATACTCTTAATTTGTGACGATGGAGCACAATATTTTCAAAGGTGAGAGTATATAATTTCTAAGGCTTTGTAATATTCAGCTACATATGTTACTGTAGCTGTCGTCGCCAGATGGAAATTTCTAAAATTAATCAAAAGAAGAATCCACAAGAGCTTTTGGGTTGTTTAATCTACTCCCACACTGGATTGGTGTTGGTGGAGCCTCAAAACTGCACATGGCTGCACTTCAAGGCCCAGCCAGAGTGCTCTAAATGCACAACTTCACAAGAAGCTCCAGGTGATTTTAGAGGGGATTTCGGTCATAAAAAGGTAATTCTGGCCTTTTTTCCCCCTCCAGATATGTTCTCAAAGAGGGACAGGCTGCACGAAGGAGCAGTTCCAAACAGAACCCCAATGAAGGTCCTTTGGACCACTCTCCAGAGCGCTCCAGCTTTCTCTACCAGCTCTAGAGGCCGTTTAGGAAGATACAAACCACATCTCAAGTACAGGATGCAAATTATAGGATAGAGACAGGAGGACAAGGCTTGCAGCAGTAAAGCCACGTCCTCACTGGAAAAAAATAAATGAAAAAGCAAAAGCACCTTCCAGCTAAAGCTCAAGAGCCCCAAGGGCTTAGGAAATATCTGTCCAGCCTCGCAGAGAGGAACGTGTTTATTTTCTTTCCCCTCCAGGGAGCTGGACCTTCACCTCCTCCTCCTTGCTTTTGTTTGCATGCCTTTGCTGTGTGCACCCTCTCCGTGTTTTACTCACCAGAGTGAAGTCCCAGTGTGGGCCAGGAGTGAGAAAGGTGAACGAACTGCCGCGTCTCAGAGGGTACCTAGGAACAGAGATAAACAAAAAGGATGAGGGTAAATAACACACGGGTGGCTGCAGCTAGTGAGAAACTACATCTGTTGGGCACTGCTTTTAGATCTTCAGCTTCTAACACACCAGGCTCAGTAACATAGCCCATTTTTTGGGTAAGAGAGACCAAAGGACTTGGTTGCGCCCTCCCCAGCTCCCCCATTGCAGGTGTGAGATGAAAAATCCTGGTTTTGCTACAATAAGTGGCTCTGTGCTATGGAGGCCAGTGCAAACCTCCCGCTGGGCCCTGGAGAAAAACCTTCCTTTGAGCACACATCTGCCAATTGGTTTAACTTGAGCAAGAGGAAGGCTAAGAAAAATAATGCGATGAATTAAAAGAGAATAATATCGCGACCGCGCTTTGCAAGGTTAATGGAGCTGAAAGGAAAGCAGGCAACGCTCTGCACCTCTGATAATGCAGCCTTGTAGCCTCCCCATAAAATTCCAAGCAGGAATTGAGTTGTGGTCTTTCATTAAGCCCATTTGGAAGCAGGAAAGTTAACCCGGGAGAAGGGAGCGGGTACAAAGGGCCGCTTGTGCAGCCCTCGCTCCGCGCTGCGGCACCGAAGGGCCTTTTGCAGCTCTGGGATTGTGCGAGCCCCAAGTTAAGCAAACAAGCAGCCTTCCAGCTTTCACTGTCTGCTGGACTTCAGGTATGCTTCCAGCAACAACTTTTTAAAGCTTATTCTGGCCGGGGTATAGAGGAGCATTTTTGTCTGTCGTTGGGTTTGCACATGTTGAGTTTGAGACGTGAACAAGCCACTCTTTTTCTTTTAAGACAACCAGCTGCATCGTGTAGCGGGGAGGTTTCTCCCTTGTCGCAAGCTCAGACAGCAAAGACATCCCCTCGCCAGCTGCACCTTTCCTCTCCGGGCAAGGATCCCTCTGGATTTCCAAACCCATGGATATAACCCGAGAATGTAAAGTTTTCGACTCTCTCTGGACTTATGCTCTAGCACTGCTGATAATTCAACTCAGAAGGCAATCGGGAAGGTCAGCCACCGTACACATCAGGAGAGAAAAAGGGTTGGTCTTGAAAAGGTTTGTGCAGGGTGGGGTTTTCCGGGTTGGTATTTGGAAAATAAAAGCTGCCCGGGCAGAAAATGCGGCTGTGCTGCTACCAGCCAGCTCGGAGCACCAAGATAAATGTTCTATGGAATCCAGCTTAATGGAAGAAGGATGGGAAGGGATATGAGACGCCTGCTGCGATGGTGGAATTGCTTCATGCACCGCGCAGGTGAGCACGTTTCCTCCAGGAACGTATCCCTGTGCTAGTGCTTCTGCTAAGGCACTTGCGAGTGACATCGGGTTTTCATCCGACCTCAAATCCCATGGCTAGACAGAGGAGACACTTCTCGAAGGAAAAGCTCTTTGGGATTTTTAAGAGCACATGCTGCTCGGGAAGAAAATCTGGGAAAATGAGTGGGATTTCCTTAAAATGGCGATTTTTCTCATGAGAAAGGAATCCGTGCGGCTTAATCCCAACCTCTAACCTGCCAGGCTAGAATTTATGAGTTTGATTAAACCTTCCTTGACTGCAGAGAGAGAAGCAGAGAGATAATTAATGGATAATTAATGCTGCAAAGTGCACCCTGCACAGCTATAAAGAGCTACCAGAGTGGCCCAAGTCTCTGTCTCTATCGGGAGCGATTCTTTCCTGGGAGAGATTTTATTCCCTGAATCTTCATCAATGACATCAGTGGTACCATGTTAGGACCCGAAACCATCCAAATCTTGCAGATTCGGTTCAGAGTCCTGAGCACAGGCTGGCGATGCTGTAGCTGCCACAACCGTTTGTGCCTCCTCTGATTGCGTCCTTCTACCTCCTGGGAGCAGGGGGACCACATCCAGGAGCTGCACAGAGAAGCAGCAGAAGGAATTTGTGTCATTTATTCCAACCAAATAGAGATTTTATGGGGTAAATAAAACAAAATCCTTGGAGATGCTCAAAGCCCAAATAGATGCTGTCCTGGGCAACCTGCTTTGACTCAGTTTGAGCAGGAAGTTGGACCAGGGAGTCTTCAGAGGCTCCTTCCAACTCCAAAGGGCATGTAGCAAGGAGAAGCATCCACCCAAGTTATAATAATATCCCCTCAGTCCTCCCAGGGCCTGACACGGGTCTGCTGAGAGAACAGATCAGGTTGTAGGGAGGCTGCTCTTTCCTTCTCTCCCATATTCCAGTGAGAGGACTGAGTCCAGAGAAGAGGAGGCAGAAATCTGAAGCTGCTCCTTCTCACCTACCACTAGCATCTATGGTGCTCTAAGTACAGAAATTTGTGTTCATTCTAGAGGCCAAGTTACTGAGATCTACATACGATGAACATTTTTCTGATCTATTTTGTTGATAGGAAGCTGCATTTCATAGACAACCTCCTTCCTTTTCAAGTCTTTGGCCAAGCACATGGAAAAGAAAACAGATATAGGTGCCAATTCAAAAACTACCTGTCCAAGTTCTGCCAGAGCTGCCAGGAATCACAAAAGAGCAGCCAGCAACAGGCCTGTGTATGTGGAACAGAGGTTTTTAGGGAGCTGGCCTCTGTCATCTCCAAGTGCTGTCATCTCTGTGTCATTTCTCCGGTTGCTGTTTGCTATCCAAGCCTTGGTAAGTGCCATTTAACCAAGGGTCTTTGGGATGGCTGTGTGCAGAAGCGCTTGATTTCACACTCCCCCTCTGCCTGTAGCTCTACGGGCTCGCAAGGCCCTGCAAAATTACAGAGCCAGATTTAGTCATCTGCGTGCCGGGCACGTGCATTACGTGCAAACGGATGACTCACGGCTGCCGTGCTCAGCAGGACGGGCCTTGTGAGGTCCTGCAAGAATGCGAAGGCGGCGCTGGCGAAGAAAAGGTCAGTGATGATCCTAGGAGTAATGCTGGGAGTCAGACCCAACGCGTGAGGAAAAGCAGAGCAGCGGGATGGAGCACCGCAGCGCTCGTCATCTGCGCAAAACACAGCGTGATGAATGGAAGCAAGTGCAGAGCTGCCTGGATGTCATGTTTGTGCACCTGAGGAGAGCAAAATATTGTTCTAATGCCAGCTGGATGCAGCTGAAGAGCTGCGTTTGCAGCGCGCAGAGCTCGTGCAATAGCTGTGTTGTACAGCCACAGATCCTACTGCTGCATAACATGGCCAGGCCAAAAGTGTCCACTCATCCCTGGGGTCTCCTGCTAGATCTTCTTCTTATCCAACTGTCTCCAGCATCATTTGCTACCGCAGGATGAGAAGGTCTCCAAGCAACGTGGCCCAGCTTCTCTCCATACCTTAACAGGGTTCCAGAGAAGCAGAAAACACCAACTAGAGTCGGCTAAAGCCATAACTTGGAAACCTGTTTTGAAGTAAGGGAGAAAGTCAGGGTCACGAAGCAGATTACGCACCAAAATAACCTTCTAGCTGCGAAAGGCTGCTCTGAGCGAGCAAAGTTTTGCAAACGGAGGGCAGGGGAGGGCCAGGCTTGCACAGCAAGAACAAACTCTTCTGTTTGGGTACCCTGCGCTCGCTTCGAGAAATGAATGTTCCAGGCTGCTTACCAGCAACCGATGATCCTGCCAGTCTTGCCAAGAGTACATCCTGCAACGAGCTGTTTAAATGCGGATTGCCACATTGATGGGCTATTGAGAAGCGAGCTACGAATTATTTTTAGCTTGAAAATAGTGAGGGTCATTTATTGGCTCGAGGTACCCTTTAAAAACCCATTTATGAAATCAGCTACTCCTGAAAATTCAGCTCTGCTGGGGGAAACTGGGGAAGTTCTGTGCAAGAAACCTGCTTGGCAACATAGCAGGGAGGAGATGAGGCCCCAGTGACCTTAATAGAGGAAGCCTGGGCAATTTAGCAGATAACATATTGATAAAGGCTGGTGGGCAGGTATGATTGTTTCACTTGGAAGCCAGACTAAGGAAACGCTCATTGTTCCCCGGCTTCCTTGAATAAACACCGGGATCCTCTGGAGAGCACAGGATGGCATGGATGTAGCCACAGGCAGGCTGCATTTGCCCTCACAATTTAGCTCTAAGTATGATGAGTCTCTCCAGGGTTGGTGGTTTTTCTGCAGAAAAGGGAAGAGTGAAGAGCAGTGAGGGACCCACCTAGATCTTCCCTCGATTTAGAGAAAACAAGTGTTTTTGTCAAATAATTTCCACTATTTCTTCTTATGCCTCGTTTTTATTCTTTGTCTTACCCACAAACAAAGCGTTTCTTGCTTGGACTTTTGCTTAGGTTTGAGGAGAGATTGAAAAAAAAAGGCATAAATGAAAACTCAGAATAAACCAATCCAAAAGGCAGCAAGCGGCCCGGGGCAGTTTCCATTAGCCAGGCTGGGGTACAAAGCACAGGAGAACTTCACTCCTCAGAGCAGAACCGCTTCCCATTAATGTTATTTGAAGCATTTTTTTCTCCCTTTTTTTCCTGTAAATCCACATCGCCCAGTCAGCATCATTCGACAGTCTGCGCTGTTTTATTTTATTTTTTTAAGCTTATTTTTGATGACTTGTCCAGGAAACTGCAGAAACGCTTTGATCTGGCAGTTCCCTCGACTTTCTGAAGTTCCCAAATACATTCTCCAGACTGGGCAGCAATTCCCCGTTTCCTTCCCCTCTTTCTCCCAATGCTTTTTTTTTTTCGTTTTGTTTTGTTTTCAGTGCAAGCTGTTCTTAACTAGAATTTCTGACTTAATATAGTTAATGTTTCCACTCCAGCAATAGCCAGATGCACTAGAAAAGGCCTCTCGAGCACTATGCAAACAACTGCTGACTAAGGGCACTTAGGGCAGTACTTGTCATGGGTCCTTATCTTGAAAAGCTTTGGGGTAAAAGCTTTACTTGAAGGCAGAAAAAAAAAACCGCTATTGACAGACATTTTAAATATCTAAAAGCAAGAGAGAAAAACTCAATAGGGTTCTGTGGGTTGCAGAAAAATGGTTGTGATGGACTCTGCAAGCAATTCAGGTTGCAAATTGCTTCTCCGTCATTAATGCGGCCGCAGATAGCAGGGCACAAAAGGAAGTGGGATGCGTAGGGCCCTAATTACACAGGGAGCAAAATAATCACCGCTCGCTCCCCGGTGCTGCGGTTTCGAAAGCTGCAATGATTTCTGGCAGCGCCGGCCTCGCGCTTTGCGGCGCGGGTGCAATTAGCGATTCCAGCGGGCTCCGAAAACGCGGTCGGCGGCGGAGGTAAGTGCTGAGCAAAAACACTTAAATCCATCCGCCCCTTGGACAGGACGAGGCAGCGCTACTGCCGATCCGAGAACTCCTTGTACTTACAGACGCTCTGGAATAGCTATTATTTTGTCCTTTCGTGCTGGAACAGCCCCTGCTTCTAAAGGAAGCGCTTTCAGACACTCGAGGCAGGTTTAAATTCTATAAAGAGCCCTTAGTTTTTGCTTAAATACTTTTATGAAGTTCGGCGCAGACTGGAGGAGCAGATTTCCATTTTAGCAGCCTTTGCTCCTCATGGGTATTGGCGGGATACGACGGCGTTTGCCTGAAGAAGCAGTCACCGGCAGCGCTGAGCGCGAGCAGATAAGGCCTAAAGAGATTAAACACGCGCTGATATCCTTAAATAATCACCAGCCTGACCTGCAGAGCTGCACATTAACAGCCTCCCGGCAGCCAGCGCGGCAGCAAATAGTTTCATCTGAGGGTTCAAGCGATATCTTTGCACCGCAGACTTCCCTTGTGACCCCAGCATCTTCCTTCCACCCTGCCCTCAGATTTCCCTCCCCGGCCGCGTTTCTGCTCCGACTCCGTAGCGCTGCTGCCAAGGCTGGAAGACAGACTTGTCCATGAGGGAAAGCAAGGGATTTGGGTAACACATGTTCAAGGGCTCCTGTGTCCCTACGACACCTTTTCCATCGGCTCCAATTGCTTCAGAGGGGGGGCCAAGCCCAGGGCGGCATCTCCAAAGGCTCCTTCAGGAGTGACGCACTGCGATGGGCCCGGAACAAGGGCCTTTTGTGGCGGTTATTTGCAGCATTTGCAGTGGTTGCGTTTGCAACCCGGCTGTGCAAACATTTACAGTGAGAGGCAGCAAACGGAGGCTGGCGAGGGGAGAACCTTTAATCCGTCGGAGCTGGAGCTGACGTGTCTACGGTGCCCCAAAACTCTGGTTCCCACTCCCCGAGCTCCGCAAGACCATCCTTGCAGGGCAAGGAGCTGGCATCCCCCTGGGTTCAAGGGCAAAGCTCTGCTTCTACCACGCTGTCCTCTTGCCTGCGAGAGGATTAGGGTGATAATCTGCTCTTGCAAAGAGAAAAATTTTATCCCTCCAAAGAGAGTGAACGAAAGGCACCCCTAGAAGCGCGTGCGGCTGTTTTGCCCCCCTCGCAGTGCTGGTTGGACTCGCGTTTCTGCAGACCCAATTTCCACGCAGAAAGGGGACAGCAGGGGGAAACGGGGCAGCTGCTGGGGGAATATTTGGCTCGTTGGCAGCCATGCAAGAGCCCTAGTGCTGCAGGGTTGTCTCTGGCAGCGGGGTCGGGTTCCCGGCGCACGAAAGGGCCCCTGCGCTCGAGCTGCCGCGTTTCCCATCTCGGCTGTCAGCGCCGCGCCGGGTCCAGCCTGTCCTGTCACTCCTGCAGAGGGGCAGCACCTCCGGAGGATATTTCGGGCTGGTTTGGCCCTGGAGGCGCCTCTTGTTCTGTACCAGCTCTAAGGGATTCCTGTTTGCAATTTACCGCTCAGCAAACAACTTCTAGGTGGCTGAAGTTGGATGAAATCCATCTTTTGAACCAAGCCTAAGAGACAGAAAGTTCTAGGTAGAGCTCAAAGGCAAGCGATAGTCTATTTTTAAGAAGAAATAGATTTAAAAGAATATTTTTGGCTCACTTGAGCACGTCATCCTAGCTGTGAGGCTGATTGCAGGCGTCTCCTGAGGCTCCTGCGTGGAGAAATCGCTGCTCACCCTAAATAATTCATTTGCTCTTCAGGAATTTTCATCCCAAGTTGGCGATTGTGCCACGTGCCAGAGCAATTGCCGTCCTTTAACAAACTGTAAAACCTGACTTCTAAGTGCAGAGATGTGAAACGTATAGAGCAATGAGGTGAGAGAGCACAAGCAGAAGAGATACAACGAGCCAGCCAGCCGTTTAGGTGGCTGGACTGTGTCCAAGGAGGAATGGGAAAGGAAACAAATGCTGGAAACAGTTGCAGGCTCCTGGATGCTCCGAGACATGGAAAACGTTGCAGTGTTTCTGTGTATCACAGGGAAGGCCCAAGGATGTTTCAGTGAACGATTGACCCTCCTGCTTTAGCTTTACCTGCCTCTCATCTCCCACAAAACGAGGCTCGTGGGGGCTCCACGTGACCTCTCAACTATTTCAACCCCTTTATTTTTTGCTCCCTGCCTGGAAATATTCTAAATTGAGCTGAAACGGATTGTACTCGAAACATCACTGTTTCCACGCAGGGTCACCCTCCTCTACCCCTTGGTCCCGCTCCCATACCTATTTCGAACGTTCCCTGGGGAGAGCAGTCGGGATGGAGGAATTCCGAGTGCCCAGAAGCCATGGGAGCGACCCCGTGGCCGTGCCAGGCGCGGAGCAGCGCAGCCGCTTGGGACCAGATGACTATTTTGAGCTCTTGTGGGAACCGAGCTCGATGCAATAAATATTAGCGGCTATCACGAGAGAACCGTCGGGAAAACATACATTTAATGCTGACAGGCACAAACGTCTCTGAGTTAATGCTAAGCAGCTATGCAAACACTTCAGCTGTGTTTTTTTGATGCAAAATATGGAGCAGGAGCCCCTATAGCTACAGTTATGCTCGTTAAAAGGCCTTAAGGGATGAGATAGGGAATTAAAAGGGCGCAGGGAGTTACGGATGATCCACCTGCATTGTTGCAACCTGTGCTGAAAGAAGCAGGAGCTGCGGTCAGTTTGGTGTGCTCCCTGCAAAAGGGACCTTGTGCTTGGATGGGAGGAGGAAGAGTACAACAAAATACAACTAGGTTGCTCTGTCTCTCAGGAATCTAGGCCTGGCTTTGCCCTCGCATGTGGTGCAGTTCTGCAGAAGCCATAAAATGCAGCCCAGCCCCATCTCCTTCCTGCCCACCTCAAGAGGCTGTCTCAGGCTGCGGGACTCGTCACCAAGGGTTGGCACGGATCAAGATCCGTGTGGGAGTAGGATGAGGCCAGCTGAGGACTCGGGAGGGAATTGTTAGAGGCCACAAACCTGACGAGTTGAAAACGGGCGGAGATTGGGGTGAAACAGGAGACCCTCGGAAGCATCAGGTCTGTCCTTCCTCTTTCCTACACATCCGACTCTGGACCTTGTTGGAAAAACATATTAGATGGGTCCTTAGCCTCCATCAGTTCTTAACGTTCAAGTTCATCTCCTATTTACAGCAAGTCTATAAAAAGCTGCCCTGTGTTTTTGTGCTTTGGAGGATGAAGATGGTTAGTGCTGAACCCAGGCAGGAAAGGAGAAAGAAAAAGGAAGGGAGCATAAGATTTGGGCAAACAGAACAAGCTGAGTCGTCGAGGCACAAGAGAGCTTTAGGAAAAGCAAGAAAAGGGCCACAAATGAGAAAAAAAAAAAATCAGAAAAATAGCAGGGAGTGAGGAGCTGGGCAGGAAATGGCTGCAGGGCGGAGATGGATAGTGTAACGTCCACACAATTTCAGAGCAAGACTGTAAGAGAAACAGACCTTAGTAGGTGGGTGGTAAAGGCAGAACCGAATGACTTCATATTTTAAATATTTAAACATTACAAGGACTTGAAGGTGTACTTTGCTCTTGCAAGAGAGATTGTTTAATGCTTCTTGCTCTCCGAAGGGGCGGCCCCTTTCATTCGTTGCCTATTAAATGTAGGAATAAGTAAACACACTTAATGCCGATAGCCCCGCGAGCCGGTAACACATCAAGCCCTGCAGGGCTGACACAGACCAGTCACCACCAGGGTTTATGCTTTTTTATTAAATTCACTGGAGGCACGTAGGTCTTTTAGAAACACATCTTATTTTTTGTGCCAAAATGCTCTGTTTTCTCCCAAAGGCGTGAAAGCACAAGAGGAGGATCAGCTCCACAGTGACTCGGTTCAGGACACTTTTCCTTCTCTTAAACAGGCCCGTTGAGCTCAGCTTGTGCACAGAGGGCAGTGAAGATCAGGCTAGGCCCCAGGCTAAAGCCTGGATTATCTTTGCAGGAATGACATAGCTCCGTTGTCATTTGGATATCTGATCGTGCAGGAGGTTTTAGAGGCAAGAGCAAATAAGGAACGGAGCAGTGAGAGGCCTGCAGAGAGGGAGAGAGCTTGAAACGCAGACAGAACAGTACAGGCGGAGGATTAAGAAATGGGGAAAATGTAGTTATTGCAGTAGACAAGGAAAATGAAGCCTCCAGGGATAGTTTTATGGAGCCTGGAAGGGAAAGGTTGCTGCTTTGGGGCCAAGGAAACCGTATGAGCAAGCCTGGTGACAAGGAAAGGAGAGCTCAGACAGGAGCCTCTAATCTCTTTCCCCGGCGCTGCTATAAATACACTCGAGGTCTGTTTTCAAGCCTTAATGACAGAGAGTAGGAGCAGAGTTTTAATAAAAGCTTTATAGCTCCTTGCAGTTATTAAAAACAAACAGGCAGCCCACGCTCAAAATAAATCTCGTGGTGCAGGGGAAATAAAGAGCATCTCCCTAGGAAGAATGTGGGGTCTCTGCAGTCAGCTGGACACGTGCACAGGAAGCCCTGCATTGCATCCCCTTAGCTCAGCGAGCAGCTATTCACCTTCAAGAGACCACTTCTGTGCAGTTAGCACAAAGATCACTGCCTCTAAAAGCAATTTTCTTGCCTATTAAAAGGATTCATCTCAAATCTGCCCCCTTATGTATACAAACCAGCATTGCCACAGGCCTACACGCAACTAGGAGGCTCTTTATATAGGGTAAGAAATCACAACGATGCCAAAATCAGGGAGATGCACTAGCTGAAATAATGAGCAACACCACACGACGTTATGTGGGTAGGTCTGGTTTGGAGGAGAAGGTTTGAGGCTGTTGTACATCAAGGAGATTGTGCATCACCTCCTGCTCAGGAGAGAGGCCATCCACAGCACAAGCTATCAGCTCCTTTTACTGAGATGAATGGTATGGAAGTAATTATAAATTAAAAAAAATTATTGAGACCTTTGGGGAAAATATCAGCTTGCTCGCAACCAGGTGCAATAGAGTCTTGTGGTGTCTCTGGTACCAAAGACCAAGGTACAAAGGGCTGCCAAAACCAGAGTTGCAACTACCCAGGCAAGAGCGCAGAACGGCTTTTAAGTGAAGAGATACGTGATGAATACTCAAAATCCAGCCTTGGCGCCTTCCTCCTCCAGCCCACCCACGTGCTGGGGCCCAGAGCACTCAAAACATGTTTGCGTGCTTGTCTTCAACGTGCTCAGGTGCTTTTCCACCCCCCTTAACCCACCTTGGAGCACATTTTGTTTATGTGGTTTTGGAACAGGACCCGCTTGGAAGGCAGGTGTCAGGAAAGACGATCAATTCGGTGGGGGAAAAGCGGGGAGAAAAAAAAAATAATCAGCCTGCAGCGTTCAAGAAATTATTTCCATTCATCAGAGCAGGGCGGGGAAGCACTTACTGTTCGACTTAAACTAAATCAATCCCAAATGTAGCTCAACTGGTCAATTTATTGCAAATATTAAGCTCAAAGCACAAGTGACATGTGAACTCTACCAGCCCTGTGCCTTGGGATGGAGAAGCGTTTCCCAATCTCATGGTGACATCTAGAGGAAGAGGATTTAATGGCACAGTTGGCAGCTCCCAAAGGGCAAGAGAAGGCACAACCTGAACCAGACTCTTCTTTCTCACTCCAAAGATCCCTGTGTTTCAGGCACAGTAGCAAATTGGCCATTGCTCAAGTGCTCAAACGCAGTAACTAATATTAAATAAATATATTTGTGTATATATCTCTATACAGATGCTTTGAATATATATGTTTGTGTATATAACTATATGTAGATGTTTTAATCCTTCAGGTCTCATGTTCAGCTGTGTTCCAGTGCAGCAAACAAACCTGCTTGCAGTAACCACGGCCCAAGAAAATACACGAAAAAGGGAAGAGCCCAAGTCTCTTCTTGCCTCTTTCTCCCAGACTCGAGGGCTTGGGTAATCTCCATGTGTCTTTTTTAAGCCTCTTTCTCTCAACTTTGCACAACCTGAACTGTTACCCTCAGCCCCGGAGGTGGGTGAAGAAAAGACCTTGGAGAATCCAAGCACAAGGAGGAAAATGAGCCGGGTCCGTCCTTGGAGAGACTTGCTGAAACACGCAGGAAACCTCAGCCAAGTTTCTTGCTACTCCTCCACACAAGCCAGGGCCCACCCAGATTTGCAATTTTAACTACATTAAAAAAACAAAGTGCAAAAGCACAGACTTTTCCTGGCTTTTGGAGCCTCACCATGATTAAGATCAAGAAGAAAGGTAACAGTGAGACCATTCAAAGGGGACAGGAGGACTGTGAGAGACCAATTTCTGCCTCTGTGTCCAAAATAACCCATTTTTTTTTCACCTTTTGCCTCCCAGTTAGACTGCTGGAAGGTCTCTGCCTTTGCTTTAATTTCTGGGAAGAATTCCAAGCAAGTCAAACCTTAAATAAAATTGCCCAAAGAGCGCAGGATAGCAGGAAGCTGAGGCCTGTGATGAAACCCGCCTTCCTGACCATTTGCAGGTAAAGTTGAAGGTCTGGTCAGATAATTGTCTGCAATTACGTAAGCAGCTTTTAATAAGGCGCTTCCCCTCTCACCAGGATGCGGGGAGCCAGGAGACCACTGGGTTTTCCACATTTTCCAACAGCTCTGGCCAGGCTCCACGGCGGATACGGAGCAGAAACCCTGTAGAGAGGCCATGGGGACCCTTGCAAGACCAAACTCAACCCAAAAAACACCATGTTGGTACCATTTTTTAAGCCAAATTCACTGCCTGGAGACTTTTCCAGGATGTACTACACGCATTTCTCTAAACTGGGGTGTTTTACTCTTTTAATACAGAGTTGTCAAATTTGCATTCTGCTGCACCTCAAGAAGCACATGAACCCCTTTCTGCATTCAGCTTGCACTTCAGGCCCTGCCATTACGGCAATAGAGTAATATCAGAGCACAGCTTCATAAATATTAAATTAATTATATGAAAATCTCTCATTTCTCTTGTCTTGCCCATCTCACTATCATATTCCTTTTGAAAAAAAAGCTTTTCCTTCCACGTATTATTCTCATTGATTCTATTCTCTTATTGTTGCTGCCCTTTCTGAAAACTTCTCTCTAAGTTTTATTGTTGCTATGACGTGACACTTACCAGAAACTGTTTCCTGCTGCTTCTTCAGAGCAAGGGCAAAGATGAGGGCAAATTTAAAGCTGATGCAGAAATGAAAGCAAAAATATTTACTGGCAGATCTGATAAGAAAGGAAGACAAGAGGTGAAGGGAAAAGAGGGGAGGCAAAAAGTAGCTTTAGCCAACTGATAACAGAGCTATGAAATAAGAATTAACAGTAAGGATGAAATTCTTCCAGAATCCAGAGAGGAAATTCTTGGAAGTCAGTCAAGACAGCAGGTTTCCGTGGCTGTCAAACTGACCAGCACTTGAAATAAATCCATTGTATGAAGCTGTTCTGGGTAAAATCCTGACTTCAGGGAAGTTGCTGGGAATTTGGCCGTCAGTTTGGGTGAGGTCATTTTCCTCTTTGCGTTCATTGCTTTTAAGTCTTAGCGATTATATAGGAGAAAAAGCATTGCTGGAAGGTCCAGCAAGGAAGATTTGCAAATTAGTGAGTTGGTCCATAAGGATGGAACCTCTCAGTACAACTAATGACCATAAGGAGCCTTTCAGAGTCTGTGTCCATCCAAGATTTGCAGTGGTAGAGGGCAAGCTGCCTTCCCTCAGCATGCCCAGTGCACATACTTTCAGTTACAGGTTCCCAAAATCTGCTTTTTTTACCACCAAAGATGCCAATAGCCATCACCACCATCCAGAAGATGCCACCTCCAACACAGTCATCACCTCATGTAAAAATCTAAGAATTTTTCCTCCTCTAACCTGGCACTCCCAAGTGTCTCTTCCTTCCATTCTCCAGCAAAGAGGAGCCTCTGCTCAGGGATCTTTCAGTCATAAAAGTTATTCAGGCATTTTCCAAAATTGTGCTTGTTTGTTATCTTCCTATAGAAGGATTTGTGGGTCAATCTGCAGCTTCCTGCCCATGCTATTGTAAGAAAGCAAAGAAAACCTCTTTTCTATGATCTGGAGGATGAAAACCAGCTCACAACATGTGAGATTTGTTCCCTCCAAAGGACTGAAGGTGACTTCAACAGATGCAAGACATCTACTTGAGGGCTTCTGAAAAGACTACTCATGTCCATCCACACGCAATGGTTCCCAAAAACCCAGCCCAGAGAAAGAGGAAACACTTTCAAATCCTAATGTATAGTCCTTTGTATAGTTTCACTTTGAATAACTCTGTTGAGAAAGAGCTGCCCAGAGAACTGAAACCAAAAGTAATTAAGAAAAGCTGCCTCATACAAGAGAAACCAAAAGTCCTGACGTGGAGTAGGATGCCGGGTATGAATTCACCAGCGTTCACTTGGGTAGGAACAGCAAGGAGGCAAATAAAGGAGCACACGGCCCTGACATGCAGAAATCTTGAGCCACCAGCATTTGAAGATGTCTCACAAATTAACCACTGCTGAATAGCAGCACTATCTTCTCCCATCAGGTGTGTGAATGTCTCTTCTTTAGCCCAAACAAGAGGTTTCTTGCTCATAGTCCATACTCCCTTTTCTTCCCAAAACAGGGAAGTATCCCTTGTACAGGGATACTGGGGTCTCCCCCTTTAGAGAGCTGCTGCAATGCAATGACTCTGCTTTCTCAAGCCTATGCGCAACCCCATCTCTCCTACACAAAAGAATTTCACAAAATAAAAAATAGCTCATCACAAGGTAGGGTTTATGTTAACAATGTGCCCGCTGTCTTATTAGGGTTATCAGATACTGTTCCTGAGGAGAAGTAGAAGGTGTTGGTTTTCCTCACCTTGTTCAGCAAGGATTAATGATGCTTGCAGGACTTCACTATGTTTATCAGAGGACCCTTCTTTCCATAGATGTGGTACCCTCCTCTATCACTCGTGGTACTTTGAGGTGTCCACAGAGCAGGTACCCCAAAAAAGCTGCCTCTTTGCTGACTACCAACTGGAAACTTGTGTGTCATGAACAACATGCAAGTTGCTAATCAGAGTCTGACAGGCCCACCTGGGCAGGAAGAGATTTTGGAAGCAGCTTTTGCATCTTATATCCCTTTGATTAACATGAGGAAAAAAAAATACTTGTCAAGAACCAACCAATTTGCCTGTTCATTTTGAGGTGCCTCACAGCATATTTATCATCCTGCTTTCTCTCAGGTAAAGGTATCCCTTGCACTGTCATCACATGTGGTACTTTTACCCATACGGCTCCTGCTTTCGCCTTTGCTGTCCCTTAGATAGGAAAGAAATGAGATAAAATCATTTAGTTTTACGTAACTCTTTCCAACTCCTCCTCTTCGTCTATTCCCTTGTCTGTCTGTACTGATTATCTCTTGCACTATGGATTTCAGTTTGTTGGGAGGGACATCTCTGTTATTTCAGTATCCCCTGAAGCACCTGAGATCATACATAGGATATAATCAAGACTTGCAGAGTCTCCTCCTAAAATTAAGATCACCCATGCAGATGCCTGGCTAACCTTCCATTTGCTGTATTCAGCCAAATGATTCTGTCCATTTAGAGGCTGCCAGCTCTCCCCTGGTCAAGATTGATTTCCTTTTCTTGGTCTTTCACCCTAAGAACAGCAAGACTCATTTTAGCAAGGTCGTCTTTACATTTCACTCTTTCTACGAGACTCCAGTTCGTGGGATTGATCAGCCCCATCTCATTGAGCCTCCTCATTGCTGTGGGCTTGTAGCAGCCCAAGTCAAGTATCCAGGTCAGAAGCAAGAGCAGTTAAAAGAGCCACCTCAGTTAAGAGCATCCATCACCATCTCCAGCACATTCATAGATTATTTCCCTGGGTTTAAGAGCACCAAAGGGCTTTTTCTTATCATGAAGAGATCATGTTTATAGGTGAGATGCTATCCTAATCTTTGGATTTGCAGGACAAGTTGGCTGGGCTCAGCTGTAATATCTTATCTTTATCTGCTCCGAGTTTCCCACTGATCTGAAGGGAGCATTCTGCAAGGCACCCGTGATGAGCTTGCCCTGAAAGTATTAATTGAAGCAATAACAGCAAAGCTTAAGTAATTTGATGTTGAGGATAATGATTTGTGAGTGAAGATAATTATTTGGTAAGTGCAGCATGACTTCTGTTTTACCAGACAATAACAAGTCAGGCTATCATCAGCACAGAGCAACTGAGACGGGTGTTATCTGCAGCCAGCTCTCACGTAAAGGCATTTTGAGAGTGCTGAAAACTCCCCTTCGTTGCAAATAAAAGGATAACAAATAACTTTAGCCAGCTGATAGCAAAGCATTTCCTTCCAGTTTCCTACATAGAACAACATAATGTATTCTAGTAGATCCTTAGATACTCAAAACTAAAGAGAGACAATAAAATGCTACTAGACTGATCTCATTTCACTGGAAAATACTCTTTATAGGAAGAACACACACAACCTTACAAGGTCACTGTTCTGAAGTCCCTCAGTTTTGGAAACACTTTGTTCTCAGTCCTTTCCTTGCTGCCAAAATGTTGTGCAACTCCCTGGGCAAAGGAGACCTGAGAAACACCAGCAACATGGGAGAAGATGGGACAGACAGTCAGGAAGATGCATCTGATGTCTCCACAAAAATCATGCGATTAAAGGGGTGGCATTTAAAGCCCCTGTGCCTTAAATCCACTCGGACACAGACACTGACAAGCTGCTTTTTGGAATAAAAGCTAGTGATAATATAAGGGCCTCTGGAAGTTTTGTGAAAGCTACACTGTAGTTTCCAGGGAGGCCCAAGTGATACATTTTAATAGCTACCTTCTTCTGGGAAATAAAAGTTTCCATTTGCGCTAACTTTGATGTGATAATAGGAAGGAAAAGTACACCTTAGCACTCGTCCATTACTATTTTACCAGCTCAAAGTCTGGTGGAAAATGGGCTTTAATCACAGAGATCAAGAACAAACATTCATTTCAGAAAAGCCATAATTAGGGAGAAGAAAGGAAAGAGGCACTGCCATGAAAAGCATTTGGCCTTTGATAGTTTCAGGTCACAGGCCAACAAACAAGTGACTTTAAAGGGGATAAATTTGTGTAGGGAATAAACACAAGCCAGTTGAATTTGCAGCAGATTGTGCAGAACAAGTAGTATTCATGGAGGATTATTTTTTTTTTTTCGGATAAATATAAGGTTTTTCAGTGTTTCCCCTTAGATGTTTCATGCTTAAGAGGTTGGTTTACTGCAAGGCTTCACTCATTTGGGTGCTGGTTTCATGGAAAACCCACCTCCCAGATCACCGTGTGGTCACAGTGACAAGAACAGCCGCAATGAGTGCGTCAGGAATGGAGCAGATTTGGTAAACCGGGACCACCCCTGCACCCTTCAGACCACCTATTGACTCAGGCACTTAACACCATCCTTTTTGCCAAGAGTTCACAAATGAAAATCCTTCTGCCTTCTACTCATATCTCATATATGCACATAAAAACTGGAGTTTCTTTTGATCCTTCTATATAAAGTTAACAAGACTGATAATTATAATTAAATATGCTCAAGTAGATGAATATGTACAAACAGTCTGAGCCTCTCCCACTGTGGACAACTTGTCTCAAAGCAACACAGATGTCGTCTTCACAGCCTTTTTTTTTTTTATAGGTCTGGGATCACTAGTGCCAACAGATCACAGGAGTAAATAAACACTGGATTTGAGTTATGGGATCACTGCTTGCAAGAAGAGCTGTGGTTCTGCACTACCAAGGGGGAATGAGATAGACCTCAAACAGGACACACAACAGTCCCTTTCTGTCCTCTGAAGTCCAGCAGAGCATCACTCCAGCCCCGTACAACTGCTGCTTCTGCCATATGGAAGCTGCAGAATGTTTCCAAATATTGGATAGAAGCTGAGTCTGGAATAAAGATAAAAATGATTTTGCAATCTCCAATTTTGGCTGGGGCTAGAGGGTGTCTGCCTTTTCCCAGCAAGGCACTGGGCCTTCCTTGCTGGAGGGAGCTCCTTTCCAAAGCCTCCACACCTGCATACAAGCTGCAAGAGCAAGACGTAAACCCAGGTACCATGTCTGAGGTGAGAGGGAGGACTCAACATTTTCTTTTATTTGTGTGTGTTCCCTCAGAAAAGATAACATGTCCTTGAGCTGCCAGCTTTACCTGGTTTCACCTCCAGAAATCAGATTAACTACGAAGCTACAAACAAGATTACAAAGTAAACAAAACCCAAAACACAATTTCTTTTTTGTAAAAAAAGAAAAAAAAAAAAACTCTGTCCCAGAGGCCAACCTGCAGTTTCTTTGCCATGTTCTAGAGCTGAGGACATGAGGTTCATCAAAACTCACCCAGCACCTGGGAAAGCACGTGGATTCTGGGTCAGAAATCAGCCGGCGGCAGAATATCTTCTCAGTAAATCCATTCCTCCGTCTCCCTCGGGACTGTCTTGCTCTGGGCACATCTTTAGCTCCCTCTCCCTCTGTTTAACAGAGCAATTACCTGTCCTGTACATACCTTAAAGCTGATTCACTTGGTCACTCAAGAGTTAGTGGCATTGCTGATGAGGGCGGAAGTGATGGAGGAAGAAATTATAAAATATTAAGATGTTGATGGCAGGCCACAGATCATAACTATTAGAGGAAATATTCGCTGTTCATAACTGCATGAAGTCATTGTCTCCAGCACGCTACCAACCGCCTCCTCCCCTTTTTTAGGCACAATTTTGTGGGATTATACAGGCAAGAGGCCGACTACAAATACTCTGTCAAACCACATCCCTTCACACCTCCCAAGCCACATACCCTTCTTTTGGGAGCGCTAGGAATCTGCAACATCACAGAAGTGAAACTTGATGCTTTACACAAGAGTTAAACGAGCATTTAAAAAAAAATAATCTCACTGAAAGAGCAGATTTGAGAATGCTCAGGAATGTTGCAGCCATGCAAGGGCACAAGCAAAGCAGTGCCTGAGAGAGGACGTGGCTAATAAAGGACATTACCTCGCCCTCAAATATCGCTGAATGTATTTTGTGCATTCGCAGACCCTTTCAGGCAGAGGCCTCAGCACTGTAATTGGAGCTGCTTTTCTGCTTGTGGAGGTATTAGACTAAAACCAGACTGGTGGGCAGGGGGCTCCTCCTCCGGGGTTGGATTTCAGGGCTGGAGACAAAAGGCTTTCCCAGGCGTGCGCTCACACTCGCAGGAATTAAGGCGAATCAACTGGAAGAGGGAGGGAAGCAGGGAGAAAAATAATCACTGTGCATATGTTTAAATGTGTAAGTTCTGATGCAGAAATGTTTGCTTAGATTGTAGGGGCACTTGTTTTAAGTGTTCTGTGCACTTCTCCAGGATGCCCAGCTGAGTTCTACTCTCAAATTCCATTTTTTTGGCTCAGAAAAAACTCTTCCCAGCTGGCTGGGTATTCCAGCTCTGCCTGTCATAGCCCAGAGTCCCTGCTAAAGATGCTGCCTATGACAGGTGGCTAGAAATGATCACGAACAACAGGGAGAAAATCACCCGCTATCCAGTACCAGCTTCCTGCAAGTTTGACCAATTTTAATGCTCAGAAATTGGCTCTTGCAGCACAACCACTTGGAAATAAGACACAATTTTGCGTATTTGGTTGAAGTAGTTAAAAATATGACTGCTTCCAGGTGTTTATCCTCTCCCTTTACCCTAGTTGACACTTTTCCAACAGAACCGATGGGACCAAATAATTTAAATTAAATGTTATTAGTGGTTTGCAGCAAGCTGGCTGGCCTTGAGCTGGCAAAACCACAGCAAGCAGGTCAAGGGAAGATGCTTCGAGTTTGTGGAACCTCAAGAGGGCATCGGGTCCACTTTGGAGCATCCCAGTACAAGAAACATAAATAACAGGAGTAAGTCCATTCAAGGGCTACCAAAATAGCCTAGGGGCTGCAACACAGAGAGAATAAGGGGGGACTGGAAGGATATTTGGTCAGGGAAAAGAACATGAAGGCAGGATCCAATTCTTGTCTGCAACTACCTAAAAAGAGTAGGGAGAGCTAAGAAGTCTTCAGGGGTACTTGCAGCAAAGGAAAAAAGAAGCAATTGGCACAAGTCATAGCACAGAAAACTCCCGTTTTGAAAAACTTGCTTATCTAATAAGTGTGGTCAGACTCTGGAGCAGAGAGGCGGGGAAATCTCCATCCTTGGAAGTACTGGAAACTCACCTGGACAAGGCCTTGAGCAAACTGCCCTGAGTTTGAAGCTGCTTTGAGCAAGGGTTGGACCACAGATCTCCAGATTTCCCTTACTAATTAAACTTTTCTATTATTCTACAAACAAGCCTTGAGTCAGTGACTTCTTGAACTGTTCTACTTACATCAAAAGATCACATCTAGGTGCAGAGCTGGCATCAATTTGCCTATGAGAAAGTCTCTGGATGAAGGTTTAATACCCGCACGTCTTATCTGCGTCAACTTCTTGCAGTTTTATCGTCATTTTGCCGAGCCTCTCCACACAGACAAGCCTCACAGAGGAATGTGCGACCATCCCACAAACAGCCAACGTGTTTCATCACCTCTCCAAGCTGCTGAAGCCTTTAATTATGTTACGCTTTTCAGCTGCAGTAATTACGGCAGTGCAAGATGATACTGCAGTGTGTTTCTATGAAAACATTGACTTTTTCAAGTTCATTAAAGCATTCTGCCATGCAGAACACACCGTGCTTACTAAAACCAGCCATTATGGAAACCAAGCACATTGATGTTTAACTTGCTTTGATTTGAGGCCATCAACTAAAGAAAATCCATCCCAGCCTCTGGGGAATTTCAGTAGGTCTCAAAACAAGGCCCTGCCCAGGTCCCCTCTCTCCTATCCAGTCACAGGACACAGATGAGGTTGAAGGAAACCAGGAGCATCTCTGGCTACTATGACCCAGGCAACAAGAAGCAGCTTCCAGGTTCAGCTGTAAAGGATTGAGAGTGAGGATAAAAAAAAAAAAAAAAAAAAAAAAAAAAAAAAAAAAAAAAAAAAGCATAGGAGTTAAGAAAAGTCCCTGATCACATCTCAGGGGGAAGCTCAGCTTGCATGCAGCACTTGGAGGTAGAGACTGGAGTTCAGCAAGACTAACCCTTTGCCAGAATTGGGAGAATTTATATTTTTGGGACACTACAGATCACTACGTGTAGGAGGTCTAAAAGCAGACTTCTGTTGTACAGAAAGAAAAATAAAAATCAGAATAGAGGAATGTGTATTTGTATCTATGGGGGAACAATGTTCAGGTCAGGAGTTTTACAGATGTGCTCCCTTCTCCTGGCCTAAGCCAGCTGCTGACCATTATCCTAATTTAACAGTTTAGGGTATCCATATATCCAGGGAAATCTCCAGAGCTTGGATTGTTTCCCTAGCAGCAGGGCACTTTCCTTCAGCATGACCAGAGAAGTCCCTTCTTAACCCCAAGGCACCTCTGATCTACGTGGGTTGTCTGAATTCAAGGCAGGAAGAGATGGTTCATTCATTGATCAACCACTGATAGGGCAGGATCAGCTAATAAGTGGACCCAGGTATTATTTTGGGGGCTAACACAGAAAAAAAATGAGCTGCTGGTTATCACAAGGAGCAAGTTTCTTTCACAGGGTGGTCTTAGGAAAGGTCTCCAAGCCCCACACATCAGAATAGCTGCAATAGACGGCACACGGAGGCAATTATAAACCAGAGGAAAAGCCAGGGCTGAACCTGGAATCGCAGCAAGTCTCCCCACGCTTAGAGTGCGGCCTCCTCAGCATTACAGCCCACAGTGACCCCAAAGGCTAAGCTGGTGATGGCAAAAAGGGGACCTGTCCAGCCCGGTCATCCCTCCAGCCACAGGCCCCTGGTTTAATTGACACTCACTCCCAACTGGGCCCCATAGAGAGCAAGTAGGAGACACTCCAGCCCTGCAGTTGCACTGACACCCACCCTAGGGAGCAGAGAGGACCCTTTTCTTCCCCCCCAAACAGGGGTCCAGCAGCCAGGATATCCCCACAAGCTACAGGAGAGGATGGAAGTGCCTGCACAAAAGCCCAAAGGGGTTTTTGCACTCAGGGCTAGAGATGGGACCAGCCACTCTCCCCATTAGGGAATGGGACAGGCAGGGGACCCTTATAGCCTACAGGCCACCCCTTTCATCTATAAAACGGCTTATGGAATAGGAACAGGCAAGGAGCCCCCCTCCATGGGGCAGCCAGGAATGCCCTAATTCCACGAGCTCATATGACATAGGAAGGTGAGGAGTTGCTTACATCTTAGAGAGCCCCCCCTTATAAAGCAGGGGGGCAGTAAGGACACCCATAGCATAGGGGGTGCACCCCTTATAAAACAGGAGGGTAACTGGTCCCCTGCAGTCATCAGGTGGTAAGGGGGTGTCCCCCTTTTAAAGGCAGCAGGATGAGGAGCTCCCTATGGCCTGCAGGGGTGAGATGCTCTAATAATGCAAATAAATAACTCGGTTCATATAGAATGGGGAGGAATAGGGGGGTCTCCCTATATAAGACTAAGGGGGAGGAGGTTGGTTGTTCCCGTTATAAGACAGGCCAGCAAGCGCCCCCCTCACCCCGTTATAAGGCAGGAGGGTCCCCATCGGCCTGAGGTTCCCTCTCACGAGGGCCACAAGGGGCCGGACACCGGCGGGGAGGAGGGATCGCGGCTCCTACCGGCTGCAGGAGGCGGGCCCGCCGGCGGCGCTGTCGGCCGGCGGC
>JAWLRI010000771.1:77824-117600 GCA_034781795.1 Crypturellus tataupa
CAGCGGGACCTTCTGCTTTGGTGTAGGATGTTGCCTTGTGTTTGTGTGTGGTATTAGAGTGGCTGTGTTGGGTGTCCGGTGTGCTGTCTTGCCCAGGTAACCCCTAAAAACAGGGCGCTAGGGCAGAATAAGCTTTGGCCAAGCATATGAGACTCGCTTAGCTTAAATCCTCTGCAGGTGAGAGCTTCCTAAATGTCTAGAGGAAAAAACCACATTCAGCTCTTGGTGACTGTGTCCTAGTCCAGTCCCTCTTTGAGCCCTAACTCTAATTTCAGCAGTCTCTTGTCTCAGGAAGCCACCAGCTTAGTTATGCCTCAAATAAAGGAGTTTCGTCCTCTGGTTCAACCCTGGGAGCTCCATGGGACAAATGCTGGTTCCCACATGGGGCAGGTGAATGAGGAGGTCCCTTTGAGTCTAGTGCCCCCCTGGCTCAACTTGAGGTGTCTTGTCCTATTGGTAGTTCTTCTGGAGAAGACTGACCCTTGCCTCACTACTACCTTCTTTCACATAGGTCTAGAGTGATAAAGTCTCTCTTGAGTTTCCTCTTCACACTAAATTATCCCACCTCCCTCAACTGCTTTTCCCAAGGTCTGTGCTCCAGCTCATTCCCTGGCTTTATTGTCCTCCTTTGGATGTTCACCTGGATGTTCATCTCAATGTATTTCTTGTAGAGGTGCCCAAAACTGAACAGAGTATTTGAGGTGGGGCAATCCTATTTGCTGTCTGAGCTGGAACCTGAGTAGCCAAGATCTTTGATGCGAGTTTGGGCTTCTCGTTGCGTAGCAGGGTCTATTTCTAGCTAGATGGTCAATGCCCTTTGAGTTACCCTGCCTGTATCCTCTCCTTTGGGATCTTCTACTTCAAGATGGGCATAGGACCTCCTCCAACCCAGGATCTTGGTCTGAGACCTTGGACCTGCTGCCCTTGAGATGCCCAAACCACTGTAGTACCTCCAGTTTGCCCTGAGCAGTGTGGAGGAGGATTTTGTGTATTATTTTGTGGAGGAGAAGGAAGATGCGAGTCCTGGAGGCCAGGGAAAACCTGGCTGCCCTGGTGAAGGATCATGAAGAAGCTGGAAGGGACCAGCAGTGGAAGAAGAGTGGAGCTAATGTGCCTGGGTCCTGTGTATCTACTCGGGACTGCCTAGTGAAGCCTTCATCTTGGAAGCAGTATCAAGGGATTGGGTTTCATCCCTGGATTCTGCATGAAATGGTGAGAATGACTGGATCCTCAAATGATTTTTATGCAACTGCTCATGCAGTCTCCAAATAGCATCCCCGTCTGCCCCTTCCTCTCCAAGAAACTTGGCTCCCAGGGCTCCCAAATCCAGGTGGCGGCTGATGGATATTTCAGCACTCGTGTTTCAGTCCAGCTTCCTCAGGAAATCTGGCTCCTGTGACCTTCGTCTGTATCTCAGCCCCTCCGAGCAGCCTGTGATCGTGCTTGGCAGAGGCTGAGGACACGGATTCGCATTGGAAAGGGTTGTCAAAGCCGGTGGGGGATGCGGATCAGGCTTGTCCATAGGGATGCAGCTGGGGCAGGAAGATCTCTGCTTTCCTCATCACTCCTCTTGTGTTAATATCTGCTGTTCCGTGCTCCAGGGAAGAGCCCGGAGCCAGCAGACACCCTTGGGCTTGTCCCCACCCTCCCAATATCCATCCTCCAAGGGGACACTGCCCACGGGGACAGCGATATGGCCAGAGAGCCAAGTGGGGCCAGGTGGCCCATGCTGGATGCGTTCCTGGCAGCAGAGCCAAATGAGCAGCTTTGCAGTAGCCAAATCTGTTTATTTTTGGCTTCTAGAGAGTACCTAAAGCTGAACTGCCTGCAGATCTGGATATAGAGAGTGTGAGGCCAAATTCCTCATGGTTTAGCCCATAAGGAGGTGTGAAACTACCCCAGTGCATGTTGGAGGGGTGTTTCAGGTGGCTGAACCACCTGATGTGAAAGCAAGACCTGTGTGTGAGCCCCAGGAATGGGGTATTTTGGTTTCTAGGCAATAACATGGGGCTGAGATGTTCACTTTGTCTGGAAAAGAGGCGGTCAGGGAGTGTTTTCCCTCCTGCAGCATCGTGGAGCCTTTGGGCCACAACCAGGGTTGCTGCAAATCCTCCTGGCTGCTGGGGAAGGGCCTGTTCCCAGCCTGGAAAAGGGGGAAAACAACAGCCAAGGCTCCTGTGGGTGGCAGGGAACTTCCATGTGCATTAGAAAAGCTGAGTTCTCACAACCTTGGGACACTTGTGTGATGTCAAACCCACCTAGGGACAAGCGTGTACCTGGCTGGGTGTCCAGATGGGTCTGACTTTGCTCTTCCCACTCTGGATGTGAGCAGATGTGTTTGTGTCTCTGCCTGCTCTCCATGGGGCTCCCTGTAGCTGCCCCTGTGCCCTAAACCACATCCAGACCTGGATGGGTGTTTGGTTTGGGATGATGTGACCAGTCTGGTCCTGGGAAGGTGGGTGGATGTGTGGATTCTCCTTCCTCAGGGAAGGTCTTTCCCTCCTGTGTTGCCCAATCCCAGAGGAATCTCTCTGCAGGGACCTATACTCAGCTAATGACTCCTGGTTGGAAAGGGAGAGGACCGACCAGACAGCTCCTTCCCACCCAGGCTGCTGTTTCTAGTGCTCTGGAAAGACCATCCTGGTCCATCCTTGCCCTGGTGCAGGAGCAGGATGGACTCAACGCACGGATGTGTTGCCTGCTGGAGCAGTGTGACATGAGGGGAAGATGCTGGAGGGCCTCGTGTTTTATTTTGCATTCACTTTCCAGTGTTAAGTCCCGCCTATGGATAGTGCTGAATTCAGTCCCCCTGGGGATGTCCCTCATGCAGAAGCCTTGGCCACCTGGACTGGGTTAAGGGCTGAAATTGGCCGTGTGGTCTCCTCTTTGGAAAGCCATGGAGCGGAGAGGAGGTGTCTCTAGCTGCTTCCCTACAGCTGATCGTTGGGTCCCTTCATGAACTCTTCAAGCAGAGACCATTCCCCTGTATGGAGCTCTCATAAGCTCCTTTCTTGCTCTTGGCAAATGTCTCCTGGGGAAGAAGAGACAAGCCCCTCTCCAGCTCCCACCACTGTTATTATGCAGGGTTTGAGGCCAAGAGCATCTGGGAGGCAAAGGGGAAAGGGGTTACAGAGGAGGGAACAAATAGCACAAGGCAAAGGGACAGGCTCAAAGAGCTGGGACGTGGATGGAGGGTGGATCACTTGGTGAGAAGTGCTCCTGGGGAGCTGAAGTTCATCAATCTGCACAGGTATCCACCGGGGAAAGGGGAAAGGCAACGGCGTGGAGGCACCGATGATGTTTGGAGCTCCACAGCCACCTCAGGCCATGGTTATTAGTGCCCTGAAGAAGCACAACCAGGACCACCTGGACCTGCTTGTGATGGACCATGTGGATGGGACCCCTGCCTGGACTGTGGATGGGACTGCTGAAGGTGGCAGGGATGGGGTCATATGGGTGGGTTGAGGGAGAGTATTGACAGACCACAGGGCCCAAGTGAGTACCCAGCGGAGGTGATGGGAGAACAAAGCATTGGAAACCTCAAGAGATCATAGCTTTAATAGGGACCTTCCCGAGGTGACACAGCCCCCTGCCCTATTGCAGAAACCAGCCTCTTCCCCAGGTGTGGGAATGTCCAGGGTGTGAAGGAGAACTGGGGAGAGAGGGAAGGAGAGGAGGAGGAGGAAGAGGAAGAGACCTGAAAGTTAGGTAGCTCTCTGGGTCAAAAATATACAACATCGATATCATACACAGCCATCAGTCCCCTCCGGCCAGGGGGAGTGGGGCTGCTTGGTGGCCCCGCTGTCCCCACGTGGCCGTTTCTGCTCCAAGTCCCTCCTGGGTCACTTTCGCCTCCCGATCTGGGCCATGAGGTGTGCGTTGGCCGCCGCCTTGGCCCTCAAGTTCTTGGCCTTGGCGATGTTGAAGAGGATGTTCATGATGTTGGTGGGGACGTCGAGGGAGAGGGTGACCTTGGTGCGGCGGTCGCTCTTGGCCCGGTTTTGGTACGTCTTGCCCTTCACCTGCGCTTGAGAGATGTATTTGTAATGGCCTTCGCCGGGGAACGTCCTTTTCTCCTTCTCTTCCTCCAGGGCCTCTTCCTCGTCCTCTTCCTCCTCGAACGCCTCCTCCGGTGGTGGGTAGTCCAAGCTGCGCTTGTCTAGAAGGTCGTTCTCATCCGGGCGGCCCTTTTGGGCCTCGGTGAGGGCCGCGTTGAGGCAGCTGAAGACGGAGGCGGCGTTGTAGAGCTTGAGGGCCCGGCCGGTCTCGGCGGCGCAGAGGAGGGCGAGGAGGAGCAGCACCTTCGCGTGCGGCATCTTGGTGGCCTGCGTGGTGGGAGACAGGGAGGAGGGGACAGGGGTGGCCGTGAGAGCCCCTTGGGTGAAGCAGCATCTCCCTCCTCCCTGTGAGCGCCCTGGTCTTCCCTGTGCTCCTCCCAGGACTGAGAGTGGGACTGGTGGGACTCAGATGCTCAAGGGTCTCATTTTCATGCTAGGGCTCTAGGAGCAACTCACAACCTCATTTTTGGGGTGCTCATGGGGAGACGGGGTGTTGGGGCACTTCCACGAAGGAGACTATTTGGGCCGTATGCCAAAATGGGGTATCTGCTGTAGGAGGACCTGCTCCTCCTTGCCTTCCTCTCCCTGCCCCTCAGCCTGCCTTGCTCATGGCACCATGGGGAAACCATGGATGTCAGTGACCCAAACCTGGCTGCAAATGTCCCTTCCGACTCCTCTGCTGTCACCCTGAGGCCACCAGAGATGCTTCTCTGGGCATCTGCAGCCACCCGCTCTGGTCCCCTCTCCATGCCCTCCACACCTTCCTGTCCTGCATCAACTGGAGCCCACGAGTCAGGCAGAGCCCGGTGCTCCTGGTGCCATGAGACAGGGGATGGATTTACCTCCCACATCATCCTTCCCCTTTTGGACCAGGGAGCTTTGGAGAGGGTCCAGGAGCTCCCTCTGTTCTGGCCACAGGACAGGCTGGCCCGTCTGCTGTGTTCCCAGCGATTGGGTAGTCCTGCTTGGAAGTCTTGGGGCACCTCATGGCACAGCGGGATTGCCCCCTCCACCTCCCACCTTGGAATAACCGCTCTTCCCGGGCCTGGGGGCTGCTGCAAACCCGCTCTACCAGACCACCCCATTTCCAGCCTGTGGGAAGCCCTGGATGAAGTGACCAGGTTTATCTATTACTTGTCAGGATGATGACTCTTGCGCCCATCACTCCGTCTACCCATCCATCTGCTCCAAGGGGATGTTCAAGACTGAATTTTCCAGTTTTTTTTTTGCTCTCAGATGAGTATCCCTAAGGGCAACTACCCAAGGGAGAGTGTGCGGACCCGGACTCGCATTCGCAATCTTCGGGCCCCATCTTGTGGCAAGTCCATCGCACGGCAAGCCGGGGCTGGGGGACAGTGTCCAGGGGCGCAGGGACCCTGTTTGGAGTGATGGGAATGTGGGATGCAGCAGGGAGCTCCAGGGAAGCTCTTGCAGATGCCTCCTGGCCCCCTGCATCCCTGGGGATCATCCCTGCATGGGATCCCTTTGCTGGGGAGCTGGGTCTCCTTGGGGTGAGAGGACCTGCACGAGGGGCTGCTCAACGGGGGTGTCCTCAGGCTGATGCAGAATCAAATCAAAGCCCCTTTTCCCCCCAGGAGCTGTCACTCTCCACTTGCTCCTCTGCCATTAGGTCACGGTCCCCGTCGTCGCTATCACCTTAACTCTACCCCGTTGCTGTCCCTTGGACTTGGACCCCTCGCTGCAGGCGCTGCTCAGCTCCCGCTTCTTCGCCTCGCTCCTCTCCAAACCGGACCTACCTCTGGTTAAGAACCATCAGTTTAACTCTATCCCCAGCGCATTTCAGCCTCCGTGAACCTAGAAATTCCCATCCTTCCTCCCCCTGCCCTGCAGCCAGAGCAGCAATTGCTCCCAAAGCTGCTTGGAGTGAAAGGAACCGATCGGAGATGCTGAGACCGGTGCCGGGCAGCGACTCTCCCTGCTTGTTTTGCTGCCACCCGAGTGCTGCGAGTGGACATGGAGCTTTCCTGCCCAGCAAAACTCTTCGGGAAACATGGGCTGAGTGAGAAGAGTGGGAGCACAAAGAGGGAAACAGAGCTGGAATGCATCCCGCAAACCCCATCCTGCATCCAGCATCCTGCATCCCTCCCCAGCTTTGCATTTCCCAGTCCTCGGCTGCATGAGGGATATGCTGGAGAAAAGGAAAATACAAAAATCAAGGAAAAGCAACAAGGAAGCACAGTGCCCGCCATGTGAGCTATGCGCTGGCTGTCCTGAGCATGCAGCAAAAATGTAATTTTTTTGCATGACAAAAAAACATGTACTGGTGCGTTGCAGGGCACTGGGGACTTCAAACCACTTCCAAGAAAGAAAAAGAAAAAAAAAGGGTGGAAAAAAGGTGGAATTGGGTCACACTGATCCTCTCCCTAAGCTGGAAGAGAAGAAACCCCATGTGCAGCCGATCTGAAATGAGTGGAGCTGCATCCCCTCCTGTTACTGCAGGGCGACCCGCAGGTGCTGCTCGCTGCCGGGGATATTGCCGGGACGCTCGTGGGCAATTTGCAGGCATTACCTCGAAAAGCTGCGGAAAATCTGCCTCTCAGCCTTAAAAGCGAGAAGCAAATCACCCCGCTGAAGCGTCTCCAGCCGGCAACAGGCAAAACTATTTGCTGCTCATCGTGGGCTCCTTCACGGCAAAGGCACAAGATGAAACTAATTTATATATATATATTTTTCCCCCATCAAAGTCTGAAATAAAACAATTGCAGATGAGACCTGGAGACTTTTAAAACTCTTTCTGCCCAAGGCCACCTCCGCTTTGCTGCCTCTCGCGCGGCTGCAAACCGCCTTGCTGCTTCCCAGGGGCCCCCAAACCAAAGCAGAGCTGGTGGGGAAGGGGCTGTGCCTTGATTTCCCCCCTCTCCCTTAAAGCAATCGTTTTTCATCCCCACTTCTAGCTTTCCCGGGAGCATTTTCAACCTCTTATCACACAGCCCAGCCTTGGATCAGCTGCCTGATCCAATTCCCCAAATGGTCGCGTTGAGGGACCCAAGGCTCTCAATGCCCGATCCTGAATTGCTTTTCCCTATCCTGCCTTTTCCTTCTGATTTTTTCCCCACTGTTCTCCCAAGGAAAAGCCCTGAAATATTTAAACTTTGTGCAGGTGAGGCTGGCTGCTGCTTAGGGAATGAAGCCCCGATAAGACACTCACCTGGGAGTCTCCGGCGATGGGAAGAGGCTCCGTCTGCAGCGTCTCACGCCGAGGAGAGAGGCATCAGGACCGTTTCCCCGAACTTCCTTCCCTTTGCTTTTCTTTTATTGTTATTAAGAGGGCTGCAATGCTTTTTTTTTTTTCCTTGCCTTTTTTTTTTTTTTTTTTTTTTTTTCTCTCTATGGAAACGCTTTTCCCCTCCCTCGTGTATATATAAAAACGAGCGATCACGGGGTTCGGAGTCGTAACTCCAGACGCGGAGCCTTCGCTTGGACATGATTTCATTAAAATGAAATCAGAAGGAGCTGGCGACGTCACGGAGCTGCGGTGTCCGTCCTCGTTCCGAAAAAGAAAATAAAAAGGAGGGGGGGAAAAAGGACCTCTGAACCCAAGAGGCTGGCATTGGTGTTCTTATTTTCACCGAGAAACGGGGCTGTCGCCCACACGGGGACTTTGCAGAGCTGCTCACACGCAGACGCATTTCCCCACAGCTTCCCCCTAGAGCTGGAGACTCGGTGTGAGGATCTATTAAATGCAAAATATTTTTTGCAACCCTCCGAGATGCTTGTTTTGGTTTTCAGATCTCAGTGGGTCCTTGGCCCGGTGCGAGTCCCCGATTCCTTGTCCAAGCAGAGAACAGGTCTACCCGATGCTACGTTAACTGTGACTGAGGGTTTCTGTCCTCGAGTGTAGGGGTCAAAGCTGGGCCCCCTTTTTGCAGGACATGGTAGCAGAGTCCCCACTGGTGGTTCCTGCAGCTTCAAGATCTTCTTCGGGTCCTGAGCGCTCTACTGAGCTCCTCTCTGAGGCTGAACGGTGCCTTCAGCATCCATGGAGGGACATCCATGGACCTGAGTCTCTGCTTGAAGTGCCACCTTCTGGTCAGGGATTGCTGTCCTGGAGGAGGGACAATCCTAATGACAGTGAGGAAATGAACCTGTCATGAAGGGGTGAGAGCACCCAGTAGAGACAGTGAGTTAGGTGGGAGAGCTCCCCGTTGGCTTCAGTGTTGGGTAGAACATTTTCCCTCCATCTCATTCAGCTGTTGACTAAGACCCATCTGGATCCACTGCTTCAGTAATTCACTCACTCTTTCATTTTCCTCAAGGCTTCCATCCTCCGACTTGAAATTTCCATTTCTCTCCCTTGGCCTGAGAAGATTTGGTTATCCAAATCCTTGGGCTCTCTGGTCATATTCCTGGACCATTGCAGGCTCCAGCACAAAAACCTTGGTGCAAAACTCCATTTGAGCTACCAGGTGTGGGACTCTTTAGCAACAGGAGTTGGAGGATCCCCACAAATCCTGCAGTCCTTCTCATCTCTCCCTCCAGCAAACTCTTCCAGACTTATTTATTGCAAAGGAATGAGCTTTCCCTTAAGGCTGCATGGTCCCTGGAGCTGAGAAAATCCTTCATTTGAGTTGGGTTGAGTGAGATTTAGCCATTTTCACATCACGATGCCTGCTCCACCTCTGCAACCAACGGGCGAGGAAGAATTATGAGAACTATTTCCAACATCCCCTCTCCTCCTTGCACCACGCTAGAGCTCCGTTAAAGCTGATTTCCCCCTGCGCTCATTGTAGACACCCAAGTGCTGATTCTCACAAACCCTCGGCTCTCCTTTCACTGTCGGGTTGTCTGTCTTGCCTTTCCTTGACATCCACGGGGTGAAAAGGGCTTAAGTCAGCACTGTGACCAGGTAGCCTCATTAGCACTGATGGGACGAGTGATATAACGGGTCAAGACCTGACACTTGGTAGAAGGTGTCAAAAGCTTTTAAAAATACACAGTTCCTTGGGTGGTGCTGAGTACTTGAGTTCAAGGGGTGGAGAAGACAGAAGTTAATAGCAGAAATACAACATTGGAAGAGGTGGCCCATCCTGGTCTCTCTCATTTGGTTGTCCCCTTTCACCCCATCTCCTTGTGCTCCGTTTCAGGTCATGGGGTCCTGCTTTTTTGGGCTGTGTTTGGATTGTCACGACCAATCAAGGCAAGTGCCTGCTCCCCAGGTAGCCCATGGCTATCCTTGCTTTGCCACCAGGATGGGTTATGCGATCCAGATGTTCCTCTGCTGCTCATGGAGAGCCAGGACTCATTTAGCCAGGGCAACCCGATCACCCATCAGTGGTTTCCCCATGGTTTTCTCAGAAAAGCAGGGACAGAAGGATACGATGTCCTGCTCAGATTGGGGTTGAGTGAGGTTTAGCCACATTGACACCAACGATGCCTGTTCCACCTTTGCAACCAGCCTGCTCCTTGCTGTGCTCCTCACTGAAGCCCCTCTTGCACTGCAAGGACAGCAGGTGATGGAGGGGGAACATATAAGCAGTAGTTTCTTCCACATCGCAATTGTGTCAGGATATCCCCATGGGTTGTGCATGCTCCACGTGGAGGAGAAGGTTGGGAATAGGGCATGAGGAAAGACCCAAAAGAGCCCTAGATCCATTGGATTGACTGCGGAGTTGACTCAGGGATGTTGGGAAGTGGTTGACTCAGGCTGGGAGGGCCAATAGGGTGTTAGGGGGTGATTCTTGGTCCTCTTGGACCTCTTGGTCCTCTTCCATCTGGGTTGTTTGGTGAGTGCAATGAAGAACTTGCTGTTAGTCTTGCATGGGAGGGTCACAAACCACCTACACCAAGGGGTTCATCTTGGTTGAATACGGCCCTTTTGGGCTGAGTTTTAGGTCAAGAGATCCCAAAGGTTCAGAGGAGCAGGGCTGAAGAGCAGCCCGCACAGTGGGAGAGTTGACACTTAATAAAACACCTTCCTTGGGCAACCAACCTGGAGGGTGATCATCTCTGTGGCTGAAAACCTGCCCAGGGCTGAGAGCCGTTGGGGTCTAGAGAGGTGGTAGATAAAAAGCAATCGAAATAACCACAATGTCACCCTCAAAATTTAATCCAAGTGCCCAAATGAGCCATAATGGACAGTTTGCATGGCTCTTGGGGACAGCGATGTCTTCCCAACAGGGAATCTGGAGCTTGGAAGATGCATTTTCCATCCTCTAGCAAGTCACTGCTGGGGCCGGGTCCTGAATACCCTCTCCATCTCCTGCCCTGAAAGCAGGTGATAGGATGCGTTTCCATGGCTATTGCCAGGAAAACGCAATGTTGTTGGGAAGCCTCGGTGCAGGGCAACATCCGACAGGAGGCAAATCCGCCCGCCAGACTTGGAGTCTTCGTGGTGATTTTATTAGAGGGAAATAAGAAAGAGGAGGCAGTGACTAAGAAAGAGAGATGAAAGAAGGCAAACCATCTGGTTCGTCTCTATCATCGAAAGCAAACCAGAACACTTAAGCTGTCACCGGTTGGGTATTGCGGCTTGCAGATCCCTTGTGCTGTGCGTGCGATCAGAGAGGAGATTTTTGCTGCAAAACTGGAGATGCGACGGCATAAAATAGCCCAGAATGCCCCAGAAGAGAGCAGGAGCAGGGTCATGGAGCGCTTGGGACACCCATGGGAGCCATGGTACTGCTGGCAGCTAAGAGAAAGATCATTCAAATACCCAGAAGTTTCTCTGAAAATCAGCAAACTTATGAAAAATGCAGGTTTTGTCGAGCGTGTCCTCGCTGGTCTCCTACGTGCGTCTGTCTCTCCAGGCACAGGACACCTTCCAACCCCTCTGCGACTGTTTTCGCCGCTACAGAGCTCAATTTCCTTCCATGAATCATCACCTAAGCCTAAATGTGGGCAGCTGAAGAGGATCTTATTAAAGTTTCATCACCACAACCATTCCACCACTGGGAGAAGGGAGGCACAGCCACTCCTGTCCTATCTCACCAGAAGGCTTGAAAGCACAAAAACCCACCCAAAATGCCATTTTCCTGCTCCGTGATCCCATGGAGAATCCTGTTCCAGCGACAATTTTCAATCCTGTGAAAATTAAGTCTTCTCTTGAGGAGCAGGGAGGCTTTTTAAAGGCAGTTGCCCCATAGCGTGCTAAAGCTGGGGGTTATGAAGGGAGGTGTGGGGCAGGGTGTTGAATTCTAGGCAAGAAAAACAAATAAATATTGAGAAATAAATGCCAAAATTCTGCAGCTCGTTGGTTTTTTGGGGGAGAGACAAGAGTTTTTGATGGGAGGACCCAAAGAGAGGGTGGAGTCCTGCTCTATGGTGAATGAGTTATAGTGAATGAATAGCATGAATTTCAGGGTTTTCCAGCACAAGTGGCTGAACTCATGAAAATGTAGGATCTTCTCCCCTTTTTGGTGTGCTCCCACCCCAGGTCCTTGCTCCTCTTGGTTTAAAAATGGGTGTCCAGAGGCCACCCTTACCAAAATCACCTTATGTTGGACCTGGTGTCACTGACCAAGGAGGGGAAAAATCAACCAGTAGCCAAGGAGGGGATTGCCATCTCCTTGCTCATTCATTCCGGGTTTTCACACCAAAACCATTTTCCAAGGAGGTGTTTGCATTTACTGTGCCAGTGCCTACGGGAGGTTGCACTTCCTTTTGGAAGGAATCGTGTAAAATCAAGAAAAATGACATGGGAAACGGCAGGAGCATCGCGGTCCTGCACCTGGATCCACATTGGACCTGTGCCGGCGAGAGGCTCATCCTGACAGCAGGATGACCCATAAAAACTATTTATACCCCATGGAACAAAAAGCAAAAATATCTCCTCCTCTTTCCTGCCTCCGTGGGCTGAGATTGCTCCTAATAACGAGGCTACAACAGCTGGTTGAGGCTGGTGGGAGTCATGCAAGAAATAGGCTGGTGGTTTCTCTTGGGCTTTTATATGGTCCCCACATGGGTCATAGCAGCTTTTGGGGGCTCTGTCTTTTGGGGCAGTCGTGGGGGGAAGCGAATGGCCTTGGTTTTGCCCCTAGTGCACAAGGCAGCAATGACAGAGGTTGGACAGGGCTGTCACACTGCAGGGAAGTCCCTCAATGGGACATCACCAATGTCAGGCTGCAATTGCAAATATATTTGTTGGGTATCACAGTTGTCCTCTGCTTTGGAATGTCCCTAGAGAATTTTAAAACTGGTTTTGTATGTCTTAACCTCCACCGTGGGAATCTTTAAAGCTTGTTTCTAGAAGCCTTCAAATGCACCGACATTTAAAGCTGTCTTTAAACTCCATTTTTCACTCTTCAAATCCTTAGATCTGCCCATCTGCAGTGACGCTTTTGGCTTTTTCCTGACTTTTTTTTCCCCCTCCAGCTTACGGAGTTCAGGAATCTTCTGGCTCCTTATTTACACCAGTCCTGGTGAGTGGAAAGTGGCCGGTTTGCTGGCAAATCTCCTCCCTAAAAGTCCCTCCTATCAGGCAATCAAATCATTTCAAGAAACCCAATTAGCGTGACATGACATTTCCACGGAAACGCCGAGGATCCATTCCGGTAATATTTTGGCCCTGCCAAAAGCAGTTTAGATGGTAAATCAATAGCAAGCATTTAAGGTTAGATTTATTAAAAAGAAAAAAAAATCAAGTTATCAATTCCCCGTTATACCCAACCTCCCAGAAACAGTGATGGGAAATTCAAGTTGCCTTTAATACACCTAGCAAGGGAGCAAAGAGTTTGATCTTATAGACTTATGCACAATATTGGTTTGCATTGCTTGAGTCTTCCAGTCTACAAATAGGAGTTGAGTTCAGGCAGCTCCTCAGGGAGCTGGAGATTTGGCTTTAGAGGGTAGGAGATATGGAGAAGATTCAGGGCATCAAGAACAGCAGGTCATTTGTTCCATTAGGTCTCTGTTTTATTTTAAATAGTGATTGTTTTCAGCATAATTTATGAACAAAGTCTTTTCTTTCTGGTTGCAAATGCTTTGATCTCCTGGATGACCTGTCCTGGGCTGACAGAAGAGCTGGGGTTCAGTTCTGGCATTATATATATCTATCTCTGTGTGAAGTGGACTTGACCCTTGCATGTGGACCTGAGCATTGTCTGAGATGTCCTAAAGCTTCCGAGATATCTCCCAGACCTGGCACCATCTCATGGCCAACTTAGTTTCTCCAGGACATCCTGAACCAATGTGAATCCTAGTCCTGGTTCCATGATGTGTTGATGGGGCCCCATCTCCCTGCTGTGATGTTGGCACCCAACATGGATGTGAAAACTTGGGGTTTTGTCTGTTTCTAGGCAAAAAAAATATCCATTTGGTGATGTTGTATCCTCACCTGTAAATGCAGAGACCTTTCTTTTGGATGAGGCCAGAACAAATGTTTTGCTCACTTGGGAACATTTTGTTTCTTTTCTGAGAGAAGATTTTTTTTCTCGCTGTGATGTGGCATCTGAATGCTTTTCGGGCTGGAAACACATTTTGATATTGAACATCATTTTGAAAAATGTCATTTGGAAAATGGCCCTTGTTTCATTTCCAGCATTTGCAAAATAGGTCAGTTTACAAAAAAAATCCATCTTTAAGTTAATAAAAAAAATGGCTATGGGGATAAAAAGCCAAAAAGTTCTGCTGAATCCCTTCTCGGAGCCTGGGACATTATGGGCCAGGGTTGTCCTGCTTCTCTCTATGCTACCAACATGAGAGATGGAGAACAGTAGTCTGCAAATAAAAGCAATCCCTTGGACACCAAGGCAAGACCAGGAGTAGTTTCTCCCAGTAATTATCTGTCCTACAGAGTTTCCTCTGCTTTGGGTTAATCCTTGTCCTAACCTGTTTTATCTGGGATTTGGGATGCTCTAATGACCGATGGATTTGGCCATGAGGCCACCAAGGTTTGGCCATCGCACTCACTGACCCCCAGGAGGAGATGACGTGGGTTCATTTGGTTTGGTTGGTGGAAACATCAAGGATATGACCCTGTAAGAGGGTTAATTTCAAGGACAGGAGCATGTCTTGGCCTTCCAGGGTCCTCTGTGACCTCCTGGTCTTGTTCTGCCAAAGCAATGATGAAATCTCCTGGGCAAATGAGAGTGGGCAGTGATGATCCTTGGCCAGGGAAATCAGAACTCAACCTCAACACGGTGTATGAGCAGTCAAACTTCTAATAACACCTTGCTGATAATTTCCTATCAAACAGCCTCTCTTGCCCCATTTCACCCCACCACAACCCTCCATTTAACCATTAAATTCCCATTACAATTTGGAGGAAGGAAAGAAATTCCCAGTGCAATCCTTGAAGACGCAATTGGATGCAAAGTCTTTAATGAACACATTTATTGTCTATATGGGCTCGAAGAACAGCCACTTGTGGAAATCTTGGAGTGTTTACGGGGGGATGCTATGGAGGATGCTCTATATTGATTCAACCCTATTGATCACACATCAGGCATTGGACCGGGGAGTGGAAGGGACTGATAAGACCTTGGGGTTTCACATATACAGGGAGTTCATGGAGCAGGTTAGGAACCCACCTCTCACTTCACAGGTATCATTTTTAGACCCCGAACATCTTCCACGGGCTGGATCTCTACCAATCCGTCCTGTTTGACACAAGGCAATGGAAATTCCCAACCACTTTCTCTCTATCTTTCTCAAAGAGTTACTGGTGCCAAGTGAGTGTATCACGAGAATTACACAACACAGCATTAACACACTTGGATTTTACAAAAATAAACTCAGGGATAGGTGTCACCTGGCTTTGCACAGCAGTTTTATGGGGTGAGTAGCATAGTCATGAACCTCTGAAAATGTCAGCTTTCCTGAGAAGTCAGACACTTCCCTCTTATCAACCATTCTGTTTTTGTAATCACATTTGTCACTCACAGAACCAACATCTGTCACCAATTTGTCCTCTCTGGTTTGCCCCATCTCTGAGATGTCCTCGAGGTGTTTCTCGCAGCTCCACGCTCCTCGATCTGAACCCTGCAGGTGCAGCCACTCTGTGTGGTTCTCAGAAGCAAGGGAAGAGAGAAAACAACAGCAACACTGGAGATCAGCTACAATTTTGGTGTCCTCCTGGACCTCCCATACCTGCTCCAGCGGGATTGTGTGTCCCATGTCATCTCACAACAATTCAGAGGGGTTGTCCCAATCCGGGCCAGCTCTGAGCACCCGTTATGGCCAGGGAGGAGGAATGGGCACTTCTAGGATACAGTAAAACTGACCTGGTTTGGGGTGAGTCCTGCTCAGCAGCGTCCATTTCTCCCCACAAAGGAGATAAACAGCTGGAGATGCACCAGACGTGGGCACTTATCTTACAGGCTCAACTGGCCAACTGGGTACCTAAGAAGTGATGCAAACTCCTGGCTAGCGAAGGACCAAAGCAACCTCTGCTCCTCAAAGAGCACTTTTGCTCTCCAAGTGGCACTGTGTGTCCTAAACCAAGCTAGGAGCAAGGGAACATTCGCACGGCTGCCACCCTCACAGAGCAAGACCTCGGGCTGTGCAAAGTTCGCGGCTTATCAGAAAGGTTTGAGCAGAGCAGGGCACCCAGTGCGACAATATTGACTTTATATATTTCCGGGGTGAGTCTAAACACCATCAGATATAAAAACTTTGAAAGCAACCCAAGCTGAGACCCCTATCCCAGCCTTTAGTTTCCTTCTCTTTCTTAAATGCCTTCAAAGAGAGAGGAAATTAACCCCATTAGAATTTCTAATTTTTTTCTGGAGAGCAAATGCGTTTTTCCTGTGGTCCAGAGGTTTCCTTCTAGGAAAGCTGGGATTAGTGGCAGCAAACACGCTGCTCAGCAACAGTGATAGTTACATTATCCAGGAATAGCAGGAGCTGATTTCCCCTTCATCTGGAGAGGAGGATGAACCGTGCAGACTGACACCACGAATGGGAGCCCAGAGGTGCTTCCAAGATCGAGCCTTGTCCGGTGACCCCTTGGATGAGGCATGGGTCTGTGGGCAGGGAATTCTGTGGACTTTTCACTAGCTGATCTGGATCAGTGCTGCTCCGCGGGCTTCGGATGCTGCCTGGAGTCCCTGGTGGCTGCAGAGATGAGAGAGACATTTGGACAAAGTAGTTTGGGGTTCAGAGGGCACCAGCACCAAGGATCCCATTTCCACCTCCTTCCTCTCCCAAGCCCTGTCAAGTGTTTGCCCATTCACAGAATCATTATGGGAATCATTATGGTTGGAAAAGACCTTTGAGATCATCAACTCCAACTGTAAGATCATCAAGTCCAACCGCACCATTTCCAGTACAGTGCATCTCTGTCCCCACCACCACCTCTAGCTGGTGGCCTCGTTTGAGGTCCACCTGTCACCTGCACGTGGCATGAGGTGACAGGAACCAAGGCGTGGAAAAACATGGGAAGGCTGGAGGAAGAGGAGGGTTGGGCCCAAGCCAAGGAGAGGGCTCTCCTACCTGCTGCCGTTTTACACCGCTGCTCGCACTTCCACTTGGTTTCAAAGCGGTTGCCGTTCCCTCGGCACCCCCCGAACACGAAGGGCCGGCAGGCGTCTGCCTCGGGGTGGTAATACCAGAGCAGCACGTACCGCTGGCAGGAGCCCTCGTCCATGGGCTGGAGGCAGGAGGCTGCAAGGACACAGATGCACCCAACACTCGCGCTGTCACCCTGGTCCCCTGGTGAGGCCACTGGAGCTCCCAGTTACCCACATTAAGGCACTTGATGCAAGGAGACTCTCACATCGTGAAGGTGGCACCATCCAGCCCAGCTGGAGCCAAAGGTGGGACAAGCACAAGGTTATTGGTGGCTCCACACCACCAAGTCCCCATGGGGTGCCCATTGCTGTGGTCTCAGGGCTTTGGAGGGGCTGCTTAATCCTCCGGCTCTTGGAAGGTCTTTGCAGCAAGCAGGAGCGTTGGCCATGGGAGACTCTTGCTGCATGTTTTGCCACTGAGTGACATGGGATGAGAACATTCTCCACCAGCTGAGCCCCAGGTGAGCCCTTCCCAGCGAACAGCTACGTTAAAACCTCATTAAAGAGTAAAAAGTTGAGATTTAGACTCTATCTCCTGGCCCATGTAACTCTTTCACCACCATATCCCCTCAATCATTGCAAAAATGCCCTTCCTACCCGGGAAGTGACTTCCCCAAATGTCATTTAATTCAGCACATTTCACCTGGTAATTGCCTGCGGGCTTCGTGGCGCTCGTGCTGAGAGGGATCCATTATCTTCTTATCACTGGAAGCTGCTGAGGAAGCAAATGAAAATCATGAGTAATGAGGGCACGCAAATAAATTAGCCAGCATTTAAATATTGATTGTCGGGGCCTTACTTGGCTTTCCGCGGCCTAACAAGTCCTTAATAAATGTCACAGAGCAACTGGTATGGGTGGGAAATCAGCAGCAATAAAAGTCTTAATGGTGTTAAACAACTCAGCCCAAGAAGGTTGGGTGTTAGTCAGGGAAGAGGGAAGTATCTGGGGCTGTTTGCTGGAGATAAATGTCAGCCTGGAGTTCTGCAAATTTGCAAGGTTTGAAAAGCCAGAAGCGATTGTAATCTGGTCGTAATAACCCTCCGATTGCAGAATCCTGTTAACATTTAGAGCGTCTCTCCACACTCATCACTTAGTGGGGCGATTTATGAGCCCTCCTGCCTCCCGACCCAACTTTAATGGGCTCGTCGGCTGGCGACGGCTGCCGCTGTGATTCAATAACATGTGGTCGACTCCATCGATCTGCAACCACGCAGATCCCCCAACGTCGCCTTAATATAAAGTGAATTTAAACCCAGACGGATGATGTTTTCTTCGAAGTACAGCAAAGACATTAGGGGAACACAAAGCGGCTCCTTGGCTGGAGGAGGAGGAAGGCGGTAATGTTTGGAGCCAGATTCCCTGCTCAGTTGTACTTGGGGGTTGGGTCTGGCCTTTAGAAGTTGATAGAGGAAAAAGGCATTATCAATGGGTTTGACTTGAAACTCTTCCCTAAGCTCAGGGAAAAGGCCAAAATAGATAATAAACATCAACATATAGAAGCTGTAGGTCAACAACTTGTTTAAGTTTTGGGGTGTAGAAGCACTCAAAACTGCAGCATGTCACATGGCAAGGACATACCAGGTCCTTTCCTTCTAAAGTAGCTTGTAGAGTAGTAGAACTCATTGGTCAGCCTGTCTGCTGATTGGCCGACAAGTGTGTTCATTGGCTGACCTGGGTCCTGATTGGCCAACACATGTCCTCATTGGCCAACACATGTCCTCATTGGCCAACCAGAGGTGATGGTTGGCCAACTGGTGATGACTGCTGGGGTTTTGGTGTTGACTGGCCGGTTGGCCATTGCCCCTTGCCTGCATGGTCTTCACAGAGCCTTGCCTTGAGCTGGACCCCTTGCAGGACTGCTGAAGGAGCCACTCTGTTTTAGATGGTCTGAGATATCTCCCAACCTGAGAATATCTATTTCTCTGAGCTGAAGCTCCACCACCATCCTCCAACCCATGCCAAGGGCAGCCCCATCCACTCTACCCAACTCTTTTCCTCTTGGTGATGGACTTGGTGTGTAAACATCTCGATTGCTGTATCAGACTAGATGGAAGAGATTGTGGACACTGCAGAAGTACTAAAAATTTTTTTACTTTGTCTCAGCTGTAGCCTGCTGAATAGCAAGAAATCAATCTGAATTCCTCTCCTTTTGAATCCAGTCCTTTCTAGAAGTGTGTTTGAAGTTTGAACATGTAAGGTAGAAGGCCCTCCAAGCCCATAGTTTCTTAGGTTGCTCTGCCAACCCTTTTGCACCACAATTTCACTATTGCCCTAAGTTGAGACAAGCAGATCCAAGCCCCAAGGAGGAGTTCTGTGGATCCTGCTTCAGAGAGAAGAATAGACTGTGGGTTCCTGTGATTTTGCCTAGAAGATGCGACAAAGCTGGAAGAGGGCATCTTATATGGGTCCAGATGAGCACAAATAATCTCCAGGGAGTGGCTAAAATTGAGAGCTGAGCTACTCATAAGACCCTCGACTAGTAATGTCAAGGGCTGCTGGAAATAGCAGGCTGGTCATGGAGCCTCCTCCACAAAAATCTACTGGGAAATTCGATAACGGTCAAGGATGCGGCTGATCACAGGCAGTTGCCTCGTGTAGGTGTAGCCGCTGTGTGAAGATACTCAGCAAAGCCTACACAAATTGGCCTGTATATCTGCATCTGCAGCGTAGGACCTTGGCCTTTCTAGTTTTCTCTCCTCCCTTCTCTCTCAGGCAGCAGAAAGGAAGAGAAACAGAGCTAGTTGTTTTGCCATTAGCTGTAATCATGAGCGTGGCCCATTAAAGGCTTCATGAGGCCCTGGATAGAAATAGTCTGTAACAGCTCAAGAGGTTGGTCTCGGAGATGTAATTTCTAGCCGTTAGGAAGCCTTGCTAGAAGTTACTGCAGAAGCAAAGGGCATGTTGCAAAAAGGAGGACAAAAATGACTTAAAGCCAGTTGGCTCCTTCCAGCCTTTGAGTAGGTGTCCGTTTCCAGATGCTGAGCATGGACCTCGCTTAACTGGTGCTTGTCTCATGCTCAGTCTTCCCCAACTTGGGGTCACACAAGCTCTCCTTCACCCATCACCCCTTCTAGGGCCATCATCTCACCTCATCTCTCATCTGCTGACCAGCTCTTTCTAGCATGGAGGATAGCAGAAAACATCTACCTGTAGTAAATGAAGTTGATTCCTTGGAGGACTCCCCCCAAACTGTTGATGTTGTCATGTTCTGAGCTCTTTTAGGCAGTTCTTTCCAGCTTTCGCCATCCTTTTTTGTGCGTTGCTGAGGCTGAAAATACTCTTGGCGTTTCCTGTTGATTTTAGCAGCTCCTAGACCTGTGGATTTAATCATTGGATTAGTGGTGATGAAGACTGGCACCACAGCCAAGTTTGATGTAGAGGACGCTGTGCTTTGAAAACTATTTGTGGCTAAAACAAACTCTTGTGGGTGGTGGCCAGTGGCAGGACAAGGGGTCCTGGGTCCAAGCTGAAGGCCAGGCAGCTCCATGTCCACGTGAGGAAGAACTTGTTTGGGGTGAGGGTGCCCGAGCCCTGGCCCAGGCTGCCCAGAGAGGCTGTGGAGGCTCCTGCTCTGGAGATCTTGCCAAGCCGCCTGGATGCCCCCCTGTGCCCCGTGCTCTGGGTGTCCCTGCTGGAGCAGGGGTTGGACTGGGGGATCCCTAGAGGTCCCTGCCAACCTCAACCGTTCTGGGATTCTGTGATTCTGGAACAAAATTAGTATCACTGCACACAGTATAGGAGGAAAGTCTTAAGATGACATTTTGTTGGCCAAAACCTATAATCCAGGGGGATATGTGGCCAAAGTAGAAACCTATTTCAAAATCATGTGTACATATACACACATAATATAGGGTCTGTGTGCTGCACGAGGCAGTAAGGTATTTCACTGGCAGTGTTTGATGCTGGAGCTTTAAGGTGCCTGTGGATTGGGCTGATGGAACAACAGGATCACTCCATGGGCAGGGAATGCTTTTCCTGCGACTGCAGTTTTTAGTGGGCAGCAATCAAAAGTCCTTGTGAGATACAGTGTTGATCCTGGTTTTCAGCAGAGTGTGAAAATAGGCGCTTCTTGGCCTTTCCCTCAAGTCAGTTCTCAGGTTCCCCTCAAGAAAGAGCCTCCCTAGAGCCTGGGTCCAAAAGCAGTTGGGGATCCAATGTGACAGCCCATGCTGAATCAGGGAAAAAACAGCTATTCTCAACAGCTCCTTCCCACTCAGAATTTCAGACTGTTTAGGGTAACTTGAACATCCTTTACTCATCCACAAAAAAATTCCTAGAAATTAGCAGCCTTTCCATGAGCATCCTTCCCAACTCATCCATGCAATCTGCAAGCATAAAACAGGTCCTTATGACAACAGCTTTGTGGGAAGGCAATGGATACAGCTGAGGTCAGTCAAAGTTTATTTGCTATTTCTTTTTCTTCCCTATGAAAGCTGGATTTTCAACCAAGTCATTATTTTCATAGGTGTTTTCCATTTTTCCCTTAAAAATATCCATATGTCTCCCCAGACAGCAGAGTGTGGGGCAGGTCTCTGTCTGCCCTCAGCAAGCTGGACCACCAGAGGGGGAAGGAAATCAGGACCTCAAAACCTAAAAACTTTTGGTTTTGTGGAGTAAACCCATCCCTGTATGTATCTTCCCCTTCATTTTTGTTATCGCTCTTATAACCCCGATCAGCAATTATTCACTGTCATAGGAGAGAGATCTTTGGGTCAAGAAGTGCCAGAAAGGAGTCAGGAATTAAAAGGTTGCTTGGAGTCCTCATTAGGAAAAAAACACAGCTCCAAATTTTCCCTCCTGGCCCAAAGCAAATTGACAACCCCAGAGAAACTGAGACGGCCGGAGAGGAAAACGTTGCTGACAAAACCAGCACAGAAGTGGGAAGACAGAGGGATTAAAGCTGGAGTATGAGGTCAGGGCTGCAACTGAGACCTTGCGCCCCAGAAGCCTGAACTCATCTCGGTGCATGGAGAGGCAACGTGTCTCCATTTGCTGCTAATGGGGTGATATTTGCTCTGGTGAGTGAGCTTGTGCTGGCACTCAAATTGCTCCAATTTAGTCCCTGGCAGGTGTCAGAGCGGTGCCCCGCGCCGTGGCCAGGGAGCTCAGCAGCCGACTTACCGCATCTGCCACTCATCTCACTTCTCACCATCTCCTTCACCTCTTCCTCCTGTGCCGCGGCAGGGGAAATTGCAGCAGGTTAGGAGCAATTTTATACCCAAGCAACCCCATCTCCCTCCCGTCTGGGTCCCTTCCAGCCCTGTTTACTCCATTTGAGATGTATCAGAAAGTGAAAAATGCTCCACTTTGACTTGGTTGAGAGCAGAGACACACAGCTGGCGCGACAGGTTCAATAAGATTTGAGGCTCATGAGTGATTTGCAAATCTCTTTGCAAATTGTCCTCCAACACCTATGTCCTAGTGACTGTTTCCTTCTTGCTCTCGGGAGCCAGGATCTTCGGTCCAACGTGGTGGCTCTCCAGTGAGTGTCCCATGCTCCCTTGAGCTATGCTCTCCCCTTGAGTTATGCTCTCCCCATTATTTGGGGTTGCATCCATCTGCCTCAATGTGTGGGTCTACCTGAGCTCCCTTCGTAATCAGTGTTGTTTAGGGAGCAATTCACCTTGTCTTAACGGAGATACCAACCAGCTTAGACTAAAGTTTGGTTTGGAAAGGGAGCCAAGACGACTTGCCCAACTGTTGGCACTTACTAGCCGGTAGTTGGGCTCACTTAGGATGACTATATGTAGCTCCAGGTAAGGCGCCCAACACTGCTTGGATGCCAATGCTCATCCTATTTGACCTCCAGGCACCAGGAGGGTTAAAAAGTGCTGCATCCTGTCATTCCAAGGATACAAAACACATCTGCTTGGGCAACAGGAGGGAGACCCTAGCATTACGGGAGCTTCATCCAGGTCTTTGTCTTGACCAATGTGGCTCTACCACTCCTTCTTCAACACCCCTGCAGGCAAGACGGAATCTTTTTCCAGGTCTCTAATCCCTCTTGTTGACTTGATGGGGCAGATTTCAGTTCACTGCTCTTTCCTGGTCGTTGCTCAATCCGTTGGCATTGGCACTGACCTTAGAAGACGGATGGACAGAAGAAATGCGCCCCAAATTCTGGATCTTTGGGTTTGGCCTCTTGCTGTTTTGTACCGCTCTCTCTCCAGCTTGTGTGTGTCTGATGTCCCTGGGTAATGACCAACACTCTCATTTCCCGGATACCAACCGCATTAATTTGTTTCTCAGCATTTCCATCTTCCCCTCTACCTCCTAGGGGCAGTTTGTCCTATTTTCTCTATTCAAGCCTGTGTAATAGGATGTGATCTTGGGCTGAAGTACTTACAGAAATACCAGGATCTCCCTTTTCTCCCTTCTGGCCAGTTGGGCCATTTTCACCCTGTTAAAAACACTTAAGTCATTACCAAAGTTCAGCAGATTGACCATTAAATGCTTCAACAGTAAGTGCACCTTAGGGAGAAAAAGATGCTCTAGAAAGGGAGATGGGGAAAATGCTTATATGTTTTCTCATAAATTTAAGGCATATCTGTAAATAGGTCTCTGAACAGCAAGGAATGGACTTATGCAAGTGCAGAGAGATAAGAGCAAAAGCATGTCACCAATGGCTGGGTTTAGATGTTCAGATTTTTTGGGCTAGTTTATGCTTTGCTGCTAAGTTTGAAGAGCTCAAAATTAGATATGCAGAAAGCAGCAGGGGGAAAGAACCCCAAATATCAGCATGTTACCAGCTACAGATAAGTCGGGTTTCTTTGGAATTTGTAGGTGACCTCAAAGAACTGGGCAGAGAAGTGGAGGAAACGTTCTGGCCTCACTCGGAAGCTCCAACCATGAAAAATTCTCAACCCAACTGAGTGGAAACAGAATTTGTTGATTAAGAATACTTTAAAAAATAAAAGGAAAAGGAGCACAGGAAGAACAATCTAAATTGAAGCCGCGATGACCATTTTTCTCAATCAGTGCCCAGTTCCTGGGGCGAGAGTGCCAGGAGAAATCGTATTACCCTCCAGTGACACAAGGGGCTAATGCAATGCCACCACCTGATGCGAAAAGCGCGTGAGTCAGAGAGATGTGCCACATGCAGGGATTTATCCAGAACATGAGTTATTCTGGCTGCAGGGGAACCACTGAAACCCAGTTTGTTGCCGGTTTTGATATCAAGATTAAGCTCTTGTTGTATTCAACCGTGTGCATTAAAGGGCTGGGCATCCCCTCTTTGTACTGAATCCAGGATTACTGGAAGTGTGTGTGAGTTTTACATTGAATACATGAGGATAAAATGAGTTTTGTCCTTCCATTTAGGCTCCAAAATGAGCCAATCTCCACACTGACCTTTTCTCCCTTTTGCCCCTCTGTTCCTGGGGGACCCTCGAGGCAGAGCTGGGGTCTCCCTCTTCTACCTCGTGGACCCTGCAGAGGTGAAGCAGAGCTCCATTAGCAGGGGCCAGAGATGCCTTACACCACAAATTGGCATTTTCTCCCCAAATTCCAGCCTGGGCATGAGCAGAAGAAGATTTTAGAGCTCTCCAGACTCCAGACACTAGCCCAGCTGCCACAGATCAGAGGTGCCACCTTTGCAGCCTCTCCCATGGGCAACCCAGAGGAGTTTCCTACTGTCCAACCCGTGGAAAGGATCGAGGCTGTGTGGGCAGAAGTCTTTTTTCTTGCTCTATCTCTCCCTCTGTTCTGGCACTAAACAAAGAAATTGAGTCTCAGCAGGAGGAGAAAGGCTTGCAGACTGGGCTAACACCCTCTCACATAAGAAATGAGAGTGGCCTCACTGCTGCTGTTCAAACCTGGGCACTTTCTCTTGTAATTTAGGGAGAAGATGAGTAGCAGTGTGGGTGTAAGAAGGCAGCATCTCACAGTCTCTCTTTAATCAGTGTCCAAGTAAAAACCATTCATCATCTCACGCACGGTGCTCTGTGCATGCAATGCTGGTAACTTCTCAACTCAATCTTCCAGTCTGCTTAAACATGCATGAGGGAGCTCTTGTATTTGGTGGTTCTTTTGATTTTTCATTGCAAGGTACAGCCTGGGGGGGTCAGGAAAAGGAGAATAAAGCTGCTGCTCTAGTTTGAAGCTGGATCTAGCCTGTTTTCTCATGTTCTGATGGGAAGGGAGCTAATCCCTACAGCCATTTGAGAACCCGAATCCATGGCAGTATTTCCTATAATCACCCTATCAGTGATGAAACTGAACCAATGTTTCCAGTTAGCATAAGGTGAGATTCATTTCATTGAGCTTGGAATTTGTGTGGTCACAAACGGAGCTAATGGTCCTCAGTTGTGCAGACAGAAGGCGATCCATAGGCTTTCAGGGTGCAGTTTCTCTGAAAACATGTAGGCATCTCCTAAAAGAGTCTATTTTGTGTCCCTCAGCCATCAATATGAAGGCAATGGTGGGTTGGGAAGGAAAATTCTACACCACAGACATGTCAAACCAGGTGGGAGGGATCCCCCTTGCATCTCCTAACATTATCCATAGAGGATTTAGGAATTCCTGCAAGGACACTTCAAAAGCACCGTAGGTTACTGAACACCCTATAGCCTCCTCTCTGCTTTTGCATCATTGCTTGGGGCCAAGTCCTTAAAATAATATGATCTCCATGAGGACAACTTGAGTGCAACCCTCCTAGCACCTGCATTTTCCCTTTCCTAGTTATTTCTTCCCTAAGATTTAAACATGTGTGTGCATACTCCTATAGCCTGTGCCTGTACATATATATATATAAATATAATGCCCATAGAGATATGTAGGGATTAAATCCATACACAGATATAAGGATACAACATCTCTGGGATAAAATATGGCATATCAAACACATGCCAGATTTACATGTTAAAACCAAACAGTCTCTGAGGTGATATATGGAAAGCAGTTTGGTCTTTAGTTCCCCAACTTCACCTTTGCTTTTGCCCTCGGATCATTTATGTTAATTTTTGAAGCCTGAAACCCCGCCAGCCCCACGAGCACAATTGGGAAGGATATTTTTATTCCTCTTTTATTTGAAAAGTTCTTCCTCACTTAATGGATGCCATCTAAGGGCTGGTGATTAGTGTTAATCTCTACTATCACCCCACTTCATTGTGCTGGCAGCAGCAAGACACTCTATTACCATAGGATCCGGGGGCAGCAAATTCCTCCTCATAAACAGTATTAGCACGTCTCATTTACAAGGCTTTTAGTCACATTTCAAAAGGTGCCCAGCACGTCTTGCATGCAAAAACACTTATTAAATACGTCCCAGAAATGAGGTTTGAAAGCAATGAGCTCCTCCAGAAGCCATGGCACCCTGGTCCCGAGCTAATTAGCCATAGGAGGGGTGCACTTGATGCCCTGATGATTTGAAACGATCGTCTTGAAAAGTCAGATCTTGCATTACAGACAGGTAAAAAAGGAAAAAAAAAAAGATCTTCAGTGATAAATACATCAAGAGATGAAGGTGACCAAAATTGTGCAGAGAAAAGGCAGTCTTGGTAATTATCTTCTTTCAGTCCTGACATATGGGTGTTTTGAGGGTGGAGGGGTACATATATTTGCCCACGTGTGAGGTCCAGACCTTGCTGACTGAGTTGTGACTTGACTAAAATGGTAAGGAGAAACTTAGATCTCCTGAAAGTTACCAAATTTTCCATAGCTGCAGGGTCTCCTTTCCTTCATCCCAGGTTTATTAAGCAGCTGAAGGGCCTCTGACTGCATATGACAGCTTAACCTTCACATCCTACCTCTACACACCAAATCACACCAGGATTTAGCAGCTGTTTAGTAGCTTGAGGTATTCACCTGTGGCCCTGGTTGGCCCTGTGGTCCTTGAGGTCCATCTGGCCCAATGGCTCCGATCTTCCCAGGCAATCCCATTTGTCCCTTGAAGCCTCCCAATCCAGGAACTCCTTTGGCACCCTGGGAATCAGCAAAAGAGATTTTCAGGGAGTTTTTCAAGCGCAAGCAGATTTAGAAATGGGCTTATCAAATAGGACTATGAGCCTTCCATGGGTTTGGCAATAAGGGGAAATTGTGCATACTATAATTGTGCATACAACACTATTTGTTGCCTGCTCTTGTGGTATTGAGGAAACCTTAGCATGAGTAGGATGGTGTGAATCAACTTTGCTTTGCTCTCCTCAAGACCTTTAGTCCTGCAGAAAGCACCTCACTGCTTGGTGACATTGGATGTCCCCTCTCCAAGGTGATGCCCAGTGACTTCACATCTAACATCCAGTCTCCAATCTTAGGAAAACAGAGTCGTTTTGTCTCCAGCCCTGGAAAAGTCAATGAGTTTGGGGTGTGGAGAGGCAGTTACAAAGACTGACCCATACATTTTGCACTCATCTGCATGGCTGGGCTTTCTCCTAGAGATGCTGGGACCAGGATGGGCTACAAATAAACAGAGCAGAGGGAAAGACCTCTCTGACTCAGCTGAAGGTGAATTTCTAAAGTAGACTAAAAGGAGAGCCTGGCCACTTGAATCCAACAGACTTACATTAATGACTCTCATTATTGCATAATTATTGCATTATTATTGCATTAATGACTCTCATCATCTCTTGCATTAAAGACTCTCAGTTTTTGACACAGATGAGAATTAGGGGATGGAGCTCAGAACAGTTGCTATCAACGAAAGCATCAAACTCTTTAAGATCCCCAAACAGATGTAGACCAGATTGTGAAGCTGAATGCAAGAAGGCAAGACTGGTGTTGAAGATATTCAGCCAACTAATTCCATTACAAGTGTTTGGATGGCTTAAATCAATACAGGCCCCTGTGTGCAGGCACCTTCTTGGGGTTTAGTGTATCAGCAGAAAGTGAATTTAAGAAGACCCCCCCCCCCTCTTATGCCCTTTCCAACTCCTGTGCCAGGCTTAATGCTCTAGACAGTTGACATTTGCCCAGTGGAAAGGGTAGTTGCAATGCAAAAAGTGTATAATTTGGTTAACTTGGCCTGATGGATGTGAGATTTATTCTTTTATAAATGGCAGCTCGATGCAGTCTGGAGGGTACTAACCTTTTCTCCTTTCTCCCCGGGAATTCCTGAGGCACCATCATCACCTGATTCTCCCTGTCTGCCCTGGAAAGAGGCAGGAGAAAATCATGATGGATGCAGAGGTGACTGGGGAGGTGGCTACCTGCAGATGTCCCAACCTTCATTCCCTCCTCTGGTCCAGGCTGTGGTCCCCATGGAAGCAGCACGTCCATGGAGAGGGTGCCCAGCTGGGACATCCCCATGTGGCTTTGGCAAAGCAGAAACATGTGGAAGGGATGGAGGGAGCTGTAGGCATGTCCCAAAACTGACAGTTTTATGGGCAGGTTGCTCTGATTTCATCGATGCTCCAGACGAACCAACACACGACTGTAGGCAATGTCAATTAGTACTAAAATTTATATCAATACTAAACCAACACTGCTATTAATACTAACTGATAGCAGCCTGTCTCACAGCAGCATCCTTAAGTGGATCTGTGTCGGGCTGTACAAACAGAGGCAGAATAACCTGTTCTGGGTTTGTGCTTAGATAAACCCTCTGAAAGAAATAAGCACTTTGGAGGGTGGATTGGCAGCATCTGCAAAGCTTTTATGCAAGCTCTACCTGTAGCAGATTGAGATATTCACCTTTGGTCCGTATGGTCCATCTGATCCTGGGATTCCTGGTCTTCCAGGACTGCCCATTTCTCCCTGTGGATGGAAAAGTAATGACCAGGCTGCAAGCAGGGCAGATGCTGAGGATGGGGATTGGGATGGGTCTTTATTTCCTTCTCAGCATGATCTGTGCCATGTGAATACTGCTGTGCTATGGCCTTTTGAAGCAGGGATAGAGCCAAACTAGTGAGCCAAGCACGCACAACCCCCTAAAATGGGGAAAACTGGCTCCAAAATGGCATGGGGAATAAGTGAAATTGTGTGGGAAACATGATGGCAATCCTCATAACAGAAAGCCTAAATATAGGCAAAGTCCTATAGTCTCCTGAATTTCAGACTGCCCAGATTTTATCCCCACGTACCTGAGGGCACGTAGAAAATTCACTGAGCAGTGCTTGATTTACCCAGTAGGCCAGGGCTGATGAAGGGAAATATTAATAACAACAACAATAAAAACAACAACATATCCCACTGGTTCAGCTAGCAAAGAGCTCCCTTATACCCTATCAAGCATTTCAAAACCCCTCATAAAAAGCCCATTAAGGGCCATTATCTCTGTTTACAAACGAAGGGCCAGTGGTGCTGAGTATCCAAGCGTCTTGCCCAGCAGCAACTGGAAATTGAGTCCAGGCAGTTGCTATGTTACCGGGCAAGAGGTCCTGTGGGTCCAGGGCAGAAACTCTGCTTTTTGTTGCCCTACATGAGCATAAGATGCTCTTCGAGCCTCAAGATTTTCGTGTCACTGGCTCCCTGCTCATCAGAGCGATGTCTTTCCCTATCCCTCTGGATGGGTTGCATCCCTCCTCGGTGGAGACCCAGCTCGCTGAGCCATGGAGATTGACTTTTCCTGCTGGCATTAGGGTGGATTCCTCATGCTTGGTGCTGGGAACAAGTGGGAAATGCCACCTCCCATGCAGATAGAGCATCCGAAGTGGGTGGGAAAGCTGGGCTGAGCTCACCTTGGTTCCTGCGGCTCCCGGAGCGCCGACACGTCCCGGGAGCCCTCGTAAACCCTGGTGATAAATCACAGGTAGGAGGTGAAATGCTAGGGCAAGAAGGAGGGATGCTATTAGGCACACAGCATAAATCCCAACAAAGTGGTACCTTGTTAGCAAGGTTTTCCCCATCCCACAGTGTCCTTTCCCATCTGCCCCACTCATTCCAGGCTGGAGCATTTCCCATCACTATGTCCTAGCCTCCATTCCACAGGGTCTTGTTCACTCCCTACCTTAGATCCTTTCCGTCCAATGTCACCAGTTATCCCAGGATCACCTTTCTCTCCCTACAGAAAAAAAACAGAACAGAAAAACATACCCTGTGCAGTCAGGCTAAGAAAACAGCCCTGGTAATAGCATCACTTGGCACCTATATTGTACATACACCCACTAAAAGTTCCTACCAGAATTATAGATAGTCACCTTGTCTCTAGAAATGCATCCAGCTCTGGGACACTGGATGGAGCTCAGAGAAGTTGGATAATTGCTACAGGGCTGCGAGGAAAGCAAGAGAAAATGTTGCTCTGAGTCCCCACGGGGCCTGCAGCTTCTGCTGGGCATCGTTTGAAAAACAGGCCCTGAACACTTGTGTCTTGGAGGGAACATCACTCTGTTTTAGGAGTTAGCAGAGCTGAAGTGGCTGTGAGGATTTGCACTTTGGAGGCAGTAGATGGTCCCTCTCAGATGCTGTGCTGGGCTGATCTGAAACTAGAACCTATAATAGAAAGTAGAAAAAAAGGGGCCAAAAAAGATGCTAAAGAGATAGGGACAGATACTTTCTACTGGCAGGCAGAGATGTCCAGAGATTGTCATCACCTAGAACTGGTCCAGGATGTGCATTAGAAGCTTCTCCAGGCACAATTTCACGTCTGTTTTTGGAAAGATTCACCCTGAGCAAGAACCTGACTCCAATAATGAGGAATATAGTGGTAGGAGGAGAAATAAACTGTGAAGAAAGGTACAGAACATCCTTCTGTCTTCCAAAAGCACCTTCTCCTTTCTCACTACTCACTGGTTGCCCCCTTTGTCCCTGGAGCCCTCTGTCGCCTTTGGCTCCTTTGTTTCCGTTCTTCCCATCTAGGCCGGCCGTGCCCTGCCATAAAGAGGAGCAAAATTAAATTCCACGTTAGCGGATGCATCAATCACCTCTTCAATGACTCCTGTTCTCAGGGAGGAATGAGTACTGCAAACATGATCACAGCGACAAGCAAACAACCTGGAGAGGGACAAATAGGACAGCGTTGTCCCTGCTGGCCAGTCTGCAAGGACAGGCCCATCCCCTCTTCATTTTGGGGTGAAAAATCAGCTTTTCCTCTGGGGAACATGTTGTTTCTTCAAACTCCTCCTTGAGTTTCTGCCACATTTTACATTTCAGAGCAAGGACAGTATTTGAGAGCTGCTATAAGTCATATTTGCATCAGTTAAAGTCCATGTTCCCTCCTGCCTGTGTGCCCAGGTGCAAACATTTGCTGTGTACTCCTTATTTACTTTATTTATTTATTTAGTAACCCCTTAGCGACACGACCAATATGAAGTTCCAGCCGAGGGGGTAAATGGCCCATAAAAACAAACCAGCTAACTAGAAAGCCCTGTTTGCTAGGGCAGATTGCTTGCTTCGAGGGCAATAAACCCTTGGGGGTGGATGATTAAATCTCATGAGCTCAGGACGCCTTAGAGTGCTTGATATTTCTGAGATAGCTTCAAGACAGTGGTCCCTTTAAGCAAGAATCTCGAAACGGTGACGCTTTTCAAGGCCATTTACACCCAGGAAAAGCAAATGGTGGTTGAAGATCAAGAGGGAATGGAAGAAAAAGAGAAAAAAAAGAGTAACGGCAAAAAATGAATGAGGAGGAGGAAAATGTCTGGGCACGGAATAGGGGAAAGAAGCCAAGTGGAAATGGATTCCCTGCGATTTACACACCACGTTTCTCCAGGCAAATAAAGGCAGGGCAATAAAAGCGAGTAAAACAGCTGTTTAAAGACAATTATTGGGGGAGTACTGGAAATGGCTTTTGCTATTGGATTCTATTATGAAAGTGTTGCTGGAACAGACTGCAAAGACACGAGGTACCTCACAGTAAAGCAGGGGCTTAGTCATAAGTCCTGTGACGCAAAGACTCCTTTGAAGAGCCGAAGAATTCTGCTTCCAGGCACAAATTCCTGCAAGGCTTTGAGGCTGAGAGGAGCCTGCACTACCAGGCTCATCATTTCCACTAAAATGAGCAAGTTGGAGAATTAGTTTGGTCACATTGGGAAAGCTTGGAACCTACTGATGGAAATGGGATGCGCGATTAGTCCATCTCCAAAGGATCCATCTGTTTGGAGCAGCAGGGAAGATATAAATCAAGCAGATAATATATTTCCAAGTCATGGGGTTGGTGGTAACATTTGCTAAAGGATTGCCCACCTCCGGGGTGTCAGTGCTCAATATTTGATGCTATGATACACGTGAAGTAGCTGGGAATTTCAACCTACAAGTTTTGTCTGTCCTTTCCCTTCCCAACTCTCTGCTGTATCCAGACCAGCCTGCATTGGACACATCCAGTATCTTGTTATCCGAGGGTTAACCAGAATTCCCTGATTTTCTCTCCCTCCTTTGCAGTGGGACATACGGCTTCATTTTCATACCTTGCAGACACCATCCCATAACAATCTGCATGGACCAAAAGGTGTTGGATTCTTCATTCTGCCCCTCACAAATATGACGGTGGCTTCTTCCAAACTCAGCTTTAATGGATGTGCCCTGAAGAACTGAACATACCAGAAATCATTTTGAGGGCCATAGTGGTAGATCCAAGGTCTTCCATCCTTCCAGGTAAATTTAACCCCCTGGGAACAGCCACATGTCTCAATAGAAGACAAAAATCCAGCTCACAAGAGAAGGGGGAGAACATCTGAGCCTCAGTTTGTGAGGAGGACTGCAGAGCAGAATGGAAATATGTATGGAAATAAAGAATAGGGGCTGGAAGCTGCTATTATTTTCCATAATATTCCACAATATTCCATAATAATGTATGGAAAATAAAGAATAGGAGCTGGAAGCCTTAACACATGACCAAGCTTTTGACTTCTTAACACAGAATGGAATATTGATATAAAAGAGTGCAGCATAATAGGAATATTAATGTAAAAAGTGCTGTGCTTTTAGAGAAGAGGAAAAAAAAGAGGAGGAAGTGCCCAGAATATCAGGAATGGACTCATTGCTCTGACGTCCAGATGTAAAGTCAACCAGATCCATTGAAATTTTCTGGGCAATGATTATAGGGAAGAGGCACAAATGCTGTTTCTTGGTTGGGGACTCCTGTAGGTCCCCAGATCATAACAGGAAAAAGTGGATAGGACTTTTCATAAGCAGTTACATTACTCAAAGTGGTAGTTTGTTTCCCTGAAAATCAGCTAGGAAGTAACTCAGCAGGACAGAAAGCAACCAGCAAATATTTGCAATGAGCTGGTGGCAGTTTGTTAACATCAAGGATGGAATTAGAGAAAGTTGAAGGGAAATGAGACTATGCAGAGTACAAGCTGAATGCAGGCAGACTTGCCCAAGCAGTGCCTTTCCTCAAGGGGAAAAGAGGTTTCGGGGGCTGTTAGATCAGACAACTTAACTTCCCCCTCCAGAATCACTCAGGAACAAATTATCAAACTACTTGTGAGCACTCGAAAGATAAAGTTAGATGCTGTCAACCTGGGTTTGCTGAGAGCGAGTCACATCAAGATGTCCTGCCCTAGCAGTGGTGGCTGAAATAGATGATGTGATTCATGCTCTGACCTTAAAGTTGAGTGTAAAACAAGTCCGAGGCTGCCTAGCGCTGATGAGAAGTGAACACGGCAGTTATTTAACACGAGGTCAGATGAATTTCGTGCAGGATGTCGTGTATCGAGGCTCTTCTGTCAAAGCCCCCAGCTCTGAGCTGAGTTTTGCAATTACAAGCTGAGTTTTGCAATTACAGAAGCTTAATGAAAGGCCAAGCTTTGTTTCCCAGTCTTGCTCCAAACACAGCAGGGATAGAATTCCTCGCACCACTAAAATCCCCTAATATTAACCGAAGAAGATTACTTTTCACAATTATTGACAAAATTACTTATTTCTGGTAGTTAATTATATTATGTTCTGATCCTCATACCACCAAAAGAAAATATTCTATCTTCCAAACACGGCTGGATGATGAGATTGATGAGTGGGATACCAAAATCCTGGGGAAATCCAACTGCGCTGCCTTTGCCACTGAGAAGACTCAACTAGCACATATGACCCACATATGACCTACTATATTTTAACACGATGGATTCTGTAGATCCGGTGTATGCTACAAAAGTATTCCAGAAATGCACTTGATTTAAGTACTTTGTGCCATGATCCTGGATGGGACCTTAGCAAGCAGATTTCTCATGGCACTTTGCACCTTCTTCATCACTCAATTGGCAAAACCCTTAAAAAGTTGCTTACAATTAAGCATGGATTGAAATACTTAGCTAAAGGAGGATGTTTTCTCTGTAAATAATTGTAAATAATTGCCAACCCATGATCAGAGACCAGCAGGCAGCACTGAATGGTCATGGAACCTTCCTAGCAACAGCTGGTTGCTGAGAATTTAATGTTCATCAGGAAGAGGCATAATTGGGGAATAGCTTAGAAAAATACCAATATTTCTCATTGCAATAAAACCATTTCTTTGTCAAAAATCTATTTTTTTTTTGGAAGGAACATGCTCGTATTTCCATGCCTTGAGAAAAGTCCTAGCTGCTTTCTGATGTTCCCTCCTCTCCTATTCCTTCCTTTCACATATGAAAAGAAACCAAAAGAGACCTTCACACTTTGAAGATCTTCAGGGGCCACTTTTCATCCTGAACTTCCACCAGATGAAATAGGAATGTTCAGGGGCACCTAAATGGTTTTGTGGAGCATATTAGTGAAGCTGAAATTGCTTTATTTATTTCAATTGCAGTTTGCCAGAAAATAGGGTGAGATTACTAGGTCCTTCAGGATAACTGTTTTCCCTCTGGCCAGCAGCACACACTGAACACGATGACCAACCACTTGAGTTCAGCCTATAGTCCAGCTGCATAAGGATGTATATATTTCTTATGGGATATAATGCCTGGTCACAAGTCTTGTTAAAACATTTGAACATGAAACATTCGTGTCCCCTTAAAGGCATTAAAAATAATAATTAAATGCACATTTCAGGTGCCCTCCGATGCAAAAAGCCAATTTCTATTAAAACACATCTCCGGCTCTGGCCATCCCTGCTCATGGCTGGTTTTGCAGCAAAATCCCTTTGGATTTTGAGCCAGTGTTGCCTCCCACCATGACCAACACATGAGATAGAAGCCATGGAGAGGTGATCAGTGACACAAACCCAGTATCAGCACCCAAAATATGCAAAAATAAAGATGCTTCAACTCACAGCAGCACCTAGCAGGCCTGGTTCTCCTGTCTCGCCCTGCAAAAAAAGTGATGGAGAATTATCTGGGGGAAATAGCAGTATCTCTTTTCTGTTCATCATTTGGCAAATAACCCCTGCGTAGTCACTTGTGATTCCCTAGCAAGGAGAGTTATTCGGTATCTGGAAGGAGATACCTACAGCTTGTCTCTGCTGTGGAAGACAAGGCACAGGACACTGCACGTGGTGACATTTCTGCAAGTCCTTATGATAATTTGAGCCCAAATTTGCTCTGCTTCTTTACAAAAGGAAAGAAATCTTTATGGTTCTACTGGCAAAGCACCCCTGCTTCTGTATCTGGCAGCCCAATAACATTTTACTTGGGAATGGTAAAGAGGGAATGCAGAATTCCACTCCAGGAGGAAACAGTGAGAGGATTTTGCACATCAGTCCTTGCAGAGCATGTCCTAACACAGGGTTTGAGGCTCTTTTTGCTCGCCTTACCTTCTGTCCCACCGGTCCTCTCGTTCCAAAAAGCCCCATGGCACCCTTGGAGCCAGCCTCACCTTTGATTCCCTAAAAAATTGAAATTCCATGTTAAATACATCCCTGGGATCTACTGCTCTGAGTGATCCTCCTAAGAGAGAGCAATAAGGAACCAATGGAGATGGCTGCATGACAAAAAAACATGTTTCTATAGCTAATTTTATTCTCAAAAGTCTATATAGCAGCCAGTGCTCAGGATTGCTATAAAGAAAGCCACGAGCTGCAGAGCATCTTAGTAAAAAACACAATATGTTGTCCTGTAACTGGAAATTTAGTCAGCCTGGTCATTAGTGGTGGGGACACGATTCGTCCCATCACAACCCACATCTTGGCGCAGGTGACTCCCACCTTGGGCTACGCTGATTATTCAGGTTAGATCTTCATGGGTGATAAGAGGAGCTGGGCATCGAGCTCAGATTGGGAAGCTGCTGTCGTAGACACCTCTGTTTATTCAGTCGAGGCCCATTACGAGGTCATATTTCTGGAGCAAAATGCATTAACGCGATATGAAAATAGGGATGATGAGTACACGGAGAGTTAGTTTGTGATTCAATCTGAGAGGGAGAAAATTACATGATTTTCCCAATGAAGTGATGGGCTGTGAACTGGAAACTCTGCAGGATGCAGTCAAAGAGCAAAGAAAGGGAGACAAGAGCGGTGCCTTCCTCTCCCATTGCACATGGGGATGGATCTGCACGAGCGGTAGCTCTGGACAAGAACAGAGGAGCGAATCAAGACTTAGAAAAAATGCTAAAAAGTTCCATGTATGAAAAACTATGGCTATTTCTTGGAGAAAGGTGGAGACACAGGGCTTGGGGAGCTGCAAACTTTTCCCATAGTGATCCTATACAGCAGACACCAATTTTACAAGATCCTGCAGTCTTGCTATGAGTGTGAACCATGTTGACAAGCCTCAATCCAGCAGCATCCCCCTTCCATGGGACATTGCACCATGTTTTCTAGCAGGAATATGAGAAAGGAGGATGCATATTTGCAGGCAGATCTGTCCTTTCCTCAGAAAGAGGCACAACAAGGGACTCTTTGCTCTACCTTGGTCATTCCAGGAGGTTCCTACCTTTTCTCCTACAGGTCCATCCTCTCCCTTCTCGCCTTTGTCTCCATCAAATCCCGGCAGGCCCTGCTCCCCCTGAAAGACAAAGGAAAAATTAGGGAATTGCAGCCAGCAGGACCCACTCTCAGGGACAGGCTCTAGACCAGACTAATGGCTTGGAATGTTTTATCCCAGGGAATAACCTTTCCATCTCAGAGCCGCATAAATACCTAAAAATCCAAGCCAGGGTGTGGATGACAGGGATCACTGGGAAGCATCAGTAAAGCAGATGGAAACTAGAACATCCCATGCAAAGACCAAGCTGATGCCACCAACAGTGGGGAAGGGACAGCTTTAAAAAGACAAAGAGAAACAAACTTACGGGGTCTCCTTTACTGCCTTTATAGCCCTGGGGTCCAAAAATTGTCCTGCGCTCTCCCTAGGGAATGGAGTAGAGATGAGAACACACGGTGAGGCACAAATTCATGGGTCCAGCTGGGTGGAATCACTTATTTTATGGCTGGCAAAACAGAGAAAAGGGGTAATTCATGCATCTGTAATAAAGCTGAGCATTTCCCAAATTGTGGTCTATGTGGATCCAGTCGGGGAAAATACAGATGCTCCTCAAAAGAGCCTAAAGCATTAGGTTGATATAGGAGGGATGGTGAGCAGAACTGTCCTGATTCACACAGATGACTTGAAGTGAGAAGAAATGACACTTAGAGCATCTCTAAGAGGAGTTTTTGAGGGTCAAACTCCCAAACTCTCCACCATCCTGAGAGCACCAGTAGCCATGGGCATGCAGCAACCTCATAGAAACATCTTTTTCAAATATATTTTTCAGCTCGGTGGTTGAGGAGGGACATTTTGCAGACAGGAGGCCATTTGCATGCAGGAAACGGCTATTTGATGAAGAGCTGGTTGTGTTGTCAGCCGGGTGATGCTCTCCGTAATTCAGACCTTGAAGCCGCCTTCCAACTAACCTCACGGAAAGCAACACCAGGCTGGAAAGATGAGTCTTTCCATGGGGAGAAAACTCCCTCCAAAAGCAAACTGAGCCTCCAGGGCATGGGGAAGAAGGTGAATACACAGCAGGAAAGTCTGCACAGATAATGATGAAGTCTTTTCATTTTCATCTTAATTTAAGCAGATTAACACAAGCTTTCTTTACCTATGCAACTTTCTGCAGTTCTATTTGGCTGGATGTCGCATTTTGTTGCATCCTAACCCAGCTAAAGGTAAAATCTCCACTTAGAGCCAAATTATTCCTCAAAACTGGGACACTGCACACAAGACAGACCCAGGGGGTTCGTTATTATGGGCAGGACATGAGGGCAGAAAGGAAAAATCTCATTTGGAAGGTTTTTACCTCTTATTTGGATGGTGAGTGCAGCCGGCACTCAATGCTTTGCTATTCCTGTTAGCAGTATCCAACATTAATTTTCTTGGCTACTCAGAAAGACAAATTAACCCCGTGAAGGCCGCTAATGCTCCTTGTTAGTCTTCTCTGATGGTTCCAGCCCATTTGAAAAGGAGCCTTTTAAATCCATCTCTCTCCAGTGATGCAAATGTCCCTACGTTTGGGGTGAGTGCGCATTGCCATTGAGCCTCAAAAAACACACCGCAAATGCCCCCAAATTAGCCATCACTTTAGCAATTTATAGAACTTAGAATTTATAGAATATTTATTCAACACCATGTGACCCAGATTAAATTCTAGCTTTATATATTCTCCTATTTTCTTGTTTTGGAGGGTCTCTAAAGGACACAGGATTCAGTGCAATAGGAAAAAAAAGAAAAGAAAGTATAAAGATCCTGACTTTGATCTGATATAGGACCAAAATCCACACAATTCCTCCAATATTGATCAGGAGAGAATTAGAAAGTGAAGCTGCCATCAGGTGAACCAAATCCAAGCCGATTATCTCCCTCAACTCCTGTTTTTAATCTTACATCCCACCTTATCTTTTATTAAGGTATCCTTTGGAAAAGGCCTTACACATTCCTTCAGGTTGGAACGTGGTTTTGGGGCCTCTCCACAGAGCCGATTAAGAATTGATTTGTCTCTGGAGTGAGTCCCTTTAGCGAGCAGCTTCCTCAGGGACAAATCAGCCTTAATCATTTAATACTGCATGACTCAAAGGCACAATCATCAGGCTAGTTTTCGAAAACTCATTTCGAACAAGTCATTGCAGCCAGGAAGGAATTTAAAAGATACTGGGCAGAAGTTCAGCATTTTTCTATAGCGAGGGCTGGAGCACTTTCCAGAACCATTTTGCGAGTTATTTTTGCATTACCTCTATGAGCAAACTCAGACTCTTTAAGATTGCAGCGTGCTCCGGGGCGAGCTGGTTATACCAGAGTCATTGGATGCCTTCACATCCTCCCTTAATTCGCAGGAAGCATTCCGATGCCCCAGAAAATAGTGGCCAAAATTATTACTTTTTGTTGGTGGTGATGACGGCAGGATGTCTTCAAATCTATGAGACAAATCTCACCTGGAGCAGCATCCAGTGCAAGGAGAAACTCAATAAAATGGGTGGAAACCAGTGGGAGAACTCAAGAAGAAAGGGGGCAAGTCTGCTACTAAGCCTTCCACTGCCTACATGCGAATTATAGAAAGGATGGATGCAGATTCTTCTTGCCCAGTGAAAGGACAAGTGGCAACAGATACAAGTTGTAATGAAACTCCTATTAGATGTAAGGAAAAAACTCCTCTCCATGGGGTGGGCAAAAAGGGGCACAGAGAAGCTCACGTTTTCATATGAGCAACTTGATCTGACTTGGAAGTCGGCCCTGCGTTTCAGTGGGGTTGCACCAGAGGTCTATTCCACTGTGGATTATTCTGTTATTTTAAGTCACAACCTGGAATGTCCTTACTCTTTCTCCCTTGGGTCCCAGAAGTCCCCGATCACCCTAAACACAGGAAAAAAAATATAGTGAGTGATTCCTTTTTTTACTCACTCTTTCCTTGTTGTTCAGCACACTGTTTTGCATGCAAACCACTAAGATATATCTCAGTTGGAGCTGGAAATAGATTTCAACATAATCTCCCCGCACTACAGGGCTGCGGTTACTTCTCAGCTAGAAAAGCATCCTAGATGATACTGGAGGTCCCAAATTTCAGCCTGAAATCCTACATCTCCTATCAAAACAGGCTGTCGGGAGAGGCGGTGGAGGCTCCTGCTCTGAAGATCTTGCCAAGCCGCCTGGATGCCCCCCTGTGTCCCGTGCTCTGGGTGTCCCTGCTGGAGCAGGGGTTGGACTGGGGGATCCCTAGAGGTCCCTGCCAACCTCATCCGTTCTGGGATTCTGTGAAAAGTGTAAAAATGTTAGCTGTTCCTGAAGGTTTATCACACAGGACATGGGATAAGATGCTGAAGGGCAAAGTCTCATTCTGGGTGGCATCTCCTAACCACTTTCAATGCATAAGACTAATATGGTGACAACAGGAGAAGCAAGTGGAGGCTGCAAGGACCAAGATGGGGACAGGAGAGCGGCTGGGTGAGGAAGCAGGTTTTGAAAGTTACTTGAAATGTTACCTTGCTGCATGCAGATCACTCTAGGTAATCCCTCAACCTGTGGACAAAATTCCCTCTGCATTTCCCACCTTTCCTAG
>JAWLRI010000771.1:117700-164010 GCA_034781795.1 Crypturellus tataupa
CTTGCTGCATGCAGATCACTCTAGGTAATCCCTCAACCTGTGGACAAAATTCCCTCTGCATTTCCCACCTTTCCTAGCGCTGCATACGGCATATTGCAAAAGGAGAGTGAAGAGTCTCCAGCTCATGGATGCAAATGAAAAGGTTCTTACTGCTGGCGAGCAGTCATCGTTCTGCTCATGCTGCTGTATGCAGAAATACTTCCCAGTCCTGTTCCTTATGTGATGCATTGGAGCATCCTAGGAGCCCTTTCCTGTCCCAAATGCTGTTTTCTTCCAAACAAAACCAAGGCATGCAGAACAATATGCAGCAAAGGCTTCCCTGCAAAGGTGCCCTCCTCCCCAGGACTTTGCTCATGCACTTTATAGATAAGATGGCCATGGCTTACTCTTTCGCCTTTCACACCTGGGAGGCCTTTTGGACCCTGCAAAGAACAAAAAACCAACATTTTTAGACAAATATCAGAGCAAAGAAGATGTTAGGGGAGAGCTGTGTCCAAGGACAGGCTAAACCACCCAGAAACTACTGCTATGAGGGATCTACATAGAAGCCTATAGGCTTCTTCTCGCCAAGAGCAACTGGAGAAGATGTAAGGGGCAGCATATTTGGATTATATCAGGCCAATTTGCCCTTGGCTTCTACCCTTGGTTGTATCCCAGAGAAAATGCAAGGCTTCAAGGATGAGACCAAGGATGAATCCAGACACTGCAGTTTCTCTTGGCTGAGTTGCTGCATAAAAGCCTTTTGTGCTAATGCTAACAGCTTGATTCTATTAATGATAACAGATAATAAACAAAAGGTGTTTGCAGAAGTATTGGTTGTGTCTGTGGCTTTCCTGCCTCAGTCCGCAGTCAGGGAAGAAAAGAATTTACAAACGACTGAAATTCATGCAAGTAGATATGACAAAGAAGAGAAGAAAGGCAGTGCTCATTTCGAAGGGCTTCAAATGGGCCTTGTAGATGAGTCAGGCAAATGGACAAGAGCATAAAGCAATTACACTCAGCATGACAGCTTATGTTTTCTATCTACCTACAGGATTTACGTTCACAAATCCCATCGGAATTCAGCCTTGTGGAGCCTCTATTTCTCCCTGAAAGCATTAAACTGCAGGGATTTTGCCAGCTGTTGTCTATACCATAAAATGATCCCTCTATCTTGTGCTAACACTCACCGTGATGCCGACGGGGCCTTGAACTCCCACGACGCCCTCGTCACCCTGTTAGCAAAAAGAGAGGTGCCGAGATGGCTATCAGCAAGGAGAAATGCGGATTAAAAGCAATTCTGTCTCTGCAAACCTCCCCACTGGAGTCAGCAGGATCCTGAAGGGAATTTTCAGCCTCATTCCCTGCGTTAGGAACCCTAGTGCTCCTATGCAGTTCGATCTAAGGGCCTGGAGAACTCTCAACATGTCCCTGCAGGTAGACAACACATCCAGTTTTTGGAGAAGGATGCTCTGGACCCTGTCAGGTCACCAGAGCTGGGAACCATCCTGCCTAATTGCCAATATTTATATGTAAATGCTAGGACTTGTTTTCCTCTTCAGCCTCTGAGAGAAGCAAGCATTCATAGGACTTAATTTAACATGACATTAATCACTCCAAAACGGTGCCTCTTTCACTGTCTTGGGATGGACAGATCCTGAAGGTGGATGGTCCAGGGCATCCCAAGCTCCATCTGTATCTGAGTTTTATACAGGGTAGACCTGGCCTCCAGGTGAGGTCCAATTCTGATCTCAGATAGGAATCCAATGTGATTTATACGGGAGCCAGAAGAGCAGAAACATTATTTCATCATTTCCTTCATAATAAAACTTCATTGAGGTTTACCCCAGCCCTTTCACAGCTGTTGACATTCTCATTAAGTGTTTTGTCTCAGGGGCCTCTCTGAACAGTTCTGTTGCCAGATGGGGAGTTTATCTAAATAGATTGCAGCATAAAATCAGTTTATTTGTGAAACAGCCATAGAAGCTGTGGAAATTGAAGCCCGGCCTCTCTTTGTGACTCAAGAGGGTCTCCCTTGTATCTCAGCCCAAGTTTTTTTCTGCAGGATGAGGGGAAATGGATGTTGCTGCCCCAAGGATGAGGGACCAAGCTGGGCTCCCTCTGTCAGAAGGCCAAGAAAGATAAGGGGGAGGATAAAGCTTAAATGGGAGGTGGATTCCTAAAGATGCAAGCTTGCAGGTAGCAAATGCAAAGCATGCAGAATAAGATAGTTCTTGACAAAGCTGCTAGGACTCAGCTTCACATTAAGACACCCAGATGTGTGTATCTGAGCTCCCATGTGGATGCTCAACTGATACCGTCAAGGGTCAAGCTCTACTTGACCATGCAGTTGCCTGGAGCTTCTTGAAATATTTGATAGGATATCTGGATATTCCTCAGATATCCAGGATCTCTGAGGAATTGTACACCTACCCGAGGGCCAGGGAGGCCACGGGGACCTCTTGGGCCAGCTGCTCCAAAGCCAATTTCTCCCTGCAGAGCAAACAGAGGTCTCAGTTGGAGCAAGGACACCATATATCTTAATTGCTAATTACTTTAACCAGGATTCAGAGAACATAGGAAGAAGCAAAAGACTCTCTTCCACCATCTTTCTGCTAGATTTTGCAAAGAGATTTGGTTCAAGGTTACTGGATCAAAATCACTACCTGCTTCCCATACAATTAATGCCCCAAAGATGGCAAAACCGGGCAATGTCCATAGACATCTCAGAGCTTAGTGTGCACACAGCCAGTGATATACTTATTTTTCCAGCAGCTGGCAATGGTATCAAGCAAGAATCCTGTACATTCCCAGACCAAAGAGGACAAGATGAGAATCCCAAGCACAGTCCATGTGCAACACACTGTTCTTGCCACTCAGGATTGATGTTACTGCTGGTGGGACTATTGGTCCCCTCAGTAAGGGAAAGGGTTGGGGCATTCATTCCTCTCCAGACAGCAGAGAATCCACAACAGAGGCCAAAACCAAGAACCTGTCTTCGGATTTTACCCCCATGGGCCCCAGTTGCCTTGAGGAAGAAGGGCATGAGGATGGAAGCAAGTTGAAGTGTCTGGATGGGGTTGGGGATGAGGAGCCAAGGGAGGGTACTGAGCTCTCCCATTGCAACTCCAAGATCGTGGCTACTTGTGGCACTCACCTTGTGGCAGTGTCGCACTCACCTTGGTGCCTTTGGGGCCAGGTGCCCCGGGAATGCCCTGCAAGACATGGAAAATAAATCAGAAGAGAGGACCTGGCTTTGCAAGGCATTCAAGCTCTCCTGTCCCACCAGGACTCAACCACCTTCTGGCTCATAGTTAGGGCCAAGAAACCCTCCCTGAAAGCAGAAGCACAAAGTAGAGGAGCAAAGACACCTATGTAATGGGAGGAACGTGGGAACCAACAGCCAAGGGATCTTCTTAAGATCCGTATCCCAAGGAGCTTCTCCCCTTCCATGTGGAACTCCAGGTTGAACCACTTCTTTGCCTCCCAGCTGTCTCCTCCCAATGAAACCCTTCAGGGATTGGGACCCCTTGCAGTTTGAGCTCAGCAACGCTCCCAGGAGATGCTTCTTTCACCCCACAAGAAGGACTATAACATGGAAGGAATATCACCAAGCTTCCACAGCTCAAAAGACACGAGGATGATGTGTAAGTCACCTCTTTTCCTGGGAATCCTGCTGGTCCAGTTGGCCCGGTGAATCCATTCCGTCCTCTCCTACCACGCTCCCCCTTGAACACAGAATTTTTAAAATTTTCCCACCTTGGTGAGAAGTTCCAAGCTAGTTAAAAAGCACAAATCTGTGCTCCTACATGTTCCCTGGGCTGGCAGCAAACTGAAGGAATAACTTGTAAAAATGCTTTAACATCAAGTACAGCAAGTTCTGGGATGCAGCCACTGAGCTGGTCCGCATGTGGACCTCTTCCTTGTAGAGAACAGAGTGCAAAATGTGGTTCTATTTTGTCTGTGTGAAGGATACAACCACTGCCCTTATCTGCTTTTTTTAGGGCAGAAAATCAGCTAATCTGCTTAAGGCTTTGAGAAGAGGCTGCAGCTACATCAGAGGGAAGGGTCACCCCGGCCTTTGCTGCCAGTGATGCTCTAAAATCTCAGACTCCCAGGACATGAGTGTGACTTTAAGTCTCTCTTCAGGTCCCTACTACCACAGACTGTGACAGATATTGAGTTTGCATGTGCAAACTTTGTGCCTGCTTCCGACTATCATTATTCTTGCACTGAGGAGGTTAACACGATGCAGCAGTTTCCTCTCACCGCACTCCACTTACCTTCTGTCCTGGCACCCCAGGTAGACCTGGTGTTCCTCTCTCCCCCTGGGATCCAGGGATGCCGGGGTTGCCACGAATGCCCTGGATGCCCTGGGCTCCTGGAGGCCCTGGGGCTCCTGGCTCACCCTGTTGCCAAGGAATCACAGGAATCATCCATGAAAACACTGTCTCTTCCATTCCTCTTCTGTCTTGATTTAGCTTTCCTCTGCGGAGGAGTTCATGGGTCTGCCCACCTAGCAAGTCTACTTGAGGAACCTACTCAATCTAAGCTCATCCCATTCCCATCTGCATCTTCTGTACCGTGGAGACATCAGCAGCTCTGGACAACGTAGATCCTAGGAAGGATTAACTGCTCCCAGAAGGTGCTATTGCTCATGGAAGAAACTTAGGGAGCAATATCTGCCCTGGAATGGCCCCTTGTAGGATACAGAGCTGTCTCAGGCCCAAGTGGTTTGACATGTGATGGTGTTTTTGGCTTTCTTAGGTTGGGTCTGGCTTTGGTGACTTATCTTTCCAGTCTGAACCAGCTCCATGATCCAGCCTAGTGGTGGAAGGATCAGCAAGGATTAAAATGACCCCAAAAACCCTAATGAGAAGCCATCTAAGCAAGAAGAAAGGCTTACCTTGGATCCAGGGGGCCCAGCCTGGCCAGCGGGGCCTCTGAACCCAATTCCTGGCTCTCCCTGAGAAGAAAAGAAAATCAGGAAAAGGAGAGCAGCCCTGAAGGGAGAGCAGAAGACAAATTCTCATGGTGTAAGACCATGAGCATGCTACTAAAGTTGTTCTTTACCTTCTGGCCCTTTTCACCGCTGTCTCCTTTGGTTCCCTATGAAATGAGAAGAGAGTTACCAAGCCTGTGATTCCTCCCACGAGGACAGGTCATGTGAATGATAACTTTAGAGTGAAGATTTCTTGTCATGGTTATAGCAGAGAGGGGTAGCTGGTAGCCCAGAGATGCCTCTGGCCTCCATCTCTTGCCTCCTTTGCACAGGAGATGGGAACAACTATGTGACCAAGGAAGAGCCAAACGCAGAGCCCTACTCCTCCTGTGAAGGAGAAGGGGTGATAGGATCCAAATGAGGACGGGGTGGGGAGGGTTTTCACTTTCCTATGGTAGTCCCAAATACTGGACTTGGGCCACTTTTAGCTTGAAATACCATCCTGCTCCAGCTCCAGCTCCTGATTCCAGAGCTCACCTTTTCTCCAGGTTCTCCCATCTCCCCAGACTGCCCCTGCAAGACAAAAATATCCCATCTGCTATCTCCCTCCTGCCCCTCTCGCATTTCTTCCTACCTGCACTGTCCTCAGGCTGACAAGCATTTAATGCCACGCTTCTTGAGCATCCACCCCATTAGCCCGTCCTCAACTATTTCTCCTCTTCCAGACCTTCTTAGCATTCATCTGCAGTCCAAAATACCTCGTGGCAATGATTCATCTGCCTTGTATTTGCATATATCTCTGTTTCCCTGCCCTTCTCATAACTATCGGAGCCCAACCACCGCAGGAGGAACGTGACAGCACGGGAAATGAGTTGCCCTCTTGCAGTCTCACCCTCTGCCCCTGCTAATGGGGCTGTTAGAGATGGTTTAGGCAGCAGTGGGACTTCCAAACTGTTCAAAACCTCTTGTCCAAACCCGCAGGAGTCTATGGAGTGATAGGTACCTTTTCTCCTTTGTTTCCATGGGCTCCTGGAGCTCCTCTCTCTCCCTGGAAAACATCAGGAAACTCCTTCAGTTACAGGCATGTATAGTACAGAGGAGGCTGCAAGGAATTTCCCTGGCCTCTTGGGATCAAGCTGGTGCTGCTCTGGGTCCTGCACCACCTTTTGGCAAATATCTGTTTGCGGAGGGCCCTCTCCCATCATTTGCGTTCCCAAACCAGCTCAGAGACCTGACCTCATCTCTTTTACCCTAAACAGTAAAAATACACAGATAGGAAACCTAGACTGTGGAATAAGGATGAGATATGAATGGTAAGCTGAGGTGTCCGTCTCCCAGGACTCTGCAGATGAGTTTGATTCACTGCTTAGAACTTGCTATGATTAAGACAGTTAGGTCTGAATAGGGGCTGAATAGGTGAGTTTTGTATTTTGACCTCTTTCTTATATATCTCTACTAAAAGATACATAAAAACACTGACCTTTTGGCTGTGGGAAGGTAGATCCACTGGGCCTCCTATTTCCTGCTTCTGCAAGAAAAACCACGCACAGAGAATCCCTCTGGGATGCTGAGCAGCAGTAGACGGGCTCAGCCACATCCTAAGGGACACGGCTGCAGTGACAGGAGCTCTGGGACAGGTACCTTAATCCTCCTGGAACGCTGAGGGCCTGGGTATGTCTTGAATTGGAATAACAAAAAGAGGATGGTGTGAGAATGACTGAATACGTGTTTTATCCCTGAAAGAGTCTCTCAGAGCAGTGAGATGTTGCACAGCAAGTCACTACACTGCGAGCAATATCCTGACACCTGTCTTAGTTCTGACCCTCTATGGATGAGAATGAGAATGTACTTTTCCTCATACATCCTATGTACAAATTCCTTGCTGCCCACTGAGACCCTCCTTATAGCCAAATGCAAGGGTAGGGTCACAAACTGGTTTAGAAGAAATTTGTTCCAACACAGAAGAAATCTGATATGCAGATTTCTCATTCATAACTTGTGGAAGTCAGATTTTCCATCTTATGTTCTGCAAAACCAACGCTTTGCATAAGCCATTGATGGGAAGTTGTGTTAAGACAAGCAACATATCTGTGCAGGCCTGCAAGATGTTAAGGTTTATAGTCACATGCCCACATATATATTTCTAAACCCACGCAAATATATTCTGTGTTCTCAAGACACAAGACAGCCTTCAGTTATGCTGCTTTCTCCATGAATCAGGCTATTATGTCCCCACATTGATTAAGTTTGATTTTTCCCACTTCTCTTTTCTAAGTAGCATGTGTTTCCCTTGCCAAACACAGGGAGAGCAATCTCCTTTGCCAAGAAATATGGCTCTGCCTGCAGCTGCTTCTTGCTTTATTTATTAACATTTATCGGCAGCCTTTTACCCCCCTCCAGATTCATCATAGCTTTGAACAGGAGAGAAACAGCCAGTGTTTCCCTCGCATCCATGCAGGAATCTTCACTCACCGCACGTCCAGATGGGAGTCTTGGACCTCCCGAGGCACCGGGGGAATGAACCTGCAGTGGAACCAACAAGGAATCATCACCTCATCCTTGGATCATGCTGCAGGCTCTGCTCTTGCAGAGCCCAAACCGATGCTGTGTTGGGGAGCAGGTTCTTTACCAGGTGCCTCTCGTGCTCTGCAGATCTCCTAGTTCTAATGCTTGTTGGCAATGCAAAGCCACCATCCCTGGAATTTGCATTTTCCTGCATGAAAAAGAAGCAGCATCCATCTGAGCAGCTAATATTATTACTTATACAGCATTGTGCCATTAGCTTAGCTTAATCACAAAGAAAAAACAGCTAAAATGTTGCAGTTTTGAGAATTAAATTTTATAATGCTCAGCCTTTTCCACATTAACAGTGAATTATCTGCTTGCTGTTATGAAGGTGTTAACATTCCTAGCTATTAGATATTAACAGGATATCTCAATATACAGCAATTACTCCCTGGATCACACAGGGGAGGTAGCTCTTGGGAACACTTGCAGGAAAAAAAGATCTGAATTCATCTTGATTTTTCCTAGAAATAATGAGCAAGATGTTTAGAAGGTTAAAGTTAGGGAAAGAAAAGCCTAAGCAAAGTGCTTTAAAGAAATACTGGTAGGTCCAGCCCTAGGAATTAGGCTTGCAAGGATGATGGGACGCTCAATAAAGGTAAATTTCAGATAAAACTCTGGACTTGTGGAGGAGGAATGGAAGATGCTGTCTGCACCCATGAGGTGTTTCCCAGTACATCCCAAATCCAAGGGTTTTGGAGGCTGCTGCTTTCTGGTCCTCGATGAGTCTCTGGATGAATGTGCCTATAAATAAGGGCTATGGGGAGTCTCATTTGGGTGAATTTAAATGGATGAGTGAAGATTTCACCTAGTGAGTAATGAGGCTTGGAAGTTTCTGATGCACCAAAATATGTAAAGAAAAAAAATTGTTTGGGGTCCAATTAAAATTGAAACGCTCCCTGAAATATGGCAAGAAGAGAGAGACAGAAGAGATGAAAACAAGGCCAAAGAAAGGCACGGAGTGCTCAGAAGAATCCACTTTGGGCAGTTTGTGTGGACAGGCTGGAAAAGCATCTCTTAGGTTCAGGTAGAGAGGATTTGGGTGGATTGGATGCTACCAAGTGGCTTCTTGCATGTTCCTGTGTGCATATAGGATCGAAAATGTCTCTGTCTCTCCCTGGATCACAGCTTCCCTGCAGACCAGGCGTCGCTTGCTGTAGGATTTGCACTTGCACAAACACTTCCCAAGGGAAAAGTAGTAGCCAGGCAAGCCCACAGGTTGCCAAGACCTCCCTGGAAGTTTTTGCACGATGACCCGTATATATTCGATCTCAAAAAATTCTCATTTACTGGGGGCATGGGAAATTGCTGGGGGTAATAACTCGCCTTCACGCGGCAATTCCTCCGCAATTTCAGTATTTTCCTGCTTCGAGGTGCCGGCAATGAGACACCTTAAAAATAATAGAAAGGCTGCTGCTTTCTACAGCAACAACATCCTGATAAAGTATAAAGGGAAAGGAAAGAAGAGAGAAAGGACAAGGAAAAAATATATAGAGAAAATGGAAATAAAATGGGATATAAGAAGCAGTCCTGCAAAGAAAAATGCAGGAAAGGGAAAAGTAGAAATTAAGGAGAAAAAATAAGTGCCAATCACATTGTACATACAGACACAATCAGGAGGTTTATCTGATTTAACTTGGAAAATGACTAAGTTCAGGTCTGTTAAACCTCTCTGGAATAACTACTTAAAGTAAAATGGTCTCAATTATTAGTATTTTTTTCTTCCAAAATGTCCTGCAGACTGGAACGGACATAGGGGGAAAGGGAGCAAAAAAGGAGGCAGAAAGTTTAGGAAAACTGATCCAAGCAAGCTTTAGGTAGGAATTTACAAAGAATTAGGCTTGGAGGGCCAGACTGCCTGGAATTAAAGGGGTCCTGATGTGAACCGAGATGCCTGCGAGCAAATCCGGAGCAGTTGGAAAAGCTTCGTGTTCCTTGCACGGGATGGGCTGCAGACGCTGGGGATGGACGAGTCAGCAGGATCGGTTCAAAGCACCGAAGAATTGGGTTATCCAATTGGGTTACCGACTATCAGACCGCATTGATAATGCAAGAAATATTCCAGAAAGCCTTGGAAAAGCTGCCCCAAAGGGCTGGAGACCATCTCCTATAAAACCAAAGGGCAAAACATTGCCCCATCTGCCTGTAGGCTGGTTCTGATAACTCAGGCATCAGCAGATGGAGCTGGATAGAGAGAACTTCTCATCCCAGCTTTCTATAACCTGCTCTCAGGGTTAATCAGCTTGATCTCTAATTTCTCATGTGAAATGTAAGCTTTCAGTTTCCATCCTCCAGCTCTCACTCTTCCTTTCGCCGCAAGATTAAGGAGCCCTCTACCATTCTGTACTTCTTCTCTGAGAAAAGCTCTTCTGTGCAGAAATAAAGTCCTCTTGGTCATCCCTTAGTTCTACTAAAAAGCTGGTGATCTTAAGGTCTCCCATGATAAATGAGTCTGTACCTGCCTGCAGATCGATGCTGTGGTTTGGCTCTGCATCTTCCTCATCCTTAAAAAGGACAGCAGGTTCCCAAATGGGACACAGAAATCTTATTTTTGTCCCTTGAGGTTGGATAGAGGGATCAAGTGAATTATTTGCATCTCTGATTACTGAGGACGGTGTTTTCTGCCAAGACCTCACAGTGGGAGCTGCTGACATTCAGCATGGCCAAGGGAAGCCATTCCCTTACCCTACTGCATCTAGATGCCTGGATGCATTTAGCTCCCTGGCAAAAGGGGATCCTTCCCTTTCCATCAAGGACATGCAGCTCAGTGCACAAATGCATTTAAGTTGGATAAAAGCATTTGCATTTATAAAATGGCTTAGAGGGTGCATGATCGCTTGTCAGCATCCGTAAGAGCTGGAAGACACAAGTTTCCTACTCAGCCCCTAAAATCCTCTTTTTTAAGGGGGGTCATCCCTTAAGGATGCAGCAAGATGTATCAAAGCTGGGCTCAGAAGGGCACATGTGAGCACCTAAGACGCTATCCTGAGGGTCCGGGGATTATTACTGAGATATTTGTAAGCAGTAAAAAGGAAAATCTTATCACTAAGTGTATCATATTCATTATCTGGGATCTGCATTGCCTCTAAAATATTAGAAGCTTGGTATTTTGACCAAGTGTAAAAGACAGAATGGATGCTGAAGCCCAAATTATCCAGATTAGAAAAAAATATATATAATTTTTAGGTAGATAATTAAGCACCCACATTTGCCAAGGGCTCTAGTGGGTTCCCACAGCCCTGCATGTATGCAGAGGACAGGGCTGGCTGTCAGCCTCATCTCCCGCTCCCAGAGCAAAAGATGGAAGGGGAGACCTTTTTCCCGGCTGTTACACTGATTCATGCAGACACCTTCATTAGTCCCTTGTGCTCTCTGTAACTTAGTTTTTCACTCTAGTGAGATAGGGTCAAAACTCACAGACTTGCAAGGTTTTGTCCAATCCATCTCTTGGAAATGTTATCCCTTTGCATCTTTTATATTGTCCGATACAGAAACATAATTAAAAGTCACTGAAAAGGCATTTACATACACTGCAGAGGGGAGAATTTTTTCTACTTGAGTCTTTCTCTTTCCTTCTCTCCTCAGTTATTTTCTCCAAGGACCCCATCACCTTCTCAGAAGGGTTCCCCAAAGGCTGGTGCTCTGGTTCATGACCAGGAACAGATGGACCCTGTGGAGACAAAATAAAATTTTTGTTTTTCCGAGGCAAATCCCCAACATCCTGCTTTATCAGCACTGCTGTTTATTCAACAGCACATTCAGAGTTGATTGGAACAAGCCTGGAGAGGCAGGTTGCTGAGATCTTTCTTGCACATCATCTAGGAAGTGCTGAGGAGGACGAGTTGGGGCAGACTGCAAGGAATTCCAGTTGAAATCCAGCCTCGAGAGGCTGTTCCAGGTTAGCAGAGAGGGTATTTGCAAGTGCAAACTTGCAAAGAACTAAATTCTCCTCCAGAGCACCTTCCATTTAATCATTTCGGAATGCATGTATTTTATTTTTGGTTGGACTCTATGAAACACCCAGGCTTGGATTTACTGGGTGACTCGCAGCAGCTTTAGCTCTTTTTCTAGTAATCCCATCTCCAAGTGCCTGGCTGGATCCCAATAGGGCATCAGGATCATCCCAGTCTTTTATAACAGATTTAGGGAATTGGGAAGAAGAAATAGTGCAGGGATGAAAATGAAAGTGAGTCTAGGCTAGAGAAAAGGGGCCAACATTTTCCCTGTTCTCATCTGCAGCCCAAAGGGTGCTCCTTGCTCCAGGGCTCTATTCCTAGCAGGATTGGAAGTGGTAACACTGTGCTAATACCTGCAAAGCTGAGTCTCATGGAGAATATCTGTTCATCTAACACATAGTAAGGCCAGGTTTTCATGACACAATCCCTAATAAGCCCAACAGAGCCATTTTTTATGTCTTTATACCCCAAATCTCAGCACTGCTGGTTCCAGGAGTTGCTTGTACATATTCGGTTGGGATCTTTGGATACCTTCAGTGCAAACCCTGATGTTTGTGCAGCTCTTGTGACCCTCCACATCCCTTAGGCACCTAAAATGTTGTCATATGGGTTATAAAGAAAAGCTGCATCTCACCTGAGATTGCAGTGGGAGCCTGGAGCAGAGAAGGGATGAGCCTGCCTAACCCTCTCTAAGTGCCTGGGCTATCACTGAAGCAACCAGTGAAGATAAAATAGGTCTTTGGCAGCTGGCTCCAAACACCCCCACGGTCCTTGTGCTCATTTCCTACCAATGAGTAGGAAGGTTTATGGACAGTGAGTCACTTCTTGGCCATAAAGCCAGAATTAGAAAAGCCTCATCTTGCGAGCACTACTGCCTGGACTATCCCTACAGGACTATCTGTATGGGCAGCTGAAGATCCAGGAATATAACAGCAGCTGTGAGACATGGCCTGAATACAGCCAGACGTGGGTTATGCCACATAAGAACCCAGCTACAGCATAGACATTAAGCCTTAACATCACTAATGAATTCCTAACGCCCATAATTACAAACTATCTGGTACTTGCAATTGCAAAGGATTCATATGAGTAATTATCTCTAGTTATTACTCTGATTCCTCAAGCAAATGAGATCTGCGAGGTGACACTGGCTGCCAGTCCCTCTCTTGGGCAACCTGAATCCAGTCTAAGAGGACTGGATCCATCCCTTCCTGTGCAGGAGAGACACATCTAGATATCAACCTTGAAGCAAGGAGTTGCAGAGTGTGTTTAGCAGCGTTCTGGCATATAAACAGCACAGGTATGGCTGGAAAACTGCTACAGCCTGTGCTGATTTTTGCTCAGATAGTAACATAGAAGAGGGGGACAAGTTGGCATTGGGTGGAGAGAAGGGAGGAGAGGTATTAGCAGGAGGACTCACTGGAGCATGGACTAGGAGCCCATGGACATCAGACATGCAATCTTTTAATATTAATATCTGGTTTGCTGCTGCACATCCACATGAACTGGTTTTTGTCTGCTCTGCTGCTTGTTTTTACCTTAGCGAGTTCCTCTCCAGACCCCAGCATCCCAAACTGAGCCTCCACAGCTTGATCTTGTGTTTCTTTACTGACCCCTTCACTGGCCACAGCATCACGGGACGTATCAAAGGCATCCTGCAACAACACAGAAAGCAGGTCGGTGTGGCTGTGACAAACCTGAGCTTGTCATATGTGTGTGACAAGCTGCATCCTTTCAGGGTAGGTTTTCTCCCTACTTCCCCTGGATATCCAGCATGCTCTGCCTCATTTGGTGGCCTTCCCCTCTTCCCTGAATATCTAAGGAGCAATAGCCAGCAAATGCTCTCCACTTTCAGGCTTTCCTTCCTAGTTAGCCCTGAATCCCTTCGCTTTTGAGGCCACACTCATGGTCACTTCCCTTGCATTCAGCCCCTTTGCTGTCCTTTCACGCTCAACACTCCAGGAACAACCAGTTGGGTCAGGGGTCTCCTGCTCACGAGCCACAAGGAGCCACAAAAAGAGGGGTCAGTTGATTTCATTTCTCTAAACTCACTCTAAAGAAAGACTGCCTTCCCATCCCACGCGCTCATCTTTTAGATCAAGGATGTTAACGTGAGCCATTAGCATCCTCTAGCTCAAAACTGGTTTTATTGGGTCTGCAAGTCATCATAAACTGCTTTTTAGCAGAGACAACCCTGTAGCCTTCAATGATTCATTTGCTTTGCTGTCTCCTCCTCCTCTCTCCTTTTGCTTTAGGTCTGCTTGCCCCATGATGAAGACAAATACTCACGCTGTGGTCAGGGGCTTCCTTAGCCTCCTGCGTCCTCTGGGATGCCTTGGTTTTCCTGCCCAGCTGCTGGACCAGCTCTTCCAGTCCGTTCTGCAGGAGCGCGTTGGTGAGGTCCCTTAGCAGTGCCAGCTGCAACCAGGGGACACATCAAGCAATGACCCAGAGCCACCCTATCACTCACGAGATACCCAAGTGTGAACACAGCCATCCTGATATGAAAATAAGGAGCCTTTGTAAGTGCCTACCTGGTAGATCCTAAAAGTTGAGATTTATTGAAGTCTCTGAGCAGAAACTTCTGCTTTTAAGATTCTTAAGAGCACAGTGAGAGTTTCACCACCCCAGCGTCATAGTATCGCTATTACTCGTGTTATGAGCTAAACAACAACCCAAACTGGCCTTTGTGCTGAACACTGCTCATATATTTAAGGCAGTCGGTCCACGACATGATGGCTTTTCTCTGGATTCCACTGAGAGGTATTGCACATCCTGATGTCAGATGAGTGTCTAACAGCTTGGGACATGCAAAGTTAGAGTTAGGCATCCTATGGAGAGCACATCTTTACCCATGAGGGCTCCCAGAGACAAAATTCTGGGTCATTTACTGCAGCTAGAGCACTCAGAGGTCGTGTGGATCTCTTCTTGGTGTGCAGAGTGCCACCTTGTCAAGAAAGAATGTCCAAGCATTACCTACCTTGATGCCATTTGCTTCAAAAAACCTTTCCAGATCCTGTGTGAAAAACGAAGAGCATAAACATGAACTCGAGCACATGCCTTAGAGAACAGAGCAAAGCCCCCTCTGAGTCACAGCCTGACTCCAGTGCCTTAGCAATCCTTGGAAACACTGATGATGTCTTGGACATGGATCAGGCATTTAATCCTGTGCTGCTCTGGATGTGAACACCCAAGTTAGCTCTTTCCAGAGCATCTTCTCATTTGGGTTTTATCAATATTAATCAGCTTGGGGAGGGATTTGTTTCCCATTTAGATCTGAGCTGTTCAGCCATGGGTCCCATGTCACTGCAAGCACAGGGGACTTCCAGAGGACAATTTATTTATCCCTTTTTGTTTTGAAACGGATCTAAGGTGATCTCTTAGATAAATGCCATCTCCCACTCATAACAGAGGGCCTAGAAAGCATAAAATCCACCCAGAGTGGACTCCCAGGTTGCCCAAAACAGGGATAATAACACAGAAACATTATAATGACCCTGCCTGAGGGCATACACAGGCTCAGCTCCAGAGCTCCCTATGCCATCCATGAATCCCCTCTCCTGGACAGAAAGGAAGGTGGCCCAACACCAATACAACTTTCATTTGATTTACCTCCATTTCCACTCCTTTGCCTGGTGGACCAGGATCTCCCTTCAAACAAACAAGAAAACATTAGCCATTAATTAAGTCATTAGTCTGATGAGCAGGAAGAAGAGGAGCATTGCAGATAGGGCTCATGTATCCAGTCCTTACTTTGCTACCACCTGTCTCTGTGACCCCGGAAAAATTCCTGTTGACCAAGCAGGGGGTTTAATCCCACCCTGTGGAATTCTCCCCATGGACACAGCCACTGGCTGCACTTCTCGTGACAGGAGGTAACTGTGGTCCCGGTGGCACCACGGTTCAAATATATCCATCATCAGAGGGCTCCTAACCAGTGTCCCACGGATGGGCTGTCGGGATGTACACGCACGGCACTTGAGGAGACGGATGGAGGCATCCTTGGGATATGGAACACCAGCAGAGCTACCACTGCTGCTGCCAAGAAGCTGAATTAGCAGCCAGGAGGTCCAGGAGCAAGGCGAGACGCACGCGATGAGGCAAGAGGCTGAATTCCCTCTCTGACGGGCTTCATTTCACTGAAATCTGGTTTCTGCGCACAGATTCCGGTGGAATGAAGGGCGTCGGAAAGGCTCCGATGGGGACAGCTGCCAACGCACGATGGCCCCAGGCTCCAGGCTGGAGAATGCAAGATGCTGCAGGGCAAATGAGCCACGTTACAAGAACCTTCTGGCTGTCATCAAACCTGTCACTTCCATAGGGTTGGGACGCTTGAGACCACATGGGGACCAAGGTCTTTGGCGTGGGAGATCAGGGCTCCACACACTCACTTAAGTGGGACACACTTAACCCTTCTCATCTCCACCCTGCTCTGGGTAAAGCCTTCAAGGTGAAGGAGATGCTGGGCTGCTTGTGGGTTTGTTCTTTGCTTATTTTCCTATTGCCTTTTCCTTTCGGAAAGGTGTACATTGGCCCACAGCGGAGCTGGAGACACTCAGTGCTCAGAGCAGTACAGATCACAGCACTGGACCATTCCAAAGGCGGAATGGGTAGGACATCAACCTGCACCTACTGATGCAGCTTTCTGCAGCATTTTCCTCTCTGATTCGTGAAATATTTGGCCGCAGCTCTAAAGATGTTGAGATAGATGCGGTATTAGGAGCATTTTCTCCTTCCATCCCTTTCCAACACAACGGCACCAACACGAAGATGCCTCCATGCATTTAGGCACATACCTTTGGGCCCGGAGGACCTCTTTCTCCTTTCAAGCCATCCTTCCCAGGATCTCCCTGTAAGGCATCAGGAACACATTAGCTCCAGTTCTTCTCCTCCCCTAAAATTCTCAGGGGAGAAGCTGGTTTCACAATTCATTACGGTGTTTCCCTTGCACTGGTCCTTGCACTTTTCTCTTAACTCCCTCTTTGATTCATGTAATTAAGTCAAAATTTGGGGCAACTCTGCCCTTCATTTGAAATTGCTGCTTTTACTTTGGACCTAAAGATGGGCTCAGGTGTCATTTCTGTCTTTGCTTTCCTCCAACTATGTCCTCTAGGACATAGGGTATCCCCACACAAGTGCTAGGGGGAAAATCAGCAAATTAAGCTCAGATCTGCCTGCAAAGCACCAAGATAGACAGTGTCTGTATATCCTTCCTCCCAGTACAGCCAAATTTAGGCAGGAATTGATGCCGTGGCTGGTCTGCCTCCTCCTTGGCTGGCTCATTTCCTCCCCTGTCCCCTGCTGCAAGGTGCGCAAAATAAATGGACAAGTCACAAACTTTGTTAAACTCAGGGGGAGGCGGGTAATTAAATTCTTCTTCATCTCATTGGGCTACTCTCTTTAACAAAAAGATTACTTAGATGGTTCTGCCTCTCTTCCTTCACCAGACAGATGCTTGTGGCACAGCCAAAGAGGATTCTTTGCTGTTTATTTTGCTAAACAGAGTGTAGTAAGGGGCCAAGGAGCTGCTTAGAGACAGATCACGACTTGCGTGTGCCCCAAACAGGACACACTGGCCCCTGGCATGTAGTCATCAGGGCACTATGTTCAGTGGTCTTTTTCTTTCATAGTGCTGAAAAAGGATGGATTAAATCCTTTTCTGCTGTTTTCTATTACTAGGATTTCCATTTGTGCTGAATCCATCCCACTTTGAAGCATCTCAGTGCTGTTGCTAGATAAATCCTCCTCTAGACCTACCCACAAGCAGGACTATTGCTATAGTAAGTGGAAGTGGAAATATTCACTCTGTTGCCCTGCAGAAACACAAAGCCTTGGAGGGAGAACTGCTCCAGCAAGAGCAATTCACTGGATTGTGCTTGGAGGATCTTTGCTTTTGCACATGGGAATGGCAAAAATTTGCTTAAGGAACTTGGGACTTTGGGGCTGCATTTGCAGACTTTGACTTATAAAAGTAATGAAGCTAGGGCAATGGTATTAAGCTTGCTCTGAGCTTCTCAGAATAGCTTTGATTCTTTGTGCTGCAAAATATATAACAAATGTAAAATAAGCAAATATTCAGCTTCTACACAAAGCTTCTCCAGCAAAGAGGGAGTCTTACCTTGTCACCTTTCAGGATGCTGGTGTTCTCCAGAGAAGATACCTGCAAAAATAGAAGAAAAGTAGCTCTCAAAGGGGAAGAAAATGTCTCAAATATAAGCTCCTTCCTCTGTGTGTTTTCTATCCCACTTAGCCGTTACTCATAGGCACAGAGCTCCTGATGGTTATCCCAAAGCAAAAATATTCCTCCCTACTTTGAAGGGAACAGAAGGTGTTTGATTCTCCCACAGGACACTCCCAAATATGCCACAGTGTCCATAGTGCAAAATACATAAGAGATAAGTGAATGAGGACAACTGAAAATAGGACTGGGACAACAAAATGGTGTGGGTTTCAAAGAGCATGTGGCAAGTTGCATGCCAGAGTACCTGTCTGCATGTTAATGTGCTGAAATATCTTCCTGATCTCCTACATGAACTTCTAAGATCTCTTAGATCCCAACTTTCTACGATCATTGCTCTCTCTCTTACTCTTATTCATCTTGATGTTGGGCCACTTGTCCAAAGGAAAACTCGGTGCAAAGGTACAAGAAAATCCTGAGCACAAGTTTTCCCACCTAAGCTCCTTTCCTAGGAGACATTCACCCCTCTGCTGTGACTATAGAAGGTGCCTGGATGACTTGATTAGACAACAATTAGCGGCCAAAGGTATCAGACAGATTTGTATTTATGGTTTACTCCCTTTTATGTCACAGATTTCTTGCATCACCAGTAACAAGTCATTTGGGATGAGATAGATTTGACCACGCATGGGTATTTCCATACTTTTCCATTCTTGCTGTGATAAAACCAGAAGACCTCATGCCATAGTGCTCTGCCCTGTTGCAAGCAGTAATTTCTAACAATGTTTTCTCAGTGGTACCCAGAACTTGTGATATATCTTGATACATCTTTCCCCCAAACAAATATGTCAGTCAACAAAACTGTGCATCTTACTCACAATATTTCCAGGAGTCCCTGGCAGCCCAGGTTTACCCTGTGAAGATACAACACACCCATAAGAAAAGTGAGTGGTGAAATTCTGCATTTTCAGCCCCATGACAGACTTTAATGCAAGATTATAAATGTGAACATGCAAACCTACAGATTCACCCTTCTCTCCCTTCTTTCCAGTGATTCCCTAGGACGCAGAGAGAAAGGTAGGATGAGAACAAGTCCTAGCAGGGAAGTGGGCATCAGCAGTCTCCCTTTTTCTTGCCAACTCAGCATCCTATGGACTAACAAACCCATCTTCAGGCAGCTGAACGAATGAAATCTGAACTTCAACATGAATCCTGTTGGTGAATTCCTTGATATTTAATAAGGGGTGAGATTATTAGACTCTTTCTCAGTGGATGGACTCATTAGGGAGTCACTCTGCCCTACTCAGCTGCTTAATTTCAGCAAGTTTGTAGAAATGCCCCTTCTTTGAGACCTCTATCCCCCTTACAAATTACTTGATGTTAGGCAGTGTTTTCCGAAGCTATTAGGGGTAGTTTAGACAGACACAGTGTAAGTGCATCATTTCACGTCCTTCTTTGAACAAGAAAGCATAAGAATTTCTGCTTCAGCAGTGTGAACTTGGGGAACTTTTGCACGCTCAGAAACACCCATGCACAGCCCTGCCACTTAACTTGTGTTTTAATAGTCAGACAAGAAGGGAGAATTACTTCTACTCCTTCATTTGGAGAGAAGAACCCCAAACTAGTAGACAGTGAAGATTTCTACGCTTTGCAGTCTATAAAGGGGAAGTCTGATCCTTTGATTAATATTGCACTATTCCACATTTTCCCTCTCTTAACTGTTCCTTTAGCGGTTGCCTTACATCCTTTCCAGGTTGTCCTGGATCTCCCTTTATCCCCTGCTCTCCAGGCCGTCCTGGGAGTCCTAGTGGACCCTACAAAAATCATTTGAGAAGCAAAAAGAAATGGAGTGAATAACACAGCTCAAAAAATAGTAAACCAAGGAGGAAAATCTCTATTCTTCACTGGAAGGGGCATCTTCAGAGAAAAGCAACCTCCAGCCCTATCCTATCCAAATTTGAGCCCCCAACAAACAGCAACACCAGCCTCCTTAAGTCATGCAAGTTATTTTCTCTCCTATTAAATTCTTTCCAAATGAAGACACATAAATTGTAGTGTCTGAATGGTGAGTCAATTAATAACAGTAATAGGGATGGTTTTGAACCAGTCCTATCGTGACACTTGTTCCTACTTACTACTACAAAGGCATAACCTAGGGTCGTTAGCTTGGTGCACACTGCTGCTGTGGTTCAGTATGGCCATTTCACAGGATTCTTAGTTTCTACTTACATCTTTACCTCTTAGTCCGGTCTCGCCTGGTTTCCCAGGTAGTCCTTGTTCGCCCTTCTCTCCCTTCAGACCTATTTCTCCCTAAAAAAAGAACAAAAAAAGAGTTACTTTCTTCTTATGTATTTGATAGTGGACCAAGCATTCAGCTCCATTCAAACACAGACTGTCCTGAGTCTTAGTGGCACTTCAGGATGGACCATTGGGAGACCTTCTGCCTCCAAGAAGCTCTGCAGCTCCAGTGAGATGGTCCCTTAGTGGAGGTCTCAAGAGGTTCAGGCTCACAGACTCTATTCCCACTTCTGGTTCTGGTCCTATTCCTGGGTTAAATGAGTGAAGCTCTCACAGATGAGCACCTTTTCCACTTGGGGTTGGCACAAGACACCTTCCTCATCACTCAGCCACCATGCTGTCTCCCAAACCAAAATACCTCTTACTGCTTTCTGTCCTGGTTTCATTCCCATTTCTCTCTTTTCATATCTAATCCCTCCTTGCCCACGAACCAAACCTAGATTAAATATTCAGTTCGCTGGGCCACATATTATGGATTATGGCATTTCCCAAATCCATGTGTCCCTTCAGATAAATCTGGGGAGAAATATGGCTTGAGAACCATATGCAGGGAGGCAGAGTCTCTGAACAAACACCACATTTAGGATGTTTTCTGCATTTCTCTTTTGCCTACTTCTGAATAAGTTGCTATGAGGAATCCTAGAAACCAGTTTGCAGAATTTTCTATGGCATTTTCCATATCTCCAAAATGACCTAGGTATGCATGGGCATTCTCTAGACTTCTGTGCACCATCAAAAATTCAGGTCTAAACAGTCTCCACAGATTCCTTAGAGTTAAATAAAAGCACAGAGCAAAGGGGCAGCTTTAGTCTTTGGTGTAACCACGTGCAGCACTGACGCACACACAGCAAAGCAGGATTTCTTCAGACCTTTCAGCTTCCCCATATTTTACCACTAGCTTCATGGCAAAGATAATGCTCTTTCCACTGCAAAACTCTCATTGGCACAGCATTTTTTTGGTGATATTGCTTTACACATTGCAAACAACCTCCTCTGCTCACCTTTTGCCCAGGTTTGCCCGACAAACCTACGTTTCCCTGTAGAAATACAAACCATTAGTCTCATGGCAAGAAAAATACAGGCAAAATAATTCCAGGTGAGGGTTGTCTATCCTATCTAAAAGGTGTAAATATCAGACCCATGGCTTTGTTGTAAGTATTAGACACCAAAACACTGTAGGATGATGCAGAGAAGGGGAAAGCATATGGTGTCCTACGAGAAGATGTGCTCCTGTAAGTATATTCAATTTGGATGCATCTGTGGCTTCCTCATTTTTGAAATCACTAATAGTTTTATGATTAAGCTTGACAGAGGGGTGGGAACCTCAAGGCTGTCATATTCTGCAAGATTATTCTGGATTAAAGTGAAAGACACAATTAACATTGGCACAGAAGGGAACACCAAATATTAGCTCAACACTTATTAGACATCAAGGAACTCATATGAGAGCCACCAGAAGCTTGGACCTTCTTAGAACCAAAAGTGAAGAAGATAAAAAAGTCCAGCTCATATTCAAGCCACAAAGCCTCTGGAAATGGGGCTTTTTTTTTGTCTCTGTTGTTCACAGCTACAAGTTGAGTTTGACCTGCAGTGTTTTCTTCCAGACTCACAAGGGATTCATCTCCATCATAGGGTAGTCCCTTCCTTTCCTTAGATTTTGGCCCTGCACATCCCTATCCGCCTTCTTTCCGCCCTCCCCTTTCCATGCCCAGCACATTGTCACACTTACCCTGTCACCTGGGTCTCCTTTCAGCCCGGGTTGCCCAGGAATACCGAAACCTGGACTTCCCTGGGGAAAACAACAACACGTGTCTCAGTGCAACGCCTGGGAATCTTTTCCTCCCTGAACCCTTAAGTCCGACAGAGGTAAAGCTAGAGCTAAGCCCCACTTTGCTCCCATCTGCCAGCTTGTTCTGCAGATCTTGGGAGCAATTCTGCCAATGCTTTGCACAAGCTGTAACGTGACTTAGGAATGAAGTCAGTCTATCTCAGAGCTTCCTTGGTGGACGTGGACAAAAATAACCTTCTATCCATAAGGGATATGCTGAGAAAAGCAAGTGCGTTACCTTCTCTCCTTTGTTTCCTTGTTGCCCTTTGTTTCCTTGTGGTCCTTGGGCCCCTGTTGGTCCTGTCTCTCCCTGTGAATACAGATAATAATCTGTAATTATTATCACAGATTATAGATTATTATTATTATTATTATTACAGATTATTACAGAGCTAATAATATCACGCAGAAAGGCCAAGCCCTGTTCATGTAACTCTCTATATCTGCATTTTGCATTTTCAATCCATTCTGAAAACTGTCCCCTTGAGAAATCTCCATCCTGAAATGTATATTGAAGCTTTTCTTTGAAGTACCTGTAGTTTTCTTTGCAATACCTGTAGAGTATGGGCTCTAGTCATATAAAATCCATCACAGTAGTTACACCTTTTCCAGCTATGGAAATGATATAGTTTATTTTAAAGGGTTGTGTGTTTATTTACAGCAGTGAAAGTGTGATGAAAATGAGGCCCAAGGCCACTACCTAAATGCAGCCTAGAAGAAGAGATGAGTTTCTTATAATCAGTATGAAGCAATCTGGATAATCAGACTGATAAAGGGGGTCTCTGCTCATCCCAGCCCCATTCCTACTGCTCCCCAGTGCAGAATGGAGGCACTGGTCATGCTGGCAAGTGGCATAAGGGAAGATGCAAGTCACGAGTGGGCCCTCGTCTGGTCAGAAATGACCTTAGAAAACCATAGAAATGAACTGCAAACATCTGAGCTCAGAGGAAAGGATGTAAATCTTTGTCCTGAATGCCAGGAGTTAAAAGAGCAGAAGCCAAAAAAGCTAAGTGAATTACTAAAAAAATTACTGCAGGCCAGGTAGCATCACGAAGCCTCTGTAAAAGGGAACTGTATCAATCATGCTATAAAGATGTCCAATATGAACAACGTAGCAAGGGAACAGCTTTGTCTCAGAGATATCAATGAGCTCAGAAAAAACTCAATTTCCTCCAGTAAAGTGAGTCAGATGTTGCGACAGGGGCCCAGAGAGGTGGAGAAGTCTCCATCCATGGAGATGCTTTCGTGTACAAAGTCCTGAGACAGCCTGATGCAGCTTTGAAGTTGCCCCAGTTTTGAGCAGGTTTTGCCTCCAGAAATCCCTTCCAACCTCTGCTACTGTTTGACTTTAAGTCAATTTGTCACTTGGTTTGAAGTGGGCCACTTCTCTGTGGGCTGCAGCTGTGCTGCAGTGATCTCCAGCTTCTAAAATCAGCATTTGGAACCCCCAAATTTCCCCATTGCCTGGGATTACACAGAAAATAACAGGAAAAAAAAATATGCATCCACCTTGTGTTTCATTTAACATTTGGGAATGGGGAGAAGGAGTGAATTGCATGTGTGGTTTTCCTGCTAATAAAAGCAAAATAAATACCAGAAGGTCAGGATTGTTGCTGTTTTTCCAATCTGTCTTCCCTTTAATTAGAGTTACATGACTAAGGTGGTAAAAGGTTGTCCAGCCTTGTCTTCTACAAAGCTCTCATTCTGCAAAGACTTAATTTAAGTTTCAAGCAGTGCTAATTAATGGACTTACCCTGACACCTTTCTTGCCTGGAGGTCCCAAAACCTGAGGATAAAACGAAATGACACAAGTATATTTGTTGGAAAATGATTACCCTTCCAAATGAGGGTTCATATCACCTTGTTCTAAAGTAAGATAATCTCAGCCTTGTTATGGAATAGGAAACCCATCCTCCTGCTCTAGGTCATAAAATGGCATGATGACCTACAAGACACACCATAAATCCAGTGAGATTTATGTGAAATCCCACCAGCTTGAGCTAGGGATGGGACTGGAAGGTCATTCCCACACAAGGGGTAGTTGGTAGAGGGCTGTTGTGGACTTGGAACAGATGAAGAACTTCTGTCCTGAAAGCTGTGTGCTTTGTTGTCTCCTATCCTGTATATAGGGAAGGTGACAGAAGGACTGGAGTCTGCTCATAATTACCCCTGTAGCTGGAGCACCTGGAAATCCTGGATTTCCCTGCAAGACAAGAGGAAATAAAATGAACAACCTGGACAATGAAACATTTCAGCTCCTTGCTCCTTGCCATCCATTCCTTAAACCAGCTGAATACTCAACTCAGAGGCATGAGCAAACTAGAGAGGAGATACTGAGCACTTGGGGTCAAAGTGTTCCTTTGACTATTTGACTGATATAACTGGAAACCAGATGGAAGAATAAAACTTGTAGACTCTCCCTTTACAGTTTGCTCCATGGAACCTGCAAATTAACTACTTGTTGTTTCATGGGAAAGGTGCAAATCTCCAGTGACTTCCTGCTGCGACTTCTCTGCAAAATCCCATGCAAAATCCCATGCAAACACCCTCAGCTGCGCTTGCAGGAACCCAGTGATCGCACAGGGGGTTCGGTACTGCTCTTGCTGCTCGACTTACTTGGTCTCCCTTCTGTCCTGGAGGTCCTGGAGGTCCCTGTAAGATGACAAAAGAGAATTTCTATCAGCACTTTTTGTCTGTGCTATGTCTCTGCTGTAATGAAAGGAAAAATAACATAGACTGAAGAGCTTCTTTTTTCCTTATATTTTTCCTGACTATGAGTTCACACTCGATACTGAGGGTCCATGCTCCTTTCCTAGCAAATAGAACAGGAATTATACCACGTAGGATCTGATTTCTATCAGATAGGATAGGCCTTGAACCTATCACTCAACTTGAGGAACATAGACAGCCTAATTCCCTATAATGAAGGGCAGAGCCAGACCCACCTTCTCTCCTGCTCCGCGCTCCCGTGTTCCCGTTCTCACCTTTTCCCCTTTAATGCCAACTTGTCCTCTGTTACCCTGGAAAACAGAAGATCCTTTAGTCCTTTAGAAGATCCTTTAATCCTTTAGAAGAGCCTTTAGGACAAGGCTCCACGGGCAGAGACATTTGGAGCTGAAGGCACAAATGCCCCATGCTCTGCAGAAGAAAGTTCTTTCATGAGAGAGCATGAGGGAAGGGGGAAAGCAAATAAATAAATAAACAGATATTGTTATTCATGTATCATATATAGTATACAATGTATTATATATATAGTGCATGCATCTGTGTGCGGTATAAATGTATATTTATGATACCTATAATATGTTAGAATATTTTGTATAATCATATTATTTGTATTTCAGATATAACATACAATACGAAAACACATGTATCATACCATACAATGCAGTTATATTATATAATTATTTTGTAATTATTTCATCTATAATATACATAACTCTATTTGGACATATATATGTGTTTTTGAAATATATACGCACATGTTTGTGTGTGTCTGTATATACACACACGTATGGACTTGATCAGAGTGTTCCTTTTGAGGAAGCTTGAGGTGATAAGACGGGACGGTCTCTTGAGAAAGAGAAATCCCACAGATTCACATTTATGTGCACTGAACAGGACTGGACACCTTGGAGAGGCTGTGACTCTTGCAAGAGCAAGACATTAGCAGCAAACTCTTATTACTGGCAAAGACCCCAATGGGATTTGAAATCCTCTTTCCTTACATTAAATAAAAGAGCAGCACTGCAAAGGGAAGCAAAATGCTTTGTTTTTAGGCTGAATGAAATGTTTCCTTCTTTCTGTCATTTTCCCCCTCTCCTACAAGTATAAAGATAGTTTATTTTCTGGGTCAATATTAATATTTTTTAAGTTTAGTAGAAAGGAAATAAATCAGTGGCTCATATGGATGTATTTGGCCTTTAACAATAATTCAGAGAGTATATCCTGAGGTACTTGGAGATGGAGCATGCAAAGAACCCTACAACCCAGTCCTAAACTGTTACTCTTCTCATAGTCAAACCCAGGACGAATAAATCCATGCCCAGATGGTTCAGAGGACGGTGCTGGTAAGGCATGAGATAATCTGCTCCTCACATTTTTGCTCCTCATCCCAAATAGCATCAGAGATGAGACCAAGCTCTGCTGCATGAGGTTCCATCTGCTATGAGCTGCTCCAGCCACAAAAATGTCATTTATTAATTTATTAAAATGCTTGCTATCATTCCAGGTCTCTACAATATCCAGGAACAAGTTCCCCAGTTCAAGGACTGCTGGCAGTGACTAATTTTGAGTAAGGAGGTCACGTTCCTGCAGCCTGTGATGATTGTTAGAGCTAGATGCTCTCCTTGGCACCCGAGCAGTAGGCACAGAGACTCAGGTCCTTCAGTACCCACCTTTGGTCCTGGCACTCCCGGAGGACCCATTGCCCCCTACAAAACAAAAAGAAGAGCAAAAGCTCAGACTTTAAGACCCAAAGTCTTCTCTCTCCCTTCCCATTTGCAACCACAGGACACATGCCCTTTGAGATAAACCTAGAGAAGGGGCACTGGAGGGCATTACAGAGACATTGAGTCCACCTGGGCATCTTTTGCTGCAAAATTTGCTGAAAAATGCCAACCTACCTGTTGTCCTTCTTCTCCCTTCAAACCAGCAATGCCAGGAATGCCCATTCCTGCCAGCCCCTGCAAGATAAACACAATATTGCACTTGGAAAAGCAGACTCCATGCCAGGAGGAAGGCACAAAAATTGGACTGATGGATCCTGCAAGCATCTGATATGTGTAATAACCTTTTCTCCTCTTGGTCCAGGCAGTCCAGGAGCACCATCTAGCCCCACGCGGCCGGGCAAGCCAGGTTCCCCCTGCAAAGGAAGAGATATCATCACAGCATTTCCTTCCCACCTGTCTGTTAATGATCAAACTTCCATGTTTGCTTTTAAGTATGCAAAAACACAAGCAGAAAATTGTATATCCTGTATATCCATCTTACCAGTTCCTTTGCAACTGGGGGTTTATAGGGATCATCATGTATTCCTAAGTTGAGTTTTCACCCACAAAGAGGCTGCAGAGCACTGGCTTTACTTGGGATGATGAAGTAAAGATATTTTTGGTGGATTTTTGGTAGGATATTGTTTGATGGGAATACAGAAGCTAGTACCCAAGCTGGTCCCATACTTTCAATCTGCTTTCTTGCCCTCCTCTGGACCTGTGCTAGTTCTTCCAAGCACCTCCTGGGATAGGAGAAGGGAGCTCTGCTCCTTTATCCTATCAGTCTCATGGGTAATGGGGGCAGCAGGGGCTTGAGGTTACATTGTCTAACTGAGCTCAAGGCAAATGCCCATCTCAGAAAGACCTATTTCATAAAAACCCAGGCTAAGGCATGGCTTTTTGGAGCAGCCTTCCTCAAGCAACACTTGCTATCATCTGCCAAAACGATTGACTAAACCAGAGGGTATATTGCAGCTGGGAGTGTGGCAATGGATGCTCTTCCCACAGTTGCTTTGCTCTGTGCTCCGAGGAAGAGCATGGGCTTGCTTTTTGCAAAGCAAACGACTGCTATCGCGTGTCTTTGCTGTTTCTCTGACATTTCCCTCTGATAACTCTTGAGTGACAGGTCAGCAGGACGGAGCTGACACAGTGAGAAATGCTTAATTGGCCCTGCTAAATCTGCCAGATCCAGCAGCAAGGGCTTGTCAGCAGTGAGGCATCCCAAGGCGGTGGCTGATGAGAGATGTCAATAGACACATCCCTGTATGACCACCCTCTTGGCAGCTGGTTCCCAAGGTCAACGGCATTTTCCCACCACTAATGGTGGGCTGTGTGGCTCTCCTTGGGCTTCAGATAACTCACCGGCTCTCCCACACCTCCTTTGTCGCCCTTGAGGCCGTTCCTGCCACGAGGACCCTGATGAAGCACAGAAAAGTCTTACCACGTGTCCCAGCATCGTGGTCTCCAATGGGCACCTGGCAAGGACCGAAACCAGAGCCTACTGGGCAGCTTAGGAATTAAAAACCAGACTTGTCACCACGTGAAAGTACTTACCCTGACACCCGAATCCCCTGGTTCACCCTGAAATGCAAAGGACACAGCATTGCCACGGAGCCTGGGAGCAAGGAGAAGCAGATCCTCACACTGCCTTTCCCCACTTTCCTCCTTGAAGATGCCCAGCAGCAGCGAGCAGCTTTCACTGCAGAAGCTTGCAAGCATTCCTGCATACAAGCATGAGGCTGCAGTCCTTGGGCTTTTCCCTCTGGCATTTCCCACCAAATGACAGCAAAAAGGAGGGTTTTTTTTTCTAAATTTAGTTCCAAAATCCTCTACCCCTCAGGCTAAAGCAGAGCTTTGGTGGAGGTGTCTGCTCTCTCTCACACTTCAGACTCCTCAACCTGTGAAAATCTGATATTCCAAATACCCTTAGGGAAAAGGAGGGGAGTTTAGGACCTTTGATCTCTGCTTGGTGACACTTGATGAGAAAGCACAAGTCCATTCTTTTGCTGTGCACAGCACAAGTAGTTCTGGATATTTCAATCTAGGTGCTGAACAACCCATAGGGATCTGAAGCTGGAAAAGTTTTAGTGACCACTGAATCCAGCCCACATTAGACAAGTCTGAACGCAACTTTTTCAAGCTCCATCATTAATTTCTGCTGACATTTTGCGTTGTGGTTGAACAGCTGGGGCCTCATGGTAGGAAACACATTTGCAGGAATTTGGTGGCCCTCTTTCTGGGGCTTAACATGCTGCAAATAACCTCATTCACCTTGATGGACATGCCTGGTGGTCCCCGTGGTCCTGGTAAACCTGGTGCTCCTGCTACCCCAGGAGCCCCTGGCTGCCCTTTCTGTCCCTGAAAAGACAAAAACCAGGAGAGAGAGGGTCAGGCTCTCTTATTGCCCTTTCACTGCTCTACTCCACTGCAAAGATTGGCCTGCTGAGCAGGCCAAGGTCCATCTCTCCTGGGGTATGATACTCACAGGAGGACCAGGTTGCCCGTTCTGACCAGGAATCACCTCCACTCCACCCAAGACGTAGCCTGGTTCACCCTGCACGAGAAAAAAGAGCTACATTGGGAGGTCCAGGCACTTTCATGACTTAGTTGACTTCATAATTTGGTTAGTTCACGACTTAAGTGCAGGATCAGAGAACTTCGAGAACAAACAGCCTGTGCAAAGCAGGAGCCTCCCTGTGCTGCAAACCCAAACCACCTACTTGCTGCATGTCTGTTGTGGAGGTACCAAAACAGTCACACAAAAATGGCAGGATGGAACAATTTCTCCTGGAAAATTTTAGATGCCTCCTAGTAAAACTGAAGAAAGACTCCTACAAAGTTGATAGCTGTAAAGGGCTAATAACATAGAGCTCAGAAGTTCACATTCCGCAGTGGCTGCTGTGCAAGTACTTGGAAATAAGAGGTGAGAGCATTACAATGGTTTTTCCCCACAGAAACCAGGAATGCAACTCACTCTGTCTCCTTTGGGCCCCACTGGTCCTGGATAGCCAGGAGATCCCTAGAATTAAAAAGAGATCATAAACCACTAAACAACAAAGTGCCTGTAATACCACTGGTGTGAAATGTTCAAGTATAAAAATATGTCATTCACTGCTAAGCAGTTATGAAAATAATTTTCTTCAAATTAATAACTGATTTTGATCTCAACACTGATGGACTCATGCAGGTGTCACCCATGCAACAATGTGTGATAAATCCCTCCCTTGTGATGGATGCAGGTAAGAGATGTCCAGGGATGTCTGAGATATCCTCAAGTATGCAAGGTGCTGGGCTGGTAGACACAACACAGGGTTTACAGAAGGTCTATACTGTTTTATAACTCCAGCTTATACTGGAGTATAAGTTGGAGTTTAGATGGTATAACAGGGTCTGAACAGGACCCTTTTGAAGCAACTGAATGGAGCCCAAAAGATGGGGTTCAGCTGAAGATTCTGACACTTACATGTTGTGTCTGCACCTGAGAGCCCTTCTCAAAAGTCCTCAGGGTCTAGAGGGTGATTTACCTTGTCAAACACTAATGTCTATTAACAGAGAGCTGGTGTGAGTAGATGAGGAACATTTTCATAGCTGACCGCTGATCTAGTGTGTAAAGCCATGCTGTCTCCAGTAAAATCTGCAGTTTGTGGGTACTTCTAGTGAAAACAAGAGCACAGGAGGTTTAGCTGGGTTAGTTAGATGACTGCTTCAAGCTACGGCATGAACAGCTTTATGAAACTGTTAGAAGCTTCATTAGTGTATGGGATGTTAGTAAGCAAATGATGCTGCTGGTGATTAAGTGTATAACAGACTGGGGTTAGATTGATATATAAATGCAGGCAGAGTTTGTAGTTATTTTTTTCCTTTTCTGGGCAGCTCTGGTTCATTGATGGCTACTTGGCTAGGAATACGCCAGTGGGGTGTTGCATTATGCACCAGGTTTCTGGACAGAAGGCAACCTGGCCAACAGTACTGGTACTGAGTCAAGTTCACAGCCAGTACTGAGAGTCCTGGCTGGCAGGAGAGGCAGATCTTGGAAAAGCAGCCAACACACTTTGTGGGGGAATCTTTGCTGCATCCAAAATACTCACCATATTACCTGGAATGCCAGGGAGACCCTAAAAAACAGGGGAAATAAAGATTTCAGAGCCACGTCCACCTCTCTGTTTCACGCCATTTTTTACAGTGTTTGTTAAAGCAAATATATACCTTGAGCCCAGGGGGACCAGGAGGACCTGTCCGTCCTGGTCTGCCTGGCAGCCCAGGAATACCGTCCTTCCCAGGTAGGCCCTAAGAATATGGAAAGAAAGAGTTTGTGAGTTACTGCTCCAGACCTGAACAGCTTTGGGCAACCTCAGTTTTGTGTGTTGCTACACAGAGTCCTCAATTTTTTAGTTGTAAATTAATTAACCAAGTGATTGCTTGAGGTGACCAGACTCACCCTCTCTCCTTTCTCTCCTTTTGTAGTAAAGCTGTATGGGTCATAACCTCCACGAGCCAGTGAGACTCTTAAGTCCTTGAAAGGAAAAAAAATGGAACAAATGTTTAGGGAACGATAACCCGCCATAGGACAACGAATAAACCCAAACCAAAGTGACTTCAGAACAAAGACTAGCACCCTCCCTAACCTATGCAAGAGAAGCAAGGGCTAAGGCTGACCCTGCGGGAGACTTATTTGTATCCTCAGACTCTTTAATATTCTTCTGAGATTATGCATTACTTATAGCGTCTCCAGGTTGCACTGAAATTGGAAGAAAGGGGTGGAGAACAGAGAGTAGTAGGGGAGGAAATATCATCAGGGAACATATGGATGTTTCATGCAGTTTTGGCCTTGTTACAGCCAAAGTTCAGGATCTCCTTTTTGGCTCAGAGAGATGGTAAACGCTCTTGCTTATATGTTTACCAAGGCTCAAAGACAATTTCAGTGCACTTATTCTCTCTTATGGGAGAAAGTATGGAGAGGAATTTGGTAGGGGTGAGATAAAGACTCATTTCAACCATCCATGGACAATGGGAGTGACATTCACCTCACCTGAGTGATTTATCCAGGGCCATCCAGGAAACTGGTGACACATCAAGGAATTATGGCTAGGCAGAATACCTCCCAAAGCTGATCTAATCCAGGACACTATTTGGAAAGACTGAATTTCCCTTTGAATTGTCAAAAAATGTATCCTCACATCCTCTTATAAGTTAAGGATATGTGGGCACTCCTGTTCTTCATTCCCTGTGTCCTTCTGCTTGGTAGGTGGGTAGAATTGCCTCCCAGTGTTTGAATTCTACATTAAGGCGCTGTTCATTGGCTCTTATGTTGAAATCTAAAGCTATCTGAAATGCTGTAGGACATCAGGGATGCCTACAGCATCCTGCCTTGGGATGTGTGGGGCTGGCAGATATGATGGTCCCATGCAGAAGTGGCAGGTCCTAGGATGATCTCCCCAAATATGAACACAACCTCCAACGTTAAAGACCCTGAAGGTGATACAACTGCACTGAATTCAGTGTAGATGTGAGAACTGACCTGAAGAGAACAGACATCAGTGAACTAAAACTCACCTTCAAACACCAGGGACCACAAGTCTCCTCTCCTCTTTGGATGTACGGTTCAGCTGAAGGCGGATCAGGAGCCAATAACTTGCTCTCTGTGGGATCAAATGCCACTTGCTCCTCTGCTTTGTGACTGGGAACCTACAGCAGGGAATTTGGGTTAGTGATCCTCCTATTCTGGGGCTGGACACCACCACCAACCCTCAGCAGACATCAAGAGGCCTTTGTGCATTTATATCACCAGCCTTTCAATCAAAATAGCTATAAAATACCACTATACCATACTCTGCAAACAAGCTCGTCATTATATCAATGATCCACAGTTGGAAGAGGCCATTGAAATTACATATGTTCAAATGCTTTACGCCTGCATTAGCCTTATGTAACAACACCTTCAAAACTATTCTATCTTCCCCTACGTTACTTCTTTGATTTCAAAGGTTTTGCTCTTCATTTCTGGATTTGAACAGTAAGTGAGGTCAGGACTGGACCCAGTGTCCTGACATTTTGCTCCTCTTGCTTTGAAATGTGGCTCAGAGTAAGTGACTGCCCTTGTGCATGACCTGTGCCAATAAAATGACTTTAATGCAAAGCTCCGTGAAGCAGCTCACCTCCTCCGGCAGCGTCTGGGCTCCTGGAGGCTGCAGATCAGAACAAATGACATCTATGAGCTCTTGGATGATATGGGGAAAGTCATCAAACGTGCTGATGTAGAAAACGTTCTGGAGGTTCTGCTGCAGCAGGATGGTGTTCAGCTCAACGGGGTCAGCTCCAGAGACACCCACGGCAATGATGTGGATCCCTGAAACATTGCTTGCTTAATGGAAAAATATTTGGGATCAGAGTTTGCAAACTCTATCATACTCCTCCTGTTGATGTCCTTGGTCATATTCCAGCAGCCAAGAGACAAGTCACCTAAAACAGCATGTGTGAGTTCTAGCAAAACCAAGACACTCTGGCTTGGAATGAGAAAAAGAAAAGATGAAGGAGTGAAGAAAGGCAAGAACACAGCTGAAGTGCCCAGATCATGCAATATACCACCCACTATACCCTGGGAATTCAACTTGGTTGAGTTTGAAGGACAACCAAGACCTTAGGGGGATTCTTACCTAAAGCATGGGCTATTCTGGCTGGTGGCAACACATCATCTTGTGATCGCCCATCAGTCACAAGCACCAACACATGAGGGGAAGCCGGTCTCATGCCTCTGGAGGACTGAAATAACTCCCTTAGCATGTAGGCTATACCACGACCTGGGCAAAGACAGAGATACAGTGTAAACCTGCCTAAATATATTAGGTCTGCAGGTGGTGAGGGATGTAGAGTGGGGTTTACACTCCACCGCTAGGCAAATTAGGGCATTCAGTGTAGCTCTGTAAATAGATAGTAGTTCCTACAGCAAGGCAAAACTTTTTGAGGGCAGACAACAATTGGGTTGATTGAAATGGTTCAGGTTGAGTTCAGCAGATAGCTTTGAAAGGAAAAAATAGATATATTCAGGAGAGTTGAAGCATTTCCCCAACATTTTAGGGAAAAGAGAAAACACTCAATTCCTGTTTTGAAATTTCTTCTGAAAGATCATGAAAAACCTTCAAGCTGAAAGAACTTTGGACCATAACTTTCTACTCATAGCAGGTATAGCCAAATGCTTTCAAAGTGCTCAGACAAATGCATCCTTGGCCTTCAGCCTCATTCTTGAGTCAGGAAGGTCTACAACACAAGTGGGGCTCACCCGTACGCACCAGTTTTTGTGTTGCCCCCCGTGTAGCGCAGCCCCTTGACGGCTCTCAGGACACTGTTGCGGTCCCTGTGCTGCTGGAAGTGGAACACAGCTCTGGGCTCCTCGCTGTACTGCGCTAAAGCCACCTGCCAAAGAAGATTCCAGGCTAAAAAAGATGAATTTTATATGATAGCCAGCTATACTGAAGTATCTTCATCTGACTGGAATTATCTGTTAAACCAGGATAACGTCATCACCTGCCTAAATCTTGCGGATTATCTGCAAATGAAGAGTGCAGGGAACTCCTCATTTCTCAATCAACTGAAAGAAAGCAACGTAAGTTGGTCCTGGAGTGGGATATCCATGGCTTCACCTACAACTGAGTCAGAAACGGGATGCTAACATGTACCTCCATAACCCAGGCAGGCTGAAATACTGCATTTTAATAGGTTCAGGATTTGCTTTACTCTTGATATCTTGGTCTTGGAAAAATAACCAAGAAATAGAAATGAGCTCAAATGAGTTGGGAGCCAAGCTGGAAGCTAGGAGATTCTTATTTTTGTCTTTGATATATAATTCTGACGAGGCTTTCAGCAAAATACTTCACTTCTATGAATGACAAAATATGAGCTAGAAAACTCTTTGTTATGGCTAGAAAACATTTTTGGGAAAGAAAGTAACAAATTCTTGCCTGTGTCCCTTCAGGTCCAATCTTAGGGAAATAGGATATGATCCGGAAGAGGAAGTCTTTCACTTTATTGAAATTGCTCTGGCCAATACTTGAGGACTCATCCACCAGGAATGCAATATCGGCTTTGAACTTGCCACAGACTGCAGAGGGAAGAGAAGAATTCCATAAGTCTAACAGCAGAACCACATTTCACTGTGTTCATCACAATAAAACCAACCCAAGCACAAATAGATCTTGTGTCGTCAAGAGTTTGTGAGTAGGCAGCCCCCTCTCCCATATTTTTCCCTTTCATCAACACTGCTCATCCTCATGGGGAACCTCAGGATCTTTGGCTCGTGGGTAGTTTCTAGGACAATAAGAGGTCTAATAATTCCTTCTTGGCTTTCAGGACTGTCAATCCTGTGGGGAAAGTACTATCACCTCCTGCCTCACTAGCACCACATCCACTTAGCCTTGATGGAACATCCAGAGGAACACTGATCTTGACATTCCCTTATCCCGGATTTAAACACTCTCCCATTGCACTATGTCATAAATAACTCCTTCACAGGGGCAGATAAAATTCTGTCTTGAAAGGAGATAGGTCTTTTCATTCCTCAAATTCCCACAGGAGGGCTGTTCCAGACGCTCACTCCTTAAAAATAACTATCACTAGCAACTTTTCAAGTTCTAGGTTAAGCACCCTTATAGACACCTCCCTTGGTGAGGGCTAGCCTAAGCATAGACACTTCTCCAGTCCTGATGTTAGCCCATCAAACATACTTTGAAATGACATTCAGGTCCTCTTTTGCAGCCTTCATTTGGCTGAGCAAGCTAAATAATTATTTAATACTCAGCAAATGAAGACTAACTAGTTTTGTCTCCTGAGATGAGAGCAGACTGTGGTGTCCAGAGACCTGGTGGTTTTGATCACTGGATACACTCACTTGGCCCAGGTAGAGTAGTCAGTGGTGCAGACACCATGGTGGTTGATAGTAGAGTTTCTGGGGTTGGTTTTAATGTTGCATTGGTGCTCACTGGAAGGGAAGTGGTTCTTGCACTGCTAAAAGCTGTGGAGGGGGATCTCATAGTAGGCTCTTTTGCTGCAGTAACAGGAGACTCTGGCACAGATGAATATTTGTGAGGTTCCTCTGTAAGAGACAATCAAAACCCATGTTCACTCAACCCTTTTGAGCTAGGATACTACCTTGCAAAGCATGAGAATGGCAGGGAAGCCAAGAAATAAATCTCAATAGCAGTTACCTAGGAGAAAATGCAACTTTGCATCTAGTCTTTATACCTGTATGTCCAATGAGTGTTGTCTCTGGTCCCTCTGTCTCTCCAAAGACTGGTTTTATAGAAAATACATATGTCTCTTTGGAGTGCAGACCTCTCACCCGATATGATGCAGAAGTTGCTGTCAACAGCTCCAGGGAAAGATCAGAACCTGCAAGAAAATAAAGGAAAAAACATACATTAGCTACTTGGAGAGAGAGGAACTCCAACGCTTATTAAATGGTTGATTAGTATCTGCCAAAAATGTTCTCAAAGGAACAGGAACATAAAATGGGAATTTGTACTAGTGGTTGCAGAGGGGATTGGTTCCAGACAGTATCCAAGGCTCAGTTCTGCCACAGCCCAATGAAGGAACATTAATTATGGTTTGCAAGGCTGATCATATATAAAACCCAGATTCCTCTTTGTTAAGGAATAGAAAATTTCCTGAAAAACAGAAGCAAATTCATTTCAGAAAGTCAATCGCACCAGATAAATAGTTCTGATTTAAAATAATGATATCTGTGAAAACATCATAACGATGTTTTGACATTTCAAAAGCATTTTATTTTGGAAATACTGAAGGAGGAATTTTGATGTTATTCAAAGTGAAATTTGTGCGTGTTCATTCTAAAGCAGTATTTTCCCTGTAAAAATAAAAAGGTAAAAAAGGTAGTTTCTAAGGGAAAAAAATAAGTGTAAATAAGGAAATTTCAGCTACTTTGCTCCTGTGCAGTCACACAACTGTGTAGCTAAGGGAGCAGCAAGGGACAGGAGGGCAGTAGATGGTAATGCTTAAGGCGCAACTGCAAAATTAAACAGACTTCTGAACACTGGTTGTTGTAGACACCAAAACCATAGTTTAGGTGGTCCTGACATACTCAACAGAAGAAGAAAGAGGATTTCAACATCCAGCTGAACTTCTACAAGACCCTCCTGTTGCAGGAGGGAGGAACACTGGGTCTGAACGGAGCCTGTTGAGATGCATGGGTTGCGCTTTGTGAAACACTGGGCTCAGTAGCTGGATGACTCCAGTTGAGTAGGAGGTGGAGAAGACTTTATAGGACAAGCTGGCTAGGATAGGGTAGAGAAAATGGCACTACATGAGCTTAAAAGTAGGCAAGGGAAATGAGTACTGAACAAGCATTCATTTAGCAAAAACATCAAGTTGCTGAAAGCAAAAATTAATCGAGGCATCAAGAGACATAAAGGTACAAAATTCTTAATTGCCTTTATATGCTAACGCTGTCAGGCTGATTAATTAAAAAGGAGAAACTGGAAATACTCATATATGAGCATATATTTGACCTCGCTGGTATTATTGGAACATGGTGGCAAGACTCATTTGATTGGAATGTTATATCAATAGTTATAAACCTGTTTCAGAAGGATCGATGGAGTGAGAGCACAGCGGGGCTGTCAAATGTGATATTATCCATTTCTGAGCCCGTGACAACTCTGAAACCAGTGATTCTGAATACTTATGGATCGATACTTAACAGCATGACACAGGAGGGGAGCAGTTGCATTAGATCACTTAAATCATCCTAGAAAGCCAAAAGTTGAGTTCCCTAATCACTTATCTACAATGGTTAGAGCAAAGCAAAGAAAAAAGATGTTATCACAGGTGACTTTATCCTGATTGACAAATTCTGGCAGTCTTATGCTGTCAATACCAAAATGCCCTTAGAATTAAAAAAAAATGAAGTTGAAAATCCAGTAACTCCAAAAGCTTTGCAGGGGGACTGCTATGTCAGACCCGAATCCTTTATTGGCCTGTGGAGATGAACTGATCACGGGCAAAAAGTTAATGCCAGAAGTAACGATGAGAGGCAATGTGTTACATTAAAATCGATTGAGGCTCAGTCCAGAAAAAATGCTATAGATGATGCCTAAAAAATGCTATAGATAATACTTAAAAATGCAAACCCCACAGAGAAAAATCCATTGGAAAAAAAAAGTATAGACTAAAAATTGTGAGTAGTGATTGGGAAAGTTTTGAAAGCTCTTCTCTAAATAGCAAAGCTTTTAAATGGATAAGAAATAAGCTGTCATTGATAGCAAAACCAGCCCTGCTTAGAGCAAAAAGGAGTAATGGCATGAATATGGATCACAAATTGAAAAGGGGGTGTAAAGAGCAATTGCTGAGAGTTATATATTAAAAATTGTGGGAAAATGTTAAGTGAAGCCTGTAATGGGGACATCATGCAGAGACTTATGGATCAGGAGAGCCCATTAAAGTGTCACACCAGAGTCCACACGAGATGGGAACATTGTGGATACCCAAACTCAGGAGAAGCTTCAACCAACAAGACCCTGCTTAAACTCTGCAAGACCCCATAGGAAATCCCCAGTTCCCAGATGTTTGCTCATGGAACCCATTGCTAAACTACGTGCTCCATCCTCAAATCTGCCTGGTGATGTGGCAGCTCACACAGGAGAGGTCCAAATTACAAGTTACTCTTCCCCCACCAAAGAACTGATACCTGAGGACAAGCGCCACGTTAATAAGTAGGCTGACGCTCCAGGAACAGCCGTCCAGGTCAGCAAAATGCTGGTCTCTGCAGCCTCCTGCACTGTGAACTCGGTTACTTTGGGTAAATCCACTGTTGGAAAGAGAAAAAGAAACTTCATTTTTGATGTTGTTGCAGGCAAAGCCTAGGGAGAGGAGGTAGAAGCTACTGTTGAGAGCTTGGCTGGCTAAAAGGAAGCGCTAAACCCTTTAAGAAGATAAAATTTTCAATGGCAAAATCTCCAGATTTTGGAAATCAATGGCAAAATCTCCAAAAAGGAATTACAAGCACGAAGCACATCCTTGTACCAATGAACACTGTCCATGGCTCCATCCCCTGGTGAATCTCAGATCATATCTAGCCCAAGGTGTTAAGATGTGCGTGCAAGGAGAACATACTTTGGATTGCAACCAGCTTCAGAGACCTTCTGCCTACTTAACCGTGGGATGAGGGGAAAGAGGCCCCAGAAAATGAACATTTTCTGCCACACTGGTGGGATCTAAGAAGCAGTAAGGTGTGCAACAGCCAGCATCACTCCTCTTCCATTCCTGCCTCCTGTCACTGTCCCTTGGAGGGAGATGTCCTCCCAAGCACTAAAGTGGAGACACTCTTGTCCCACCCTGTGCCTGTACTCACAGGTTTTGGCGGTGAGGAGCATTGGGCTTCCTTCTTGTCCCTCGATCATCGCAGACACGCTGATGGTGTAGGTGGTGCTCTCCTTCAGGTTGGGTATGGTGTAAGAGACGGTCTCTGCAGCAACCAGCTGGGAGGTTTCCAAGCCACCTGACAGCAGCCATTCCAAAAAATACTGTTATGTAGCAAGGGCAGGGCAATTGCTATTAAAAATTGTAACAGCAGTTTCCCCACACACATCTTAGGGGAACTGGCAAGGGAGGAGTATTATGAGCTCAGTTTTCATATGGATATGATATGAAATCATTTCAGATATCAAGGCACTGACAGCCAAAAGATCTGGTCATGAAGGCAGCATGTATATTGCTGCAAGGGAGACCAGGTCCCATATGCCAACTATGGCTAAAAATGATTAATGCCTTTATTATAGATTAAAACCTGGTTAATTTTCAGGGGTTCAACTTGTCCCTTTTGATATATTCATGGAATTTCTCAAATCACAGTCTCCACCTACCCCAGTTAATCTTTGGGAATAGAGATGACTTGCACTAATCTTCTGTTTTATGAGGATCTCTGAATCCTCATATCACACCTGACTAAAAGAGCAGGATACTTACCACCGAGTGGGACCCAGGATATCTTATAGTGAGTTACACCAGGAAGCCCCATCCAAGACACCTTCAAACTATTTACACCGATATCAGTAAGCCTTAGATCTTGGACAGTCTCGATGGGGTTGGAGTCTGCAAGAGATGATGCAAAAATCAACCAGAATGAGATGCTCCAAGTAACAGCCCAAGTCCCACAGGGGCAGGTTCATGATGAGGCTAGATCTGAAGCCCATAGGCTTCAGGACAACCTTCCTGAGATCACTAAGGATAAATAGCATTGGGCAGTGTGATCAGATACCTGGGATAGTGTTTAACATGCCAGTAGGATGTGTCTACACCTATGCTGCACCATCAGAAACCTGCCAGGGACTATTACTACGAGTTACAGTGGCTACTCAAGCAGCACAATCAGCAGGGTCTTTGGTGCAATGCACACGTTCACGGTTCCAACCTTGATATCTGCACATCGAGGAGGTCTTCCCACTAGGACATACCTGTGTGGTGAGTCAGGGTCACCTCCGGTCCCTCAGTCTTGCTGAAGACAGCCCGAATGCTGACTTTATACAAGGTGTCAGGCAGCAAGTGGGCAATCTGGTATGTCAGCACTCTGCTGCCCAGGTACTGAGTCTTGACAACTTGCTTTTCTGTAGAGAGAGAATACATCAGCTCTCCAGTGAGGCTGGTGGCATCTCCTCCAAGAGAAATAGCCATTCTTTGCTGTATTGCTGTTTCAGAGCTTTGGGGATTATCTTCAAAAATACAAGAACATGAATACAAGGAGGGAAGAAAATAAACCAGTGGGTGCAGCCTGGCCTATATTTCTTAAGAGTGAGATCTCTTTTCTTATGCCAGGTCCTGGAGTCAATAGCCCTGGGAACTGTCAGGATTGTGGGTGCTTCCATCTTACATATTGGAGCCCTCAACTGAGAATGTTACAGAACCAGGATTTAGTGAACATCCAAGCAATGCAAATTCCTTACAGTCCAGGAGGTCCATGCAAGCCCTACAAGGTGCTAACGATACCCTTCTGGTCATATAAATTGCATATACAGCTACAATTCACCAATTATGTGAATGAAGTAGCGTGGATGGAGCAATCCTTCTAATGCGCATCAGTAGACCAGATGATTGGAAAAGTACCTCCCATGTCCTTGAATACAGATGTGGGTCTGCGTCTTGAACACACATATACACTTCTCTGCTCACCTTTGCCTGCTCCCACAGGGCCCCAAGTGACTTTGAACTTGGTGGCAGCTGCTGTGGCACTCCACGACAGAGAGAGGCTTGTGCTGGTGGAGGACGTCACCTTGAAATGGGAGACGTAGCCCAAAGGATCTGCAAAGTGAGGACAGCATTAGACAGAACCCTGATTATTGTCCATTAGTGCTCTCTGTGGGCAGTATAACAAGGACAAAGCCCTGGAAAAGGTTCAGAAATTGCATCTCTGCTTATCCCCTGTGTCACATTGTCCTCATATAACAGACACTGGATTGCACTGCTTGAGATCTGGGTCCCCAGGAGTGCCAGGTGTGTGCATCACTGTGCTTTATGAGTGTCTAGCTCAAGGTAGGAATTTTGTATACTCAAGCCACATCAAGGAGTGTTTTATGTTTACCACCAAGGAGTGTTTTATGCTCTAGCTCAAGGCAGGAGCAACTCTGAGAGCCCAGGACAAGCACTTGTGCGATGCAGGGAGTTGTGAGTTCCAGAGACATTTGCCTTCACCTTGTCCTTAGCACCCAGAACACCCACCCAGAACTCTCATAGGTGCTGAACATCAGCATTCATCCATGTCTGCTCTTCACATAGATCAGTCCACTATCCACATAATAAATTCCAGTGTGACTAGTGACATTTTGCCACCTTTAAACCTCTCTGAGGACGCATCTGGCTGTACAAGTCTTAATTCTGCTTTCTTATTGCCATGTCCAGCATTGTTTCCTCCTGAAGCTGCACTAACTCTGAGTTGCATGTAGGATTCTTTGCCATGGATGGGAATGCTCCATCCACTGGTTAGATCACCATCTTTCCCTGTCTTAGAAGAAGGAAAGAGGTGCAGGATGCCTGACATATGGATTTAACCAGCCATGCAAGTTTATATTCCATGGTACCTACTTGAATGCTCTGCCCATACTCACATGTCCGGGCTGAGGTTGTGATCCCTGGTCCTTCCACTGAGCCAAAGAGCACATAGAGGGAAATCACATACTCGGTATCGTGGGCCAGGTTTCGGAGCTGGTAGGTTGTGATTGACTTGTTGAGAGCCAGCTGCCGAGGACGGTCTTTGCCAAAGAATTCTTCAGGAGAGAGAGAAAAATAAAACAGAAAAGGGTGAAGACTGAGGAGCCTGGAAAACAGTATTGTTACATACTGGGAAAGACATATGGTCACTCTGTAGGCTGTCCCAAAGTGGGTGAAGCTCTGTTCTGGGACATGTACACATGTGTGTTTGGGTAACTACCTTACAAACTGGGCAAGAGAGTTTCCCTGAGGGTCACATCTAGGGTCTTGCCACACTCCCAGGGTCTGCTCCAATATGTGCTCTGACCCTCCTCAACATCTCTAAGGAGATCCAAAGCCCTTGTACTGGCTCACCCTCACCTCTTTACTGAGGATTGGGGTAAGGTGGTGAAGGACTCTTGCACCAACTGGGATATGCCTAACATTAGGGTGAGTTTGGAGGTACTGCTGACACTAGCTCAGGTCCAGGAGAAACATCTGGTATCAGTTCATGTCCTTAAGTTCGGACAGGCTGCTCAGACCACCTGCCCCTACGTCTGCAATTCCTTAACATTTCCAGTTCCTGGGATTTCCCCATTCCCTGTGGGAAGGTGTGGGTGATGCAGGCTGGAGGAGATGATTGGGCTCTCACCTGGTGTAGGACCCCAAGCCACTCTGTACCCCGTGGCCCCAGCAACGGAGTCCCAGGAGAGCAGGGCGCTGTTGACGGAGATCTCAGTCACCTTCAGCATCTGGACGGTGCTCGATGCGACTACGAGAGAATAAATAGAGCTGCCAAGTTACATCAAGGTCCCAACAGACAACAGACAGAGTGTTGACTCCAAATGACACTGGCTCTGAGAGCAGAGAGCCTGGCTTGTAAGAGACAGCAAGGAAAGGGATTTCTGTAACCCATCTGTTGACCACAAACCAATTGTGGTCTTGGCTGCGGTTCTAGGGCACTGCTGTGCCCAGCAAGAGTTATTTGGTGCAATGATGCAGGGCAATGCAGCCACTTCCACAGATCCCACAGAAAAGATAGAAACAACCAGCCTCTCCCCAGTGGAGATTAGGGCAAAGAGAATTGGAAAGAGTGACAATTTCTCTGCCTCCGGACCGGGATGTGAAGCCACACTTGCCCAGCAAGATGCCTCACGTTATGGTGACTTTCTTCATCCAAAAATTCTAGGCCCCTTCCCTCCCCTAACTCACAGCCCATCCCCACATCTGGGCCCTACCTCAGCCTCTCCATCACTTCCCCAGATCCTTCCACAAGGACCTGCCACAACCTCATCCCTGGACTGTGTTTTCTAGATTGGTTCCCTCTTCCTCATCTCTGCTGCAGGGCACTTACCAGTCGTCGCTTTTCTGCTCACCACCGGTCCCTCGATATCTCCAAAGATGGGGTTGATGGTGACGGTGTATTCCGTGCCAGGCTGCAACCCCTGGATCATGTAGTAGCTGTAGGTGTTGCTGAGATTCACGTCCTGGACGGTGCCCTCTGCAGAAGGAAACAACAACTGAGCTCCTTGGGTCAGACTAAGAAGGACCATTCCCCATGGTACAAATGACCATCCAAAGACCACACAGCAACACCTATAACTTCGAGCTCATCGCCCAGACATCTAACTTGAGCTTAAGAGAAACGAGAAGGATGTTTTACGTGTAGTTGGGTGATGGAGCTGGATTCCTGCCTCTGAAGGTGTCTCTACTCCATTCCACCTGGGTTAATAATAGCAGGTCTTCCTCCTGCTTTGTGCACGTGCCAGTAACGTCCTCAAGGCAAGGACCATAGGGACACTATGCACAAATTCCTCCAGGCAAGGACCACAGGGACACATCTTGACCGAGATGCTGTTTTCTATATGTTAGAAATCACTCTTGGCTTCTCGAGCAGGCCTCAGCAATTGCCAACAGACCAAGGCACCTTAGATTTTTGCAGGCCCAAGAAAACAGTCAGCAATGCAGAAATGTCTGCATGCAGGTATTGCAAGCAGCCCTATAAGATGGCCCCAGCTCTGTGTGAGTCAGTGCCTGAGTGGTGCTGCCCAGTCCCTGCCTTCCCTGTAGGACATTGGAGCCGACTGCTGCCATATAAGACATTTTTCCAGGGTTAATCCTTTCTTTGTAACTTTGCTCCAAACTGTCAGCTGCTCGGAGACACATTTCAGCATTTCCCGGAGGGACAGAAGGCTGGAGAAGGTCAATACCTAAAACCCTGGGGATGGAGAAGGTCAATACCTAAAACCCTGGGGATGGAGAAGGTCAATATCTAACCCCTGGGATGGCACCTTTTGCAGAGGTGCAGAGACACAGGCCTGGCGCTTGAAGGAGGGCTGCTGCCATCTGCAGTTTGGTCACTGGAGGGTGCCATGTCCCCGTCTTCAGCTCCAGCAGCACTTTGTGCTGCTTCCCCCTCTCCCATCCCACACACGGGTCTTCTCTCCACGTCAGCCACTCATTTATTTTTATCTATCCCCTGTCCTAGAAGTCGGAGGAGAATAAAACAAACTCCTCCAGGCCTTGGCATGTCTGCCCAGGGATGGACAGAAGGGTTTTTCTTCCTCGAAACCCTTGTATGCAGGGAGAAAAGGTCAAGAAGTTGTGATAATCTGCACATAAGAGCATGGGGTGAAGGCATGCGAGCCCCTGTTGCCCTTCACTGTAGAGTCGGGCACCAGGGAAAGCCAGAAAAAGAGAAATACTGTGAGTTACTGTTATCCAACAAGGCTGTGTTACTCATAGACACTCATCTTAGCCTTGTCACGGTGCCTGTAAAGCCTGACCTCATCCTGGACCATGGGAGCAGGATCCCAGAGCCAACACGATCCCTGTCCCCTTGAGAAGGGGTGGCCCTGGAGTGCTCCTTGCCCCAGTTCGTCCCAAACCAAGCACTCGTGTGCTCATTTTCAAGCTGGGATATAGAACAAGGCTTGGGAAAACAGCTGAGTTTGGGGTGTATCTTGCTATATATACATACATTTTTTGAGAACCATTCATTACTGGTTCATTACGAAGCAATAAAACCAACGTTATATCATCCCCATAAAGATTTTTCCCTTCTGGTGACCTTCAGAGCTGTTCTCCAGCTAAACTCCCACTTTCCCTGGTGGGAGATGTCTCTATTTCATAAGCAAGGGAGCTGAGCCAGAGGAGTGTGTGTTACTTATTCCAAGTCTATGATGGAGCCCAGGTGTCCTGACATCCCGCCTTCTCTTTGAATCACAGAAACATCCATCTCCCAAGGCCAAAATATGCTATCAAACCTGAATTTCTAACTTACGCTCCCCCACACCAGCAGTGAAAATGTGTTTAGGCTAAGGCCAAAGGAAAAACTCCAGCTGCAAAAGGCAGATCTGTCTTCCAGCATCAAAATTTGCCTGAGCATTTAGACGCATTACGAGATGCTGCATTTCCAAGGCCGGTCTTGCAGCTGCAATGACAAAATCAACCATTTCACTCCATCATCTGGACCCCAGCGCCCCTGACAAGAGGTAACACCAGGTCCGTGGAAGCTGTGGGAAATGCTGCTCTGCACAGAGTACTCTTCTAGCTGCACTGCAGCTATTAACCCTTTCCTGGGCTACATAAGTCCAGTAAAGCTGGCACTAAGCCCAAGCTAAGAAGGCTGCCTAAAGGATGGCCCACTTTTTGCAGACCAAGAGGGGGCAATTTTGCAGTTTCCCCATAGAACTCCATGAAAAGGATCTCTTACAAACTGCTAACTAATCACCATGTGCAGAAAGCTCTATTGCTCATGGTCCAAGAGGCTTGGCTCCCTCCAGCTTATTTTTTTTGGACACGCTGCTGTCTCAGAAGGCATCAGTGCATCCAGCAGCATCCAGGATGCACCACATAGCTCTGCTCAGCTCTCTAGCATCAATGCACGGATCTCTCCCTGGTTTCCAGGACTCTACCTGCTGACATCCAGGTGAGCCTGTAGCCAGTCGCTCCCCGAACCGGACTCCATCTGGCCTGGAGGGTGTCAGTCGTCGCGTTCTGCAGCAAGATGCTTTTGACAGGCAGGAGTTTCACTGGAAGGAGGACAGGGAACAAAGTTTTAGGTGAATCTGCTTGCCAGATGATGACTTTGCTGGCTGCCATCCCCACATCTCTGTTCCTCCAGCCCATCTGTCTGCAGGAGAGGGATTTCTAAGGGCTCCTGCGCTGCCTGGCACGCTGAAGGTTTCTTGTATGAAATCTGGTCTAGCAGCAGTGAGGAAAATGCACAAATCTGTGCCCGTTGCTCTCCAGGACCAATGTCTGGAGATATTGAGGTCCGAGGTGTGAACGTGAGGAGTGAGGAAGGCAGCAGCATGTGGGGCAGGCCGGGAAGGAGCGGGCAGCCAGTGGGGGAAGGTTTCTTATGGAAAACACATGGAAAACTCGCAAGTGGTAGAAAATCCTTGTCCACTGCAATCTGCCCAAGTTCTCCATAAAGCACAAGTTCTGAATGAGCTACTGGGTAACCCCAAATGGCTCTGCCAGTTGTGGGGGATTCTCAGCAGCAAGGGAGTGAGCACATTGCTCGGTGCAAAAACACAGCGGATGGGTCAAACCTCTTACATGTTCTTCCCACGGCAGACACGGGCTGGCTTGGCCCCTCCGGGTACACGGCGTAGATGCTGACACTGTACTCCCTGTCCTCCTGCAAGTTCTCCAGCACGTGGCAAGTGGTGTCACCTGGCAGAACTTGCTCGTAGGTCATTCCTGGTTTGGTGGCTGAAAAAACAGAGAGGAGAGTGACAATGAAGGACAATACCGTTGTCTTCCTCATGCCTGAGGTCTAGGCTCACGGCAATGTCATCACGACAGGGTGAAGAGCATGCACAGAAGCTGGTTTGAATGCATGGTTGAAGTGGCTGAAGGTCCCCAACCTATGTACTTT